>JARGCV010000105.1:3875000-4186055 GCA_034064705.1 Bothrops alternatus
TGTCAATGAGTCCAGGAAAAAGCGCTTGGAGGAAATGTGAGAGAAGGGTGAATGAGCCAAGCAGAAAGCGCATGGAAGAAATGCAAGAGAAGGGTGAATTAGCTAAGCAGAAAGCGCTAGAAGGAAATGCGAGAGAAGTGTGAATGAGTGAAGCAGAAAGTGATTGGAGGAAATGCGAGAGAAATGTGAATGAGCCAAGAAGAAAGTCCTTGGAGGAAATGAGAGAAAAGGCTGAGGCAAGCAGAAAGTGATTGGAGGAAATGCGAGAGAAATGTGAATGAGCCAAACAGAAAGCGCTTGGAGGAAATGCGAGAGAAGGCTGAGAGAAGCAGAAAGTGCTTGGAGGAAATGCGAGAGAAGTGTGAATGAGCCGAGGAGAAAGCGCTTGGAGGAAATGTGAGAGAAGTGTGAATGAGCCAAGAAGAAAGCGCTTGGAAGAAATGCGAGAGAATCCTGAGCGAAGCAGAAAGTGCTCGGAGGAAATGCGAGAGAAGTGTGAATGAGCCAAGGAGAAAGCGCTTGGAGGAAATGTGAGAGAAGTGTGAATGAGCCAAGAAGAAAGCGCTTGGAAGAAATGCGAGAGAAGGCTGAGCGAAGCAGAAAGTGCTCGGAGGAAATGCGAGAGAAGTGTGAATGAGCCAAGGAGAAAGCGCTTGGAGGAAATGTGAGAGAAGTGTGAATGAGCCAAGAAGAAAGCGCTTGGAAGAAATGCGAGAGAAGGCTGAGCGAAGCAGAAAGTGCTCGGAGGAAATGCGAGAGAAGGCCGAATGAGCCCAGCAGAAAGCGCTTGGAGGAAATGCAAGAGATGTGTGAATGAGCCAAGGAGAAAGCGCATGGAGGACATGCAAGAAAAGACTAAGCCAAGCAGAAAGCGCTTGGAAGAAATGCGAGAGAAGGGTGAATGAACCAAGCTGAAAGCGCTTGGAGGAAATGC
This sequence comes from Bothrops alternatus, assembly GCA_034064705.1. Lineage (NCBI taxonomy): Eukaryota > Metazoa > Chordata > Lepidosauria > Squamata > Viperidae > Bothrops > Bothrops alternatus. Next base: position 3,875,935 of record JARGCV010000105.1, read on the forward strand.
GAGATACGGGTGAATGAGCCAAGCAGAAAGTGCTTGGAGGAAATGCGAGAGAAGGCTGAATGATCCAAGCAGAAAGCTCTTGGAGGAAATGCAAGAAAAGGCTGACCCAAGCAGAAAGTGCTTGGAGGTAATGCGATAGAAGGCTGAATGAGCCAAGCAGAAAGCGCTTGGAGAAAATGCGAGAGATGTGTGAATGAGCCAAGCAGAAAGCGCATGGAGGAAATGCAAGAAAAGGCTGAGCCAAGCTGAAAGCGCTTGGAGGAAATGCGAGAGACGGGTGAATGAGCCAAGCAGAAAGCGCTTGGAGGAAATGCGAGAGACAGATGAATGAGCCAAGCAGAAAGCGCTTGGAGGAAATGCGAGAGATGTGTGAATGAGCCAAGCAGAAAGCGCATGGAGGAAATGCAAAAAAAGGCTGAGCCAAGCTGAAAGCGCTTGGAGGAAATGCGAGAGACGGGTGAATGAGCCAAGCAGAAAGCGCTTGGAGGAAATGCGAGATAGGGATGAATGAGCCAAGCAGAAAGTGCTTGGAGGAAATGCGAGAGAAGGCTGAATGAGCCAAGCAGAAAGCGCTTGAAGGAAATGTGAGAGAAGGGTGAATGAGCCAAGAAGAAAGCGCTTGGAAGAAATGCGAGAGAAGGCTGAAGCAAGCAGAAAGTGCTTGGAGGAAATGCGAGAGAAGGCTGAATGAGGCAAGCAGAAAGCGCTTGGAGGAAATGCAAGAGATGTGTCAATGACCCAAGGAGAAAGCGCTTGGACGAAATGCAAAAAAAGGCTAACCCAAGCAGAAAACGCTTGGAAGAAATGCGAGAGAAGGGTGAATGGGCCAATAAGAAAGCGCTTGGAGGAAATGCGAGAGAAGTGTGAATGAGCCAAGCAGAAAGCGCTTGAAGGAAATGCAAGAGAAGTGTGAATGAGCCAAGCAGAAAGCGCATGGAGGAAATGCAAAAAAAGGCTGAGCCAAGCTGAAAGCGCTTGGAGGAAATGCGAGAGACGGGTGAATGAGCCAAGCAGAAAGCGCTTGGAGGAAATGCGAGAGAGAAGGGTGAATGGGCCAATAAGAAAGCGCTTGGAGGAAATACGAGAGAAGTGTGAATGACCAAGGACAAACAGCTTGGAGCAAATGTGAAAGAAGGGTGAATGACCCAAGCAGAAAGCGCATGGAGGAAATGTGAGAGACAGGTGAATGAGCCAAGCAAAAAGCGCTTGAAGGAAATGCGAGAGAAGTGTGAATGAGCCAAGCAGAAAGTCCTTGGAGGAAATGAGAGAGAAGGCTGAGCCAAGCAGAAAGCAATTGGAGGAAATGCGAGAGAAGGGTGAATGAGCCAAGCAGAAAGCGCTTGGAAGAAGTGCGAGAGAAGGCTGAGCCAAGCAGAAAGTGCTTGGAGGTAATGCGAGAGAAGTGTGAATGAGCCAAGCAGAAAGCGCATGGAGGAAATACAAAAAAAGGCTGAGCCAAGCTGAAAGCGCTTGGAGGAAATGCGAGAGACGGGTGAATGAGCCAAGCAGAAAGCGCTTGGAGGAAATGCGAGAGAGAAGGGTGAATGGGCCAATAAGAAAGCGCTTGGAGGAAATACGAGAGAAGTGTGAATGACCAAGGACAAACCGCTTGGAGCAAATGTGAAAGAAGGGTGAATGACCCAAGCAGAAAGCGCATGGAGGAAATGTGAGAGACAGGTGAATGAGCCAAGCAGAAAGCGCTTGAAGGAAATGCGAGAGAAGTGTGAATGAGCCAAGCAGAAAGCGCTTGGAAGAAGTGCGAGAGAAGGCTGAGCCAAGCAGAAAATTCTTGGAGGAAATGCGAGAGAAGGCTGAATGAGCCAAGCAGAAAGCGCATGGAGGAAATGCAAGAAAAGGCTGAGCCAAGCTGAAAGCGCTTGGAGGAAATGCGAGAGACGGGTGAATAAGCCAAGCAGAAAGCGCTTGGAGGAAATGCGAGAGACAGATGAATGAGCCAAGCAGAAAGCGCTTGGAGGAAATGCGAGAGATGTGTGAATGAGCCAAGCAGAAAGCGCATGGAGGAAAGGCAAGAAAAAGCTGAGCCAAGCTGAAAGCGCTTGGAGGAAATGCGAGAGACGGGTGAATGAGCCAAGCAGAAAGCGCTTGGAGGAAATGCGAGAGACAGATGAATGAGCCAAGCAGAAAGCGCTTGGAGGAAATGCGAGAGATGTGTGAATGAGCCAAGCAGAAAGCGCATGGAGGAAATGCAAAAAAAGGCTGAGCCTAGCTGAAAGCGCTTGGAGGAAATGCGAGAGAAATGTGAATGAGCCAAGAAGAAAGTCCTTGGAGGAAATGAGAGAAAAGTCTGAGCCAAGCAGAAAGCAATTGGAGGAAATGCGAGAGAAGGGTGAATGACCCAAGCAGAAAGCGCTTGGAAGAAGTGCGAGAGAAGGCTGAGCCAAGCAGAAAGTGCTTGGAGGAAATGCGAGAGAAGGCTGAAGCAAGCAGAAAGTGCTTGGAGGAAATGCGAGAGAAGGCTGAATGAGGCAAGCAGAAAGCGCTTGGAGGAAATGCAAGAGATGTGTCAATGACCCAAGGAGAAAGCGCTTGGACGAAATGCAAAAAAAGGCTAACCCAAGCAGAAAACGCATGGAAGAAATGCGAGAGAAGGGTGAATGGGCCAATAAGAAAGCGCTTGGAGGAAATGCGAGAGAAGTGTGAATGAGCCAAGCAGAAAGCGCTTGAAGGAAATGCGAGAGAAGTGTGAATGAGCCAAGCAGAAAGCGCATGGAGGAAATGCAAAAAAAGGCTGAGCCAAGCTGAAAGCACTTGGAGGAAATGCGAGAGACGGGTGAATGAGCCAAGCAGAAAGCGCTTGGAGGAAATGCGAGAGAGAAGGGTGAATGGGCCAATAAGAAAGCGCTTGGAGGAAATACGAGAGAAGTGTGAATGACCAAGGACAAACCGCTTGGAGCAAATGTGAAAGAAGGGTGAATGACCCAAGCAGAAAGCGCATGGAGGAAATGTGAGAGACAGGTGAATGAGCCAAGCAGAAAGCGCTTGAAGGAAATGCGAGAGAAGTGTGAATGAGCCAAGCAGAAAGTCCTTGGAGGAAATGAGAGAGAAGGCTGAGCCAAGCAGAAAGCAATTGGAGGAAATGCGAGAGAAGGGTGAATGACCCAAGCAGAAAGCGCTTGGAAGAAGTGCGAGAGAAGGCTGAGCCAAGCAGAAAGTGCTTGGAGGAAATGCGAGAGAAGGCTGACCCAAGCAGAAAGTGCTTGGAGGTAATGCGATAGAAGGCTGAATGAGCCAAGCAGAAAGCGCATGGAGGAAATGCAAAAAAAGGCTGAGCCAAGCTGAAAGCGCTTGGAGCATATGTGAGAGACGGGTGAATGAGCCAAGCAGAAAGCGCTTGGAGGAAATGCGAGAGAAGGCTGAATGATCCAAGCAGAAAGCGCTTGGAGGAAATGCAAGAAAAGGCTGACCCAAGCAGAAAGTGCTTGGAGGCAACGCGATAGAAGGCTTAGCCTAGAAAAAAGCCCTTGGAGGAAATGCGAAAGAAGGCTCAATGGGCCAAGCAGAAAGCGCTTGGAGGTAATGCGAGAGAAGGCTGAGCCAAGAAGGAAGCACTTGGAGGAAATACAAGAGAAGTGTGAATGACCCAAGAAGAAAGCGCATGGATGAAATACAAGAGAAGGCTGAGCCAAGCAGCAAGCACCAGGAGGAAATGCGAGAGAAGGCTGAGACAAGCAGAAAGTCCTTGGAGGAAATGCGAGAGAAGTGTCAATGAGTCCAGGAAAAAGCGCTTGGAGGAAATGTGAGAGAAGGGTGAATGAGCCAAGCAGAAAGCGCATGGAAGAAATGCAAGAGAAGGGTGAATTAGCTAAGCAGAAAGCGCTAGAAGGAAATGCGAGAGAAGTGTGAATGAGTGAAGCAGAAAGTGATTGGAGGAAATGCGAGAGAAATGTGAATGAGCCAAGAAGAAAGTCCTTGGAGGAAATGAGAGAGAAATGTGAATGAGCCAAGAAGAAAGTCCTTGGAGGAAATGAGAGAAAAGGCTGAGGCAAGCAGAAAGTGATTGGAGGAAATGCGAGAGAAATGTGAATGAGCCAAACAGAAAGCGCTTGGAAGAAATGCGAGAGAAGGCTGAGAGAAGCAGAAAGTGCTTGGAGGAAATGCGAGAGAAGTGTGAATGAGCCGAGGAGAAAGCGCTTGGAGGAAATGTGAGAGAAGTGTGAATGAGCCAAGAAGAAAGCGCTTGGAAGAAATGCGAGAGAATCCTGAGCGAAGCAGAAAGTGCTCGGAGGAAATGCGAGAGAAGTGTGAATGAGCCAAGGAGAAAGCGCTTGGAGGAAATGTGAGAGAAGTGTGAATGAGCCAAGAAGAAAGCGCTTGGAAGAAATGCGAGAGAAGGCTGAGCGAAGCAGAAAGTGCTCGGAGGAAATGCGAGAGAAGTGTGAATGAGCCAAGGAGAAAGCGCTTGGAGGAAATGTGAGAGAAGTGTGAATGAGCCAAGAAGAAAGCGCTTGGAAGAAATGCGAGAGAAGGCTGAGCGAAGCAGAAAGTGCTCGGAGGAAATGCGAGAGAAGGCCGAATGAGCCCAGCAGAAAGCGCTTGGAGGAAATGCAAGAGATGTGTGAATGAGCCAAGGAGAAAGCGCATGGAGGACATGCAAGAAAAGACTAAGCCAAGCAGAAAGCGCTTGGAAGAAATGCGAGAGAAGGGTGAATGAACCAAGCTGAAAGCGCTTGGAGGAAATGCGAGATACGGGTGAATGAGCCAAGCAGAAAGTGCTTGGAGGAAATGCGAGAGATAGGTAAATTAGCCAAGCAGAAAGCGTTTGAAGGAAATGCGAGAGAAGTGTGAATGAGCGAAGCGGAAAGTGATTGGAGGAAATGCGAGGGAAATGTGAATGAGCCAACCAGAAAGTCCTTGGAGGAAATGTGAGAGAAGGCTGAGCCAAGCAGAAAGTGATTGGAGGAAATGCGAGAGAAATGTGAATGAGCCAAGAAGAAAGTCCTTGGAGGAAATGAGAGAAAAGGCTGAGGCAAGCAGAAAGTGATTGGAGGAAATGCGAGAGAAATGTGAATGAGCCAAACAGAAAGCGCTTGGAGGAAATGCGAGAGAAGGCTGAGAGAAGCAGAAAGTGCTTGGAGGAAATGCGAGAGAAGTGTGAATGAGCCGAGGAGAAAGCGCTTGGAGGAAATGTGAGAGAAGTGTGAATGAGCCAAGAAGAAAGCGCTTGGAAGAAATGCGAGAGAATCCTGAGCGAAGCAGAAAGTGCTCGGAGGAAATGCGAGAGAAGTGTGAATGAGCCAAGGAGAAAGCGCTTGGAGGAAATGTGAGAGAAGTGTGAATGAGCCAAGAAGAAAGCGCTTGGAAGAAATGCGAGAGAAGGCTGAGCGAAGCAGAAAGTGCTCGGAGGAAATGCGAGAGAAGTGTGAATGAGCCAAGGAGAAAGCGCTTGGAGGAAATGTGAGAGAAGTGTGAATGAGCCAAGAAGAAAGCGCTTGGAAGAAATGCGAGAGAAGGCTGAGCGAAGCAGAAAGTGCTCGGAGGAAATGCGAGAGAAGGCCGAATGAGCCCAGCAGAAAGCGCTTGGAGGAAATGCAAGAGATGTGTGAATGAGCCAAGGAGAAAGCGCATGGAGGACATGCAAGAAAAGACGAAGCCAAGCAGAAAGCGCTTGGAAGAAATGCGAGAGAAGGGTGAATGAACCAAGCTGAAAGCACTTGGAGGAAATGCGAGATACGGGTGAATGAGCCAAGCAGAAAGTGCTTGGAGGAAATGCGAGAGATAGGTAAATTAGCCAAGCAGAAAGCGTTTGAAGGAAATGCGAGAGAAGTGTGAATGAGCGAAGCGGAAAGTGATTGGAGGAAATGCGAGGGAAATGTGAATGAGCCAACCAGAAAGTCCTTGGAGGAAATGTGAGAGAAGGCTGAGCCAAGCAGAAAGTGATTGGAGGAAATGCGAGAGAAATGTGAATGAGCCAAGAAGAAAGTCCTTGGAGGAAATGAGAGAAAAGGCTGAGGCAAGCAGAAAGTGATTGGAGGAAATGCGAGAGAAATGTGAATGAGCCAAACAGAAAGCGCTTGGAGGAAATGCGAGAGAAGGCTGAGAGAAGCAGAAAGTGCTTGGAGGAAATGCGAGAGAAGTGTGAATGAGCCGAGGAGAAAGCGCTTGGAGGAAATGTGAGAGAAGTGTGAATGAGCCAAGAAGAAAGCGCTTGGAAGAAATGCGAGAGAATCCTGAGCGAAGCAGAAAGTGCTCGGAGGAAATGCGAGAGAAGTGTGAATGAGCCAAGGAGAAAGCGCTTGGAGGAAATGTGAGAGAAGTGTGAATGAGCCAAGAAGAAAGCGCTTGGAAGAAATGCGAGAGAAGGCTGAGCGAAGCAGAAAGTGCTCGGAGGAAATGCGAGAGAAGTGTGAATGAGCCAAGGAGAAAGCGCTTGGAGGAAATGTGAGAGAAGTGTGAATGAGCCAAGAAGAAAGCGCTTGGAAGAAATGCGAGAGAAGGCTGAGCGAAGCAGAAAGTGCTCGGAGGAAATGCGAGAGAAGGCCGAATGAGCCCAGCAGAAAGCGCTTGGAGGAAATGCAAGAGATGTGTGAATGAGCCAAGGAGAAAGCGCATGGAGGACATGCAAGAAAAGACGAAGCCAAGCAGAAAGCGCTTGGAAGAAATGCGAGAGAAGGGTGAATGAACCAAGCTGAAAGCGCTTGGAGGAAATGCGAGAGATAGGTAAATTAGCCAAGCAGAAAGCGTTTGAAGGAAATGCGAGAGAAGTGTGAATGAGCGAAGCGGAAAGTGATTGGAGGAAATGCGAGAGAAATGTGAATGAGCCAACCAGAAAGTTCTTGGAGGAAATGTGAGAGAAGGCTGAGCCAAGCAGAAAGTGCTTGGAGGAAATGCGAGAGAAGGGTGAATGACCCAAGAAGAAAGCGCTTGGAAAAAGTGCGAGAGAAGGCTGACCCAAGCACAAAGTGCTTGGAGGTAATGTGATAGAAGGCTGAATGAGCCAAGCAGAAAGCGCTTGGAGGAAATGCGAGAGATGTGTGAATGAGCCAAGGAGAAAGTGCATGGAGGACATGCAAGAAAAGACGAAGCCAAGCAGAAAGTGCTTGGAAGAAATGCGAGAGAAGGGTGAATGAACCAAGCTGAAAGCGCTTGGAGGAAATGCGAGAGATAGGTAAATTAGCCAAGCAGAAAGCGTTTGAAGGAAATGCGAGAGAAGTGTGAATGAGCGAAGCGGAAAGTGATTGGAGGAAATGCGAGAGAAATGTGAATGAGCCAACCAGAAAGTCCTTGGAAGAAATGCGAGAGAAGGCTGAGCGAAGCAGAAAGTGCTCGGAGGAAATGCGAGAGAAGTGTGAATCAGCCAAGGAGAAAGCGCTTGGAGGAAATGTGAGAGAAGTGTGAATGAGCCAAGAAGCAAGCGCTTGGAAGAAATGCGAGAGAAGGCTGAGCGAAGCAGAAAGTGCTCGGAGGTAATGTGATAGAAGGCTGAATGAGCCAAGCAGAAAGCGCTTGGAGGAAATGCGAGAGATGTGTGAATGAGCCAAGCAGAAAGCGCATGGAGGAAATGCAAGAAAAGGCTGAACCAAGCTGAAAGCGCTTGGAGGAAATGCGAGAGACGGGTGAATGAGCCAAGCAGAAAGCGCTTGGAGGAAATGCGAGAGATAGGTGAATTAGCCAAGCAGAAAGCGTTTGAAGGAAATGCGAGAGAAGTGTGAATGAGTGAAGCAGAAAGTGATTGGAGGAAATGCGAGAGAAATGTGAATGAGCCAAACAGAAAGCGCTTGGAGGAAATGCGAGAGAAGGCTGAGAGAAGCAGAAAGTGCTTGAAGGAAATGCGAGAGAAGGCTGAATGAGCCAAGCAGAAAGCGCTTGAAGGAAATGTGAGAGAAGGGTGAATGAGCCAAGAAGAAAGCGCTTGGAGGAAATGCGAGAGAAGGCTGAGACAAGAAGAAAGCGCTTGGAGGAAATGCGAGAGAAGGCTGAGCGAAGCAGAAAGTCCTTGGAGGAAATGCGAGAGAAGTGTCAATGAGTTGAGGAAAAAGCGCTTGGAGGAAATGTGAGAGAAGGGTGAATGAGCCAAGGAGAAAGTGCTTGGAGGAAATGCGAGAGAAGGCTGAGACAAGCAGAAAGTCCTTGGAGGAAATGCGAGAGAAGTGTCAATGAGTCCAGGAAAAAGCGCTTGGAGGAAATGTGAGAGAAGGGTGAATGAGCCAAGCAGAAAGCGCATGGAAGAAATGCGAGAGAAGGGTGAATTAGCTAAGCAGAAAGCGCTTAAAGGAAATGCGAGAGAAGTGTGAATGAGCGAAGTAGAAAGTGATTGGAGGAAATGCGAGAGAAATGTGAATGAGCCAAGAAGAAAGTCTTTGGAGGAAATGCGAGAGAAGGCTGAGACAAGCAGAAAGTCCTTGGAGGAAATGCGAGAGAAGTGTCAATGAGTTGAGGAAAAAGCGCTTGGAGGAAATGTGAGAGAAGGGTGAATGAGCCAAGCAGAAAGCGCTGGGAGGAAATGCGTTTTGATTCTTACTGGCAGCTCCTCCTTGGAATTGCTATCAAGTCTGGCTTCTGAAAGCACTCAAGCCCCAATAAATAAAAAGAGAAGGCGTACCAGCCCAAAGCAAAAAGAGGATGAAAGGGACATCCAACAGGACTTGGTAGTAGAAGTCCAAATGGACCATACAGTAGGCCAACTAGACAAGGAGAGGGAAATCCGGAGTACTTGCCCACCTGAAGAAATGTCAGTCTTAGAGCAAAAGAAGAGGCACACTGGAAATCAAGATAAAGAGGAGCAACAAAAAGTATGCAAGCGACGAGGAGAAATATCAAACTTCATAATAACTGTGTTTATATGGGAAACATAGTTAATATCGACCCAGATCCAAGGTCAAGTTGACATCAGGCATTCTTACCACCTAGCGAGAGAAGGCTGAATGAGCCAAGGAGAAAGCGCTTGGAGGAAATGCGAGAGAAGGCTGAATGAGCCAAGCAAAAAGCGCCTGGAGGAAATGCGAGAGAAGGCTTAGCCTAGAAAAAAGCCCCTGGAGGAAATGCGAAAGAAGGCTCAATGGGCCAAGCAGAAAGCGCTTGGAGGTAATGCGAGAGAAGGCTGAGCCAAGAAGGAAGCACTTGGAGGAAATACGAGAGAAGTGTGAATGACCCAAGAAGAAAGCGCATGGATGAAATACAAGAGAAGGCTGAGCCAAGCAGCAAGCACCAGGAGGAAATGCGAGACAAGGGATAATGAGCCAAGTAGAAAGCGCTTGGAGGAAATGCGAGAGAAGGCTGAGACAAGCAGAAAGTCCTTGGAGGAAATGCGAGAGAAGTGTCAATGAGTCCAGGAAAAAGCGCTTGGAGGAAATGTGAGAGAAGGGTGAATGAGCCAAACAGAAAGCGCATGGAAGAAATGCGAGAGAAGGGTGAATTAGCTAAGCAGAAAGCGCTTAAAGGAAATGCGAGAGAAGTGTGAATGAGCGAAGCAGAAAGTGATTGGAGGAAATGCGAGAGAAATGTGAATGAGCCAAGAAGAAAGTCTTTGGAGGAAATGAGAGAAAAGGCTGAGGCAAGCAGAAAGTGATTGGAGGAACTGGGAGAGAAGTGTGAATGAGCCAAGGAGAAAGCGCTTGGAGGAAATGTGAGAGAAGTGTGAATGAGCCAAGAAGAAAGCGCTTGGAAGAAATGCGAGAGAAGGCTGAGCGAAGCAGAAAGTGTCGGAGGAAATGCGAGAGAAGTGTGAATGAGCCAAGGAGAAAGCGCTTGGAGGAAATGTGAGAGAAGTGTGAATGAGCCAAGAAGAAAGCGCTTGGAAGAAATGCGAGAGAAGGCTGAGCGAAGCAGAAAGTGCTTGGAGGAAATGCGAGAGAAGGCCGAATGAGCCCAGCAGAAAGCGCTTGGAGGAAATGCAAGAGATGTGTGAATGAGCCAAGGAGAAAGCGCATGGAGGACATGCAAGAAAAGACTAAGCCAAGCAGAAAGCGCTTGGAAGAAATGCGAGAGAAGGGTGAATGAACCAAGCTGAAAGCACTTGGAGGAAATGCGAGATACGGGTGAATGAGCCAAGCAGAAAGCGCTTGGAGGAAATGCGAGAGATAGGTGAATTAGCCAAGCAGAAAGCGTTTGAAGGAAATGCGAGAGAAGTGTGAATGAGCGAAGCGGAAAGTGATTGGAGGAAATGCGAGAGAAATGTGAATGAGCCAAGCAGAAAGTCCTTGGAGGAAATGTGAGAGAAGGCTGAGCCAAGCAGAAAGTGCTTGGAGGAAATGTGAGAGAAGGCTGAATGAGCCAAGCAGAAAGCGCTTGGAGGAAATGCGAGAGATGTGTGAATGAGCCAAGCAGAAAGCGCATGGAGGAAATGCAAGAAAAGGCTGAACCAAGCTGAAAGCGCTTGGTGGAAATGCGAGAGACGGGTGAATGAGCCAAGCAGAAAGTGCTTGGAGGAAATGCGAGAGATAGGTGAATTAGCCAAGCAGAAAGCGTTTGAAGGAAATGCGAGAGAAGTGTGAATGAGCGAAGCAGAAAGTGATTGGAGGAAATGCGAGAGAAATGTGAATGAGCTAAGCAGAAAGTCCTTGTAGGAAATGAGAGAGAAGGCTGAGCCAAGCAGAAAGCAATTGGAGGAAATGCGAGAGAAGGGTGAATGACCCAAGCAGAAAGCGCTTGGAAGAAGTGCGATAGAAGGCTGAGTTAAGCAGAAAGTGCTTGAAGGAAATGCGAGAGAAGGCTGAATGAGCCAAGCAGAAAGCGCTTGAAGGAAATGTGAGAGAAGGGTGAATGAGCCAAGAAGAAAGCGCTTGGAGGAAATGCGAGAGAAGGCTGAGACAAGCAGAAAGTCCTTGGAGGAAATGCGAGAGAAGTGTCAATGAGTTGAGGAAAAAGCGCTTGGAGGAAATGTGAGAGAAGGGTGAATGAGCCAAGCAGAAAGCGCTGGGAGGAAATGCGTTTTGATTCTTACTGGCAGCTCCTCCTTGGAATTGCTATCAAGTCTGGCTTCTGAAAGCACTCAAGCCCCAATAAATAAAAAGAGAAGGCGTACCAGCCCAAAACAAAAAGAGGATGAAAGGGACATCCAACAGGACTTGGTAGTAGAAGTCCAAATGGACCATACAGTAGGCCAACTAGACAAGGAGAGGGAAATCGGGAGTACTTGCCCACCTGAAGAAATGTCAGTCTTAGAGCAAAAGAAGAGGCACACTGGAAATCAAGATAAAGAGGAGCAACAAAAAGTATGCAAACGACGAGGAGAAATATCAAACTTCATAATAACTGTGTTTATATGGGAAACATAGTTAATATCGACCCAGATCCAAGGTCAAGTTGACATCAGGCATTCTTACCACCTAGCGAGAGAAGGCTGAATGAGCCAAGGAGAAAGCGCTTGGAGGAAATGCGAGAGAAGGCTGAATGAGCCAAGCAAAAAGCGCCTGGAGGAAATGCGAGAGAAGGCTTAGCCTAGAAAAAAGCCCTTGGAGGAAATGCGAAAGAAGGCTCAATGGGCCAAGCAGAAAGCGCTTGGAGGTAATGCGAGAGAAGGCTGAGCCAAGAAGGAAGCACTTGGAGGAAATACGAGAGAAGTGTGAATGACCCAAGAAGAAAGCGAATGGATGAAATACAAGAGAAGGCTGAGCCAAGCAGCAAGCACCAGCAGGAAATGCGAGACAAGGGATAATGAGCCAAGTAGAAAGCGCTTGGAGGAAATGCGAGAGAAGGCTGAGACAAGCAGAAAGTCCTTGGAGGAAATGCGAGAGAAGTGTCAATGAGTCCAGGAAAAAGCGCTTGGAGGAAATGTGAGAGAAGGGTGAATGAGCCAAGCAGAAAGCGCATGGAAGAAATGCGAGAGAAAGGTGAATTAGCTAAGCAGAAAGCGCTTAAAGGAAATGCGAGAGAAGTGTGAATGAGCGAAGCAGAAAGTGATTGGAGGAAATGCGAGAGAAATGTGAATGAGCCAAGAAGAAAGTCTTTGGAGGAAATGAGAGAAAAGGCTGAGGCAAGCAGAAAGTGATTGGAGGAAATGCGAGAGAAGTGTGAATGAGCCAAGGAGAAAGCGCTTGGAGGAAATGTGAGAGAAGTGTGAATGAGCCAAGAAGAAAGCGCTTGGAAGAAATGCGAGAGAAGGCTGAGCGAAGCAGAAAGTGCTCGGAGGAAATGCGAGAGAAGTGTGAATGAGCCGAGGAGAAAGCGCTTGGAGGAAATGTGAGAGAAGTGTGAATGAGCCAAGAAGAAAGCGCTTGGAAGATATGCGAGAGAAGGCTGAGCGAAGCAGAAAGTGCTCGGAGGAAATGCGAGAGAAGTGTGAATGAGCCAAGGAGAAAGCGCTTGGAGGAAATGTGAGAGAAGTGTGAATGAGCCAAGAAGAAAGCGCTTGGAAGAAATGCGAGAGAAGGCTGAGCGAAGCAGAAAGTGCTCGGAGGAAATGCGAGAGAAGTGTGAATGAGCCAAGGAGAAAGCGCTTGGAGGAAATGTGAGAGAAGTGTGAATGAGCCAAGAAGAAAGCGCTTGGAAGAAATGCGAGAGAAGGCTGAGCGAAGCAGAAAGTGCTCGGAGGAAATGCGAGAGAAGGCCGAATGAGCCAAGGAGAAAGCGCTTGGAGGAAATGTGAGAGAAGTGTGAATGAGCCAAGAAGAAAGCGCTTGGAAGAAATGCGAGAGAAGGCTGAGCGAAGCAGAAAGTGCTCGGAGGAAATGCGAGAGAAGTGTGAATGAGCCAAGGAGAAAGCGCTTGGAGGAAATGTGAGAGAAGTGTGAATGAGCCAAGAAGAAAGCGCTTGGAAGAAATGCGAGAGAAGGCTGAGCGAAGCAGAAAGTGCTCGGAGGAAATGCGAGAGAAGGCCGAATGAGCCCAGCAGAAAGCGCTTGGAGGAAATGCAAGAGATGTGTGAATGAGCCAAGGAGAAAGCGCATGGAGGACATGCAAGAAAAGACGAAGCCAAGCAGAAAGCGCTTGGAAGAAATGCGAGAGAAGGGTGAATGAACCAAGCTGAAAGCGCTTGGAGGAAATGCGAGAGATAGGTAAATTAGCCAAGCAGAAAGCGTTTGAAGGAAATGCGAGAGAAGTGTGAATGAGCGAAGCGGAAAGTGATTGGAGGAAATGCGAGAGAAATGTGAATGAGCCAACCAGAAAGTTCTTGGAGGAAATGTGAGAGAAGGCTGAGCCAAGCAGAAAGTGCTTGGAGGAAATGCGAGAGAAGGGTGAATGACCCAAGAAGAAAGCGCTTGGAAAAGGTGCGAGAGAAGGCTGACCCAAGCACAAAGTGCTTGGAGGTAATGTGATAGAAGGCTGAATGAGCCAAGCAGAAAGCGCTTGGAGGAAATGCGAGAGATGTGTGAATGAGCCAAGGAGAAAGTGCATGGAGGACATGCAAGAAAAGACGAAGCCAAGCAGAAAGTGCTTGGAAGAAATGCGAGAGAAGGGTGAATGAACCAAGCTGAAAGCGCTTGGAGGAAATGCGAGAGATAGGTAAATTAGCCAAGCAGAAAGCGTTTGAAGGAAATGCGAGAGAAGTGTGAATGAGCGAAGCGGAAAGTGATTGGAGGAAATGCGAGAGAAATGTGAATGAGCCAACCAGAAAGTCCTTGGAAGAAATGCGAGAGAAGGCTGAGCGAAGCAGAAAGTGCTCGGAGGAAATGCGAGAGAAGTGTGAATCAGCCAAGGAGAAAGCGCTTGGAGGAAATGTGAGAGAAGTGTGAATGAGCCAAGAAGAAAGCGCTTGGAAGAAATGCGAGAGAAGGCTGAGCGAAGCAGAAAGTGCTCGGAGGTAATGTGATAGAAGGCTGAATGAGCCAAGCAGAAAGCGCTTGGAGGAAATGCGAGAGATGTGTGAATGAGCCAAGCAGAAAGCGCATGGAGGAAATGCAAGAAAAGGCTGAACCAAGCTGAAAGCGCTTGGAGGAAATGCGAGAGACGGGTGAATGAGCCAAGCAGAAAGCGCTTGGAGGAAATGCGAGAGATAGGTGAATTAGCCAAGCAGAAAGCGTTTGAAGGAAATGCGAGAGAAGTGTGAATGAGTGAAGCAGAAAGTGATTGGAGGAAATGCGAGAGAAATGTGAATGAGCCAAACAGAAAGCGCTTGGAGGAAATGCGAGAGAAGGCTGAGAGAAGCAGAAAGTGCTTGAAGGAAATGCGAGAGAAGGCTGAATGAGCCAAGCAGAAAGCGCTTGAAGGAAATGTGAGAGAAGGGTGAATGAGCCAAGAAGAAAGCGCTTGGAGGAAATGCGAGAGAAGGCTGAGACAAGAAGAAAGCGCTTGGAGGAAATGCGAGAGAAGGCTGAGCGAAGCAGAAAGTCCTTGGAGGAAATGCGAGAGAAGTGTCAATGAGTTGAGGAAAAAGCGCTTGGAGGAAATGTGAGAGAAGGGTGAATGAGCCAAGGAGAAAGCGCTTGGAGGAAATGCGAGAGAAGGCTGAGACAAGCAGAAAGTCCTTGGAGGAAATGCGAGAGAAGTGTCAATGAGTCCAGGAAAAAGCGCTTGGAGGAAATGTGAGAGAAGGGTGAATGAGCCAAGCAGAAAGCGCATGGAAGAAATGCGAGAGAAGGGTGAATTAGCTAAGCAGAAAGCGCTTAAAGGAAATGCGAGAGAAGTGTGAATGAGCGAAGTAGAAAGTGATTGGAGGAAATGCGAGAGAAATGTGAATGAGCCAAGAAGAAAGTCTTTGGAGGAAATGCGAGAGAAGGCTGAGACAAGCAGAAAGTCCTTGGAGGAAATGCGAGAGAAGTGTCAATGAGTTGAGGAAAAAGCGCTTGGAGGAAATGTGAGAGAAGGGTGAATGAGCCAAGCAGAAAGCGCTGGGAGGAAATGCGTTTTGATTCTTACTGGCAGCTCCTCCTTGGAATTGCTATCAAGTCTGGCTTCTGAAAGCACTCAAGCCCCAATAAATAAAAAGAGAAGGCGTACCAGCCCAAAGCAAAAAGAGGATGAAAGGGACATCCAACAGGACTTGGTAGTAGAAGTCCAAATGGACCATACAGTAGGCCAACTAGACAAGGAGAGGGAAATCCGGAGTACTTGCCCACCTGAAGAAATGTCAGTCTTAGAGCAAAAGAAGAGGCACACTGGAAATCAAGATAAAGAGGAGCAACAAAAAGTATGCAAGCGACGAGGAGAAATATCAAACTTCATAATAACTGTGTTTATATGGGAAACATAGTTAATATCGACCCAGATCCAAGGTCAAGTTGACATCAGGCATTCTTACCACCTAGCGAGAGAAGGCTGAATGAGCCAAGGAGAACGCGCTTGGAGGAAATGCGAGAGAAGGCTGAATGAGCCAAGCAAAAAGCGCCTGGAGGAAATGCGAGAGAAGGCTTAGCCTAGAAAAAAGCCCCTGGAGGAAATGCGAAAGAAGGCTCAATGGGCCAAGCAGAAAGCGCTTGGAGGTAATGCGAGAGAAGGCTGAGCCAAGAAGGAAGCACTTGGAGGAAATACGAGAGAAGTGTGAATGACCCAAGAAGAAAGCGCATGGATGAAATACAAGAGAAGGCTGAGCCAAGCAGCAAGCACCAGGAGGAAATGCGAGACAAGGGATAATGAGCCAAGTAGAAAGCGCTTGGAGGAAATGCGAGAGAAGGCTGAGACAAGCAGAAAGTCCTTGGAGGAAATGCGAGAGAAGTGTCAATGAGTCCAGGAAAAAGCGCTTGGAGGAAATGTGAGAGAAGGGTGAATGAGCCAAACAGAAAGCGCATGGAAGAAATGCGAGAGAAGGGTGAATTAGCTAAGCAGAAAGCGCTTAAAGGAAATGCGAGAGAAGTGTGAATGAGCGAAGCAGAAAGTGATTGGAGGAAATGCGAGAGAAATGTGAATGAGCCAAGAAGAAAGTCTTTGGAGGAAATGAGAGAAAAGGCTGAGGCAAGCAGAAAGTGATTGGAGGAACTGGGAGAGAAGTGTGAATGAGCCAAGGAGAAAGCGCTTGGAGGAAATGTGAGAGAAGTGTGAATGAGCCAAGAAGAAAGCGCTTGGAAGAAATGCGAGAGAAGGCTGAGCGAAGCAGAAAGTGTCGGAGGAAATGCGAGAGAAGTGTGAATGAGCCAAGGAGAAAGCGCTTGGAGGAAATGTGAGAGAAGTGTGAATGAGCCAAGAAGAAAGCGCTTGGAAGAAATGCGAGAGAAGGCTGAGCGAAGCAGAAAGTGCTTGGAGGAAATGCGAGAGAAGGCCGAATGAGCCCAGCAGAAAGCGCTTGGAGGAAATGCAAGAGATGTGTGAATGAGCCAAGGAGAAAGCGCATGGAGGACATGCAAGAAAAGACTAAGCCAAGCAGAAAGCGCTTGGAAGAAATGCGAGAGAAGGGTGAATGAACCAAGCTGAAAGCACTTGGAGGAAATGCGAGATACGGGTGAATGAGCCAAGCAGAAAGCGCTTGGAGGAAATGCGAGAGATAGGTGAATTAGCCAAGCAGAAAGCGTTTGAAGGAAATGCGAGAGAAGTGTGAATGAGCGAAGCGGAAAGTGATTGGAGGAAATGCGAGAGAAATGTGAATGAGCCAAGCAGAAAGTCCTTGGAGGAAATGTGAGAGAAGGCTGAGCCAAGCAGAAAGTGCTTGGAGGAAATGTGAGAGAAGGCTGAATGAGCCAAGCAGAAAGCGCTTGGAGGAAATGCGAGAGATGTGTGAATGAGCCAAGCAGAAAGCGCATGGAGGAAATGCAAGAAAAGGCTGAACCAAGCTGAAAGCGCTTGGTGGAAATGCGAGAGACGGGTGAATGAGCCAAGCAGAAAGTGCTTGGAGGAAATGCGAGAGATAGGTGAATTAGCCAAGCAGAAAGCGTTTGAAGGAAATGCGAGAGAAGTGTGAATGAGCGAAGCAGAAAGTGATTGGAGGAAATGCGAGAGAAATGTGAATGAGCCAAGCAGAAAGTCCTTGTAGGAAATGAGAGAGAAGGCTGAGCCAAGCAGAAAGCAATTGGAGGAAATGCGAGAGAAGGGTGAATGACCCAAGCAGAAAGCGCTTGGAAGAAGTGCGATAGAAGGCTGAGTTAAGCAGAAAGTGCTTGAAGGAAATGCGAGAGAAGGCTGAATGAGCCAAGCAGAAAGCGCTTGAAGGAAATGTGAGAGAAGGGTGAATGAGCCAAGAAGAAAGCGCTTGGAGGAAATGCGAGAGAAGGCTGAGACAAGCAGAAAGTCCTTGGAGGAAATGCGAGAGAAGTGTCAATGAGTTGAGGAAAAAGCGCTTGGAGGAAATGTGAGAGAAGGGTGAATGAGCCAAGCAGAAAGCGCTGGGAGGAAATGCGTTTTGATTCTTACTGGCAGCTCCTCCTTGGAATTGCTATCAAGTCTGGCTTCTGAAAGCACTCAAGCCCCAATAAATAAAAAGAGAAGGCGTACCAGCCCAAAACAAAAAGAGGATGAAAGGGACATCCAACAGGACTTGGTAGTAGAAGTCCAAATGGACCATACAGTAGGCCAACTAGACAAGGAGAGGGAAATCGGGAGTACTTGCCCACCTGAAGAAATGTCAGTCTTAGAGCAAAAGAAGAGGCACACTGGAAATCAAGATAAAGAGGAGCAACAAAAAGTATGCAAACGACGAGGAGAAATATCAAACTTCATAATAACTGTGTTTATATGGGAAACATAGTTAATATCGACCCAGATCCAAGGTCAAGTTGACATCAGGCATTCTTACCACCTAGCGAGAGAAGGCTGAATGAGCCAAGGAGAAAGCGCTTGGAGGAAATGCGAGAGAAGGCTGAATGAGCCAAGCAAAAAGCGCCTGGAGGAAATGCGAGAGAAGGCTTAGCCTAGAAAAAAGCCCTTGGAGGAAATGCGAAAGAAGGCTCAATGGGCCAAGCAGAAAGCGCTTGGAGGTAATGCGAGAGAAGGCTGAGCCAAGAAGGAAGCACTTGGAGGAAATACGAGAGAAGTGTGAATGACCCAAGAAGAAAGCGAATGGATGAAATACAAGAGAAGGCTGAGCCAAGCAGCAAGCACCAGCAGGAAATGCGAGACAAGGGATAATGAGCCAAGTAGAAAGCGCTTGGAGGAAATGCGAGAGAAGGCTGAGACAAGCAGAAAGTCCTTGGAGGAAATGCGAGAGAAGTGTCAATGAGTCCAGGAAAAAGCGCTTGGAGGAAATGTGAGAGAAGGGTGAATGAGCCAAGCAGAAAGCGCATGGAAGAAATGCGAGAGAAAGGTGAATTAGCTAAGCAGAAAGCGCTTAAAGGAAATGCGAGAGAAGTGTGAATGAGCGAAGCAGAAAGTGATTGGAGGAAATGCGAGAGAAATGTGAATGAGCCAAGAAGAAAGTCTTTGGAGGAAATGAGAGAAAAGGCTGAGGCAAGCAGAAAGTGATTGGAGGAAATGCGAGAGAAGTGTGAATGAGCCAAGGAGAAAGCGCTTGGAGGAAATGTGAGAGAAGTGTGAATGAGCCAAGAAGAAAGCGCTTGGAAGAAATGCGAGAGAAGGCTGAGCGAAGCAGAAAGTGCTCGGAGGAAATGCGAGAGAAGTGTGAATGAGCCAAGGAAAAAGCGCTTGGAGGAAATGTGAGAGAAGTGTGAATGAGCCAAGAAGAAAGCGCTTGGAAGAAATGCGAGAGAAGGCTGAGCGAAGCAGAAAGTGCTTGGAGGAAATGCGAGAGAAGGCCGAATGAGCCCAGCAGAAAGCGCTTGGAGGAAATGCAAGAGATGTGTGAATGAGCCAAGGAGAAAGCGCATGGAGGACATGCAAGAAAAGACTAAGCCAAGCAGAAAGCGCTTGGAAGAAATGCGAGAGAAGGGTGAATGAACCAAGCTGAAAGCGCTTGGAGGAAATGCGAGATACGGGTGAATGAGCCAAGCAGAAAGCGCTTGGAGGAAATGCGAGAGATAGGTGAATTAGCCAAGCAGAAAGCGTTTGAAGGAAATGCGAGAGAAGTGTGAATGAGCGAAGCGGAAAGTGATTGGAGGAAATGCGAGAGAAATGTGAATGAGCCAAGCAGAAAGTCCTTGGAGGAAATGTGAGAGAAGGCTGAGCCAAGCAGAAAGTGCTTGGAGGAAATGTGAGAGAAGGCTGAATGAGCCAAGCAGAAAGCGCTTGGAGGAAATGCGAGAGATGTGTGAATGAGCCAAGCAGAAAGCGCATGGAGGAAATGCAAGAAAAGGCTGAACCAAGCTGAAAGCGCTTGGTGGAAATGCGAGAGACGGGTGAATGAGCCAAGCAGAAAGTGCTTGGAGGAAATGCGAGAGATAGGTGAATTAGCCAAGCAGAAAGCGTTTGAAGGAAATGCGAGAGAAGTGTGAATGAGCGAAGCAGAAAGTGATTGGAGGAAATGCGAGAGAAATGTGAATGAGCCAAGCAGAAAGTCCTTGTAGGAAATGAGAGAGAAGGCTGAGCCAAGCAGAAAGCAATTGGAGGAAATGCGAGAGAAGGGTGAATGACCCAAGCAGAAAGCGCTTGGAAGAAGTGCGATAGAAGGCTGAGTTAAGCAGAAAGTGCTTGAAGGAAATGCGAGAGAAGGCTGAATGAGCCAAGCAGAAAGCGCTTGAAGGAAATGTGAGAGAAGGGTGAATGAGCCAAGAAGAAAGCGCTTGGAGGAAATGCGAGAGAAGGCTGAGACAAGCAGAAAGTCCTTGGAGGAAATGCGAGAGAAGTGTCAATGAGTTGAGGAAAAAGCGCTTGGAGGAAATGTGAGAGAAGGGTGAATGAGCCAAGCAGAAAGCGCTGGGAGGAAATGCGTTTTGATTCTTACTGGCAGCTCCTCCTTGGAATTGCTATCAAGTCTGGCTTCTGAAAGCACTCAAGCCCCAATAAATAAAAAGAGAAGGCGTACCAGCCCAAAACAAAAAGAGGATGAAAGGGACATCCAACAGGACTTGGTAGTAGAAGTCCAAATGGACCATACAGTAGGCCAACTAGACAAGGAGAGGGAAATCGGGAGTACTTGCCCACCTGAAGAAATGTCAGTCTTAGAGCAAAAGAAGAGGCACACTGGAAATCAAGATAAAGAGGAGCAACAAAAAGTATGCAAACGACGAGGAGAAATATCAAACTTCATAATAACTGTGTTTATATGGGAAACATAGTTAATATCGACCCAGATCCAAGGTCAAGTTGACATCAGGCATTCTTACCACCTAGCGAGAGAAGGCTGAATGAGCCAAGGAGAAAGCGCTTGGAGGAAATGCGAGAGAAGGCTGAATGAGCCAAGCAAAAAGCGCCTGGAGGAAATGCGAGAGAAGGCTTAGCCTAGAAAAAAGCCCTTGGAGGAAATGCGAAAGAAGGCTCAATGGGCCAAGCAGAAAGCGCTTGGAGGTAATGCGAGAGAAGGCTGAGCCAAGAAGGAAGCACTTGGAGGAAATACGAGAGAAGTGTGAATGACCCAAGAAGAAAGCGAATGGATGAAATACAAGAGAAGGCTGAGCCAAGCAGCAAGCACCAGCAGGAAATGCGAGACAAGGGATAATGAGCCAAGTAGAAAGCGCTTGGAGGAAATGCGAGAGAAGGCTGAGACAAGCAGAAAGTCCTTGGAGGAAATGCGAGAGAAGTGTCAATGAGTCCAGGAAAAAGCGCTTGGAGGAAATGTGAGAGAAGGGTGAATGAGCCAAGCAGAAAGCGCATGGAAGAAATGCGAGAGAAAGGTGAATTAGCTAAGCAGAAAGCGCTTAAAGGAAATGCGAGAGAAGTGTGAATGAGCGAAGCAGAAAGTGATTGGAGGAAATGCGAGAGAAATGTGAATGAGCCAAGAAGAAAGTCTTTGGAGGAAATGAGAGAAAAGGCTGAGGCAAGCAGAAAGTGATTGGAGGAAATGCGAGAGAAGTGTGAATGAGCCAAGGAGAAAGCGCTTGGAGGAAATGTGAGAGAAGTGTGAATGAGCCAAGAAGAAAGCGCTTGGAAGAAATGCGAGAGAAGGCTGAGCGAAGCAGAAAGTGCTCGGAGGAAATGCGAGAGAAGTGTGAATGAGCCAAGGAAAAAGCGCTTGGAGGAAATGTGAGAGAAGTGTGAATGAGCCAAGAAGAAAGCGCTTGGAAGAAATGCGAGAGAAGGCTGAGCGAAGCAGAAAGTGCTTGGAGGAAATGCGAGAGAAGGCCGAATGAGCCCAGCAGAAAGCGCTTGGAGGAAATGCAAGAGATGTGTGAATGAGCCAAGGAGAAAGCGCATGGAGGACATGCAAGAAAAGACTAAGCCAAGCAGAAAGCGCTTGGAAGAAATGCGAGAGAAGGGTGAATGAACCAAGCTGAAAGCGCTTGGAGGAAATGCGAGATACGGGTGAATGAGCCAAGCAGAAAGCGCTTGGAGGAAATGCGAGAGATAGGTGAATTAGCCAAGCAGAAAGCGTTTGAAGGAAATGCGAGAGAAGTGTGAATGAGCGAAGCGGAAAGTGATTGGAGGAAATGCGAGAGAAATGTGAATGAGCCAAGCAGAAAGTCCTTGGAGGAAATGTGAGAGAAGGCTGAGCCAAGCAGAAAGTGCTTGGAGGAAATGTGAGAGAAGGCTGAATGAGCCAAGCAGAAAGCGCTTGGAGGAAATGCGAGAGATGTGTGAATGAGCCAAGCAGAAAGCGCATGGAGGAAATGCAAGAAAAGGCTGAACCAAGCTGAAAGCGCTTGGTGGAAATGCGAGAGACGGGTGAATGAGCCAAGCAGAAAGTGCTTGGAGGAAATGCGAGAGATAGGTGAATTAGCCAAGCAGAAAGCGTTTGAAGGAAATGCGAGAGAAGTGTGAATGAGCGAAGCAGAAAGTGATTGGAGGAAATGCGAGAGAAATGTGAATGAGCCAAGCAGAAAGTCCTTGTAGGAAATGAGAGAGAAGGCTGAGCCAAGCAGAAAGCAATTGGAGGAAATGCGAGAGAAGGGTGAATGACCCAAGCAGAAAGCGCTTGGAAGAAGTGCGATAGAAGGCTGAGTTAAGCAGAAAGTGCTTGAAGGAAATGCGAGAGAAGGCTGAATGAGCCAAGCAGAAAGCGCTTGAAGGAAATGTGAGAGAAGGGTGAATGAGCCAAGAAGAAAGCGCTTGGAGGAAATGCGAGAGAAGGCTGAGACAAGCAGAAAGTCCTTGGAGGAAATGCGAGAGAAGTGTCAATGAGTTGAGGAAAAAGCGCTTGGAGGAAATGTGAGAGAAGGGTGAATGAGCCAAGCAGAAAGCGCTGGGAGGAAATGCGTTTTGATTCTTACTGGCAGCTCCTCCTTGGAATTGCTATCAAGTCTGGCTTCTGAAAGCACTCAAGCCCCAATAAATAAAAAGAGAAGGCGTACCAGCCCAAAACAAAAAGAGGATGAAAGGGACATCCAACAGGACTTGGTAGTAGAAGTCCAAATGGACCATACAGTAGGCCAACTAGACAAGGAGAGGGAAATCGGGAGTACTTGCCCACCTGAAGAAATGTCAGTCTTAGAGCAAAAGAAGAGGCACACTGGAAATCAAGATAAAGAGGAGCAACAAAAAGTATGCAAACGACGAGGAGAAATATCAAACTTCATAATAACTGTGTTTATATGGGAAACATAGTTAATATCGACCCAGATCCAAGGTCAAGTTGACATCAGGCATTCTTACCACCTAGCGAGAGAAGGCTGAATGAGCCAAGGAGAAAGCGCTTGGAGGAAATGCGAGAGAAGGCTGAATGAGCCAAGCAAAAAGCGCCTGGAGGAAATGCGAGAGAAGGCTTAGCCTAGAAAAAAGCCCTTGGAGGAAATGCGAAAGAAGGCTCAATGGGCCAAGCAGAAAGCGCTTGGAGGTAATGCGAGAGAAGGCTGAGCCAAGAAGGAAGCACTTGGAGGAAATACGAGAGAAGTGTGAATGACCCAAGAAGAAAGCGAATGGATGAAATACAAGAGAAGGCTGAGCCAAGCAGCAAGCACCAGCAGGAAATGCGAGACAAGGGATAATGAGCCAAGTAGAAAGCGCTTGGAGGAAATGCGAGAGAAGGCTGAGACAAGCAGAAAGTCCTTGGAGGAAATGCGAGAGAAGTGTCAATGAGTCCAGGAAAAAGCGCTTGGAGGAAATGTGAGAGAAGGGTGAATGAGCCAAGCAGAAAGCGCATGGAAGAAATGCGAGAGAAAGGTGAATTAGCTAAGCAGAAAGCGCTTAAAGGAAATGCGAGAGAAGTGTGAATGAGCGAAGCAGAAAGTGATTGGAGGAAATGCGAGAGAAATGTGAATGAGCCAAGAAGAAAGTCTTTGGAGGAAATGAGAGAAAAGGCTGAGGCAAGCAGAAAGTGATTGGAGGAAATGCGAGAGAAGTGTGAATGAGCCAAGGAGAAAGCGCTTGGAGGAAATGTGAGAGAAGTGTGAATGAGCCAAGAAGAAAGCGCTTGGAAGAAATGCGAGAGAAGGCTGAGCGAAGCAGAAAGTGCTCGGAGGAAATGCGAGAGAAGTGTGAATGAGCCAAGGAGAAAGCGCTTGGAGGAAATGTGAGAGAAGTGTGAATGAGCCAAGAAGAAAGCGCTTGGAAGATATGCGAGAGAAGGCTGAGCGAAGCAGAAAGTGCTCGGAGGAAATGCGAGAGAAGGCTGAATGAGCCCAGCAGAAAGCGCTTGGAGGAAATGCAAGAGATGTGTGAATGAGCCAAGGAGAAAGCGCATGGAGGACATGCAAGAAAAGACTAAGCCAAGCAGAAAGCGCTTGGAAGAAATGCGAGAGAAGGGTGAATGAACCAAGCTGAAAGTGCTTGGAGGAAATGCGAGATACGGGTGAATGAGCCAAGCAGAAAGCGCTTGGAGGAAATGCGAGAGATAGGTGAATTAGCCAAGCAGAAAGTGTTTGAAGGAAATGCGAGAGAAGTGTGAATGAGCGAAGCGGAAAGTGATTGGAGGAAATGCGAGAGAAATGTGAATGAGCCAAGCAGAAAGTCCTTGGAGGAAATGTGAGAGAAGGCTGAGCCAAGCAGAAAGTGCTTGGAGGAAATGCGAGAGAAGGGTGAATGACCCAAGCAGAAAGCGCTTTGAAAAAGTGTGAGAGAAGGCTGACCCAAGCACAAAGTGCTTGGAGGTAATGTGATAGAAGGCTGAATGAGCCAAGCAGAAAGCGCTTGGAGGAAATGCGAGAGATGTGTGAATGAGCCAAGCAGAAAGCGCATGGAGGAAATGCAAGAAAAGGCTGAACCAAGCTGAAAGCGCTTGGAGGAAATGCGAGAGACGGGTGAATGAGCCAAGCAGAAATTGCTTGGAGGAAATGCGAGAGATAGGTGAATTAGCCAAGCAGAAAGCGTTTGAAGGAAATGCGAGAGAAGTGTGAATGAGCGAAGCAGAAAGTGATTGGAAGAAATGCGAGAGAAATGTGAATGAGCCAAGCAGAAAGTCCTTGTAGGAAATGAGAGAGAAGGCTGAGCCAAGCAGAAAGCAATTGGAGGAAATGCGAGAGAAGGGTGAATGACCCAAGCAGAAAGCGCTTGGAAGAAGTGCGATAGAAGGCTGAGTTAAGCAGAAAGTGCTTGAAGGAAATGCGAGATACGGGTGAATGAGCCAAGCAGAAAGCGCTTGGAGGAAATGCGAGAGATAGGTGAATTAGCCAAGCAGAAAGTGTTTGAAGGAAATGCGAGAGAAGTGTGAATGAGCGAAGCGGAAAGTGATTGGAGGAAATGCGAGAGAAATGTGAATGAGCCAAGCAGAAAGTCCTTGGAGGAAATGTGAGAGAAGGCTGAGCCAAGCAGAAAGTGCTTGGAGGAAATGTGAGAGAAGGCTGAATGAGCCAAGCAGAAAGCGCTTGGAGGAAATGCGAGAGATGTGTGAATGAGCCAAGCAGAAAGCGCATGGAGGAAATGCAAGAAAAGGCTGAACCAAGCTGAAAGCGCTTGGTGGAAATGCGAGAGACGGGTGAATGAGCCAAGCAGAAAGTGCTTGGAGGAAATGCGAGAGATAGGTGAATTAGCCAAGCAGAAAGCGTTTGAAGGAAATGCGAGAGAAGTGTGAATGAGCGAAGCAGAAAGTGATTGGAGGAAATGCGAGAGAAATGTGAATGAGCCAAGCAGAAAGTCCTTGTAGGAAATGAGAGAGAAGGCTGAGCCAAGCAGAAAGCAATTGGAGGAAATGCGAGAGAAGGGTGAATGACCCAAGCAGAAAGCGCTTGGAAGAAGTGCGATAGAAGGCTGAGTTAAGCAGAAAGTGCTTGAAGGAAATGCGAGAGAAGGCTGAATGAGCCAAGCAGAAAGCGCTTGAAGGAAATGTGAGAGAAGGGTGAATGAGCCAAGAAGAAAGCGCTTGGAGGAAATGCGAGAGAAGGCTGAGACAAGCAGAAAGTCCTTGGAGGAAATGCGAGAGAAGTGTCAATGAGTTGAGGAAAAAGCGCTTGGAGGAAATGTGAGAGAAGGGTGAATGAGCCAAGCAGAAAGCGCTGGGAGGAAATGCGTTTTGATTCTTACTGGCAGCTCCTCCTTGGAATTGCTATCAAGTCTGGCTTCTGAAAGCACTCAAGCCCCAATAAATAAAAAGAGAAGGCGTACCAGCCCAAAACAAAAAGAGGATGAAAGGGACATCCAACAGGACTTGGTAGTAGAAGTCCAAATGGACCATACAGTAGGCCAACTAGACAAGGAGAGGGAAATCGGGAGTACTTGCCCACCTGAAGAAATGTCAGTCTTAGAGCAAAAGAAGAGGCACACTGGAAATCAAGATAAAGAGGAGCAACAAAAAGTATGCAAACGACGAGGAGAAATATCAAACTTCATAATAACTGTGTTTATATGGGAAACATAGTTAATATCGACCCAGATCCAAGGTCAAGTTGACATCAGGCATTCTTACCACCTAGCGAGAGAAGGCTGAATGAGCCAAGGAGAAAGCGCTTGGAGGAAATGCGAGAGAAGGCTGAATGAGCCAAGCAAAAAGCGCCTGGAGGAAATGCGAGAGAAGGCTTAGCCTAGAAAAAAGCCCTTGGAGGAAATGCGAAAGAAGGCTCAATGGGCCAAGCAGAAAGCGCTTGGAGGTAATGCGAGAGAAGGCTGAGCCAAGAAGGAAGCACTTGGAGGAAATACGAGAGAAGTGTGAATGACCCAAGAAGAAAGCGAATGGATGAAATACAAGAGAAGGCTGAGCCAAGCAGCAAGCACCAGCAGGAAATGCGAGACAAGGGATAATGAGCCAAGTAGAAAGCGCTTGGAGGAAATGCGAGAGAAGGCTGAGACAAGCAGAAAGTCCTTGGAGGAAATGCGAGAGAAGTGTCAATGAGTCCAGGAAAAAGCGCTTGGAGGAAATGTGAGAGAAGGGTGAATGAGCCAAGCAGAAAGCGCATGGAAGAAATGCGAGAGAAAGGTGAATTAGCTAAGCAGAAAGCGCTTAAAGGAAATGCGAGAGAAGTGTGAATGAGCGAAGCAGAAAGTGATTGGAGGAAATGCGAGAGAAATGTGAATGAGCCAAGAAGAAAGTCTTTGGAGGAAATGAGAGAAAAGGCTGAGGCAAGCAGAAAGTGATTGGAGGAAATGCGAGAGAAGTGTGAATGAGCCAAGGAGAAAGCGCTTGGAGGAAATGTGAGAGAAGTGTGAATGAGCCAAGAAGAAAGCGCTTGGAAGAAATGCGAGAGAAGGCTGAGCGAAGCAGAAAGTGCTTGGAGGAAATGCGAGAGAAGGCCGAATGAGCCCAGCAGAAAGCGCTTGGAGGAAATGCAAGAGATGTGTGAATGAGCCAAGGAGAAAGCGCATGGAGGACATGCAAGAAAAGACTAAGCCAAGCAGAAAGCGCTTGGAAGAAATGCGAGAGAAGGGTGAATGAACCAAGCTGAAAGCGCTTGGAGGAAATGCGAGATACGGGTGAATGAGCCAAGCAGAAAGCGCTTGGAGGAAATGCGAGAGATAGGTGAATTAGCCAAGCAGAAAGCGTTTGAAGGAAATGCGAGAGAAGTGTGAATGAGCGAAGCGGAAAGTGATTGGAGGAAATGCGAGAGAAATGTGAATGAGCCAAGCAGAAAGTCCTTGGAGGAAATGTGAGAGAAGGCTGAGCCAAGCAGAAAGTGCTTGGAGGAAATGTGAGAGAAGGCTGAATGAGCCAAGCAGAAAGCGCTTGGAGGAAATGCGAGAGATGTGTGAATGAGCCAAGCAGAAAGCGCATGGAGGAAATGCAAGAAAAGGCTGAACCAAGCTGAAAGCGCTTGGTGGAAATGCGAGAGACGGGTGAATGAGCCAAGCAGAAAGTGCTTGGAGGAAATGCGAGAGATAGGTGAATTAGCCAAGCAGAAAGCGTTTGAAGGAAATGCGAGAGAAGTGTGAATGAGCGAAGCAGAAAGTGATTGGAGGAAATGCGAGAGAAATGTGAATGAGCCAAGCAGAAAGTCCTTGTAGGAAATGAGAGAGAAGGCTGAGCCAAGCAGAAAGCAATTGGAGGAAATGCGAGAGAAGGGTGAATGACCCAAGCAGAAAGCGCTTGGAAGAAGTGCGATAGAAGGCTGAGTTAAGCAGAAAGTGCTTGAAGGAAATGCGAGAGAAGGCTGAATGAGCCAAGCAGAAAGCGCTTGAAGGAAATGTGAGAGAAGGGTGAATGAGCCAAGAAGAAAGCGCTTGGAGGAAATGCGAGAGAAGGCTGAGACAAGCAGAAAGTCCTTGGAGGAAATGCGAGAGAAGTGTCAATGAGTTGAGGAAAAAGCGCTTGGAGGAAATGTGAGAGAAGGGTGAATGAGCCAAGCAGAAAGCGCTGGGAGGAAATGCGTTTTGATTCTTACTGGCAGCTCCTCCTTGGAATTGCTATCAAGTCTGGCTTCTGAAAGCACTCAAGCCCCAATAAATAAAAAGAGAAGGCGTACCAGCCCAAAACAAAAAGAGGATGAAAGGGACATCCAACAGGACTTGGTAGTAGAAGTCCAAATGGACCATACAGTAGGCCAACTAGACAAGGAGAGGGAAATCGGGAGTACTTGCCCACCTGAAGAAATGTCAGTCTTAGAGCAAAAGAAGAGGCACACTGGAAATCAAGATAAAGAGGAGCAACAAAAAGTATGCAAACGACGAGGAGAAATATCAAACTTCATAATAACTGTGTTTATATGGGAAACATAGTTAATATCGACCCAGATCCAAGGTCAAGTTGACATCAGGCATTCTTACCACCTAGCGAGAGAAGGCTGAATGAGCCAAGGAGAAAGCGCTTGGAGGAAATGCGAGAGAAGGCTGAATGAGCCAAGCAAAAAGCGCCTGGAGGAAATGCGAGAGAAGGCTTAGCCTAGAAAAAAGCCCTTGGAGGAAATGCGAAAGAAGGCTCAATGGGCCAAGCAGAAAGCGCTTGGAGGTAATGCGAGAGAAGGCTGAGCCAAGAAGGAAGCACTTGGAGGAAATACGAGAGAAGTGTGAATGACCCAAGAAGAAAGCGAATGGATGAAATACAAGAGAAGGCTGAGCCAAGCAGCAAGCACCAGCAGGAAATGCGAGACAAGGGATAATGAGCCAAGTAGAAAGCGCTTGGAGGAAATGCGAGAGAAGGCTGAGACAAGCAGAAAGTCCTTGGAGGAAATGCGAGAGAAGTGTCAATGAGTCCAGGAAAAAGCGCTTGGAGGAAATGTGAGAGAAGGGTGAATGAGCCAAGCAGAAAGCGCATGGAAGAAATGCGAGAGAAAGGTGAATTAGCTAAGCAGAAAGCGCTTAAAGGAAATGCGAGAGAAGTGTGAATGAGCGAAGCAGAAAGTGATTGGAGGAAATGCGAGAGAAATGTGAATGAGCCAAGAAGAAAGTCTTTGGAGGAAATGAGAGAAAAGGCTGAGGCAAGCAGAAAGTGATTGGAGGAAATGCGAGAGAAGTGTGAATGAGCCAAGGAGAAAGCACTTGGAGGAAATGTGAGAGAAGTGTGAATGAGCCAAGAAGAAAGCGCTTGGAAGAAATGCGAGAGAAGGCTGAGCGAAGCAGAAAGTGCTCGGAGGAAATGCGAGAGAAGTGTGAATGAGCCAAGGAAAAAGCGCTTGGAGGAAATGTGAGAGAAGTGTGAATGAGCCAAGAAGAAAGCGCTTGGAAGAAATGCGAGAGAAGGCTGAGCGAAGCAGAAAGTGCTTGGAGGAAATGCGAGAGAAGGCCGAATGAGCCCAGCAGAAAGCGCTTGGAGGAAATGCAAGAGATGTGTGAATGAGCCAAGGAGAAAGCGCATGGAGGACATGCAAGAAAAGACTAAGCCAAGCAGAAAGCGCTTGGAAGAAATGCGAGAGAAGGGTGAATGAACCAAGCTGAAAGCGCTTGGAGGAAATGCGAGATACGGGTGAATGAGCCAAGCAGAAAGCGCTTGGAGGAAATGCGAGAGATAGGTGAATTAGCCAAGCAGAAAGCGTTTGAAGGAAATGCGAGAGAAGTGTGAATGAGCGAAGCGGAAAGTGATTGGAGGAAATGCGAGAGAAATGTGAATGAGCCAAGCAGAAAGTCCTTGGAGGAAATGTGAGAGAAGGCTGAGCCAAGCAGAAAGTGCTTGGAGGAAATGTGAGAGAAGGCTGAATGAGCCAAGCAGAAAGCGCTTGGAGGAAATGCGAGAGATGTGTGAATGAGCCAAGCAGAAAGCGCATGGAGGAAATGCAAGAAAAGGCTGAACCAAGCTGAAAGCGCTTGGTGGAAATGCGAGAGACGGGTGAATGAGCCAAGCAGAAAGTGCTTGGAGGAAATGCGAGAGATAGGTGAATTAGCCAAGCAGAAAGCGTTTGAAGGAAATGCGAGAGAAGTGTGAATGAGCGAAGCAGAAAGTGATTGGAGGAAATGCGAGAGAAATGTGAATGAGCCAAGCAGAAAGTCCTTGTAGGAAATGAGAGAGAAGGCTGAGCCAAGCAGAAAGCAATTGGAGGAAATGCGAGAGAAGGGTGAATGACCCAAGCAGAAAGCGCTTGGAAGAAGTGCGATAGAAGGCTGAGTTAAGCAGAAAGTGCTTGAAGGAAATGCGAGAGAAGGCTGAATGAGCCAAGCAGAAAGCGCTTGAAGGAAATGTGAGAGAAGGGTGAATGAGCCAAGAAGAAAGCGCTTGGAGGAAATGCGAGAGAAGGCTGAGACAAGCAGAAAGTCCTTGGAGGAAATGCGAGAGAAGTGTCAATGAGTTGAGGAAAAAGCGCTTGGAGGAAATGTGAGAGAAGGGTGAATGAGCCAAGCAGAAAGCGCTGGGAGGAAATGCGTTTTGATTCTTACTGGCAGCTCCTCCTTGGAATTGCTATCAAGTCTGGCTTCTGAAAGCACTCAAGCCCCAATAAATAAAAAGAGAAGGCGTACCAGCCCAAAACAAAAAGAGGATGAA
Source organism: Bothrops alternatus (assembly GCA_034064705.1). Taxonomy (NCBI): domain Eukaryota; kingdom Metazoa; phylum Chordata; class Lepidosauria; order Squamata; family Viperidae; genus Bothrops; species Bothrops alternatus. Next base: position 3,905,954 of record JARGCV010000105.1, read on the forward strand.
AGGGACATCCAACAGGACTTGGTAGTAGAAGTCCAAATGGACCATACAGTAGGCCAACTAGACAAGGAGAGGGAAATCGGGAGTACTTGCCCACCTGAAGAAATGTCAGTCTTAGAGCAAAAGAAGAGGCACACTGGAAATCAAGATAAAGAGGAGCAACAAAAAGTATGCAAACGACGAGGAGAAATATCAAACTTCATAATAACTGTGTTTATATGGGAAACATAGTTAATATCGACCCAGATCCAAGGTCAAGTTGACATCAGGCATTCTTACCACCTAGCGAGAGAAGGCTGAATGAGCCAAGGAGAAAGCGCTTGGAGGAAATGCGAGAGAAGGCTGAATGAGCCAAGCAAAAAGCGCCTGGAGGAAATGCGAGAGAAGGCTTAGCCTAGAAAAAAGCCCTTGGAGGAAATGCGAAAGAAGGCTCAATGGGCCAAGCAGAAAGCGCTTGGAGGTAATGCGAGAGAAGGCTGAGCCAAGAAGGAAGCACTTGGAGGAAATACGAGAGAAGTGTGAATGACCCAAGAAGAAAGCGAATGGATGAAATACAAGAGAAGGCTGAGCCAAGCAGCAAGCACCAGCAGGAAATGCGAGACAAGGGATAATGAGCCAAGTAGAAAGCGCTTGGAGGAAATGCGAGAGAAGGCTGAGACAAGCAGAAAGTCCTTGGAGGAAATGCGAGAGAAGTGTCAATGAGTCCAGGAAAAAGCGCTTGGAGGAAATGTGAGAGAAGGGTGAATGAGCCAAGCAGAAAGCGCATGGAAGAAATGCGAGAGAAAGGTGAATTAGCTAAGCAGAAAGCGCTTAAAGGAAATGCGAGAGAAGTGTGAATGAGCGAAGCAGAAAGTGATTGGAGGAAATGCGAGAGAAATGTGAATGAGCCAAGAAGAAAGTCTTTGGAGGAAATGAGAGAAAAGGCTGAGGCAAGCAGAAAGTGATTGGAGGAAATGCGAGAGAAGTGTGAATGAGCCAAGGAGAAAGCGCTTGGAGGAAATGTGAGAGAAGTGTGAATGAGCCAAGAAGAAAGCGCTTGGAAGAAATGCGAGAGAAGGCTGAGCGAAGCAGAAAGTGCTCGGAGGAAATGCGAGAGAAGTGTGAATGAGCCAAGGAGAAAGCGCTTGGAGGAAATGTGAGAGAAGTGTGAATGAGCCAAGAAGAAAGCGCTTGGAAGATATGCGAGAGAAGGCTGAGCGAAGCAGAAAGTGCTCGGAGGAAATGCGAGAGAAGGCTGAATGAGCCCAGCAGAAAGCGCTTGGAGGAAATGCAAGAGATGTGTGAATGAGCCAAGGAGAAAGCGCATGGAGGACATGCAAGAAAAGACTAAGCCAAGCAGAAAGCGCTTGGAAGAAATGCGAGAGAAGGGTGAATGAACCAAGCTGAAAGTGCTTGGAGGAAATGCGAGATACGGGTGAATGAGCCAAGCAGAAAGCGCTTGGAGGAAATGCGAGAGATAGGTGAATTAGCCAAGCAGAAAGTGTTTGAAGGAAATGCGAGAGAAGTGTGAATGAGCGAAGCGGAAAGTGATTGGAGGAAATGCGAGAGAAATGTGAATGAGCCAAGCAGAAAGTCCTTGGAGGAAATGTGAGAGAAGGCTGAGCCAAGCAGAAAGTGCTTGGAGGAAATGCGAGAGAAGGGTGAATGACCCAAGCAGAAAGCGCTTTGAAAAAGTGTGAGAGAAGGCTGACCCAAGCACAAAGTGCTTGGAGGTAATGTGATAGAAGGCTGAATGAGCCAAGCAGAAAGCGCTTGGAGGAAATGCGAGAGATGTGTGAATGAGCCAAGCAGAAAGCGCATGGAGGAAATGCAAGAAAAGGCTGAACCAAGCTGAAAGCGCTTGGAGGAAATGCGAGAGACGGGTGAATGAGCCAAGCAGAAATTGCTTGGAGGAAATGCGAGAGATAGGTGAATTAGCCAAGCAGAAAGCGTTTGAAGGAAATGCGAGAGAAGTGTGAATGAGCGAAGCAGAAAGTGATTGGAAGAAATGCGAGAGAAATGTGAATGAGCCAAGCAGAAAGTCCTTGTAGGAAATGAGAGAGAAGGCTGAGCCAAGCAGAAAGCAATTGGAGGAAATGCGAGAGAAGGGTGAATGACCCAAGCAGAAAGCGCTTGGAAGAAGTGCGATAGAAGGCTGAGTTAAGCAGAAAGTGCTTGAAGGAAATGCGAGAGAAGGCTGAATGAGCCAAGCAGAAAGCGCTTGAAGGAAATGTGAGAGAAGTGTGAATGAGCCAAGGAGAAAGCGCTTGGAGGAAATGTGAGAGAAGTGTGAATGAGCCAAGAAGAAAGCGCTTGGAAGAAATGCGAGAGAAGGCTGAGCGAAGCAGAAAGTGCTCGGAGGAAATGCGAGAGAAGTGTGAATGAGCCAAGGAGAAAGCGCTTGGAGGAAATGTGAGAGAAGTGTGAATGAGCCAAGAAGAAAGCGCTTGGAAGATATGCGAGAGAAGGCTGAGCGAAGCAGAAAGTGCTCGGAGGAAATGCGAGAGAAGGCTGAATGAGCCCAGCAGAAAGCGCTTGGAGGAAATGCAAGAGATGTGTGAATGAGCCAAGGAGAAAGCGCATGGAGGACATGCAAGAAAAGACTAAGCCAAGCAGAAAGCGCTTGGAAGAAATGCGAGAGAAGGGTGAATGAACCAAGCTGAAAGTGCTTGGAGGAAATGCGAGATACGGGTGAATGAGCCAAGCAGAAAGCGCTTGGAGGAAATGCGAGAGATAGGTGAATTAGCCAAGCAGAAAGTGTTTGAAGGAAATGCGAGAGAAGTGTGAATGAGCGAAGCGGAAAGTGATTGGAGGAAATGCGAGAGAAATGTGAATGAGCCAAGCAGAAAGTCCTTGGAGGAAATGTGAGAGAAGGCTGAGCCAAGCAGAAAGTGCTTGGAGGAAATGCGAGAGAAGGGTGAATGACCCAAGCAGAAAGCGCTTTGAAAAAGTGTGAGAGAAGGCTGACCCAAGCACAAAGTGCTTGGAGGTAATGTGATAGAAGGCTGAATGAGCCAAGCAGAAAGCGCTTGGAGGAAATGCGAGAGATGTGTGAATGAGCCAAGCAGAAAGCGCATGGAGGAAATGCAAGAAAAGGCTGAACCAAGCTGAAAGCGCTTGGAGGAAATGCGAGAGACGGGTGAATGAGCCAAGCAGAAATTGCTTGGAGGAAATGCGAGAGATAGGTGAATTAGCCAAGCAGAAAGCGTTTGAAGGAAATGCGAGAGAAGTGTGAATGAGCGAAGCAGAAAGTGATTGGAAGAAATGCGAGAGAAATGTGAATGAGCCAAGCAGAAAGTCCTTGTAGGAAATGAGAGAGAAGGCTGAGCCAAGCAGAAAGCAATTGGAGGAAATGCGAGAGAAGGGTGAATGACCCAAGCAGAAAGCGCTTGGAAGAAGTGCGATAGAAGGCTGAGTTAAGCAGAAAGTGCTTGAAGGAAATGCGAGAGAAGGCTGAATGAGCCAAGCAGAAAGCGCTTGAAGGAAATGTGAGAGAAGGGTGAATGAGCCAAGCAGAAAGCGCTGGGAGGAAATGCGTTTTGATTCTTACTGGCAGCTCCTCCTTGGAATTGCTATCAAGTCTGGCTTCTGAAAGCACTCAAGCCCCAATAAATAAAAAGAGAAGGCGTACCAGCCCAAAACAAAAAGAGGATGAAAGGGACATCCAACAGGACTTGGTAGTAGAAGTCCAAATGGACCATACAGGAGGCCAACTAGACAAGGAGAGGGAAATCCGGAGTACTTGCCCACCTGAAGAAATGTCAGTCTTAGAGCAAAAGAAGAGGCACACTGGAAATCAAGATAAAGAGGAGCAACAAAAAGTATGCAAGCGACGAGGAGAAATATCAAACTTCATAATAACTGTGTTTATATGGGAAACATAGTTAATATCGACCCAGATCCAAGGTCAAGTTGACATCAGGCATTCTTACCACCTAGCGAGAGAAGGCTGAATGAGCCAAGGAGAAAGCGCTTGGAGGAAATGCGAGAGAAGGCTGAGCGAAGCAGAAAGTGCTTGGAGGAAATACGAGAGAACTGTGAATGAGCAAAGGAGAAAGTGCTTGAAGGGAAGGTGAGAGAAGGCTGAATGAGCCAAGGAGAAACCGCTTGGAGGAAATTTGAGAGAAGTGTGAATGAGCCAAGCAGAAAGCACTTGGAGGAAATGTGAGAGAAGTGTGAATGACCAAAGCAGAAAGAACTTGGAAGAAATGCGAGAGAGGGATGAATCAGCCAAGCAGAAAGTGCTTGGAGGAAATGGGAGAGAAGTCTGAGACAAGCAGCAAGTGCTTGGAGGAAATACGAGAGAACTGTGAATAAGCAAGGAAGAAAGTGCTTGAATGGGCCACTAAGAAAGCGCTTGGAGGTAATGTGACAGAAGGGTGAATGAGCCAAGCAGAAAGTGCTCGGAGGAAATGTGAGAGAAGGCTGAGCCAAGGAGAAACCACTTGGAGGAAATGTGAGAGAAGTGTGAATGAGCCAAGGAGAAAGAACCTGGAAGAAATGCGAGAGAAGGCTGAATGAGCCAAGCAGAAAGCGTTTGGAGGAAATCTGAGAGAAATGTGAATGAGCCAAAAAGGAAGCGCTTGGAGGAAATGCGAGAGAAGGATGAATGACCCAAGCAGAAAGCGCTTGGAAAAAGTGCGAGAGAAGGCTGAGCCAAGCAGAAAGTGCTTGGAGGTAATGCGATAGAAGGCTGAATGGGCCAAGCAGAAAGCGCATGGAGGAAATGTGAGAGACAGGTGAATGAGCCAAGCAGAAAGCGCTTGAAGGAAATGCGAGAGAAGTGTGAATGAGCCAAGCAGAAAGTCCTTGGAGGAAATGAGAGAGAAGGCTGAGCCAAGCAGAAAGCAATTGGAGGAAATGCGAGAGAAGGGTGAATGAGCCAAGCAGAAAGCGCTTGGAAGAAGTGGGAGAGAAGGCTGAGCCAAGCAGAAAGTGCTTGGAGGAAATGCGAGAGAAGGCTGAATGAGCCAAGCAGAAAGCGCTTGAAGGAAATGTGAGAGAAGGGTGAATGAGGCAAGAAGAAAGTGCTTGGAAGAAATGCGAGAGAAAGCTGAATGAGGCAAGGAGAAAGCGCTTGGACGAAATGCAAAAAAAGGCTAACCCAAGCAGAAAACGCTTGGAAGAAATGCGAGAGAAGGGTGAATGACCAAGGACATACCGCTTGGAGCAAATGTGAAAGAAGGGTGAATGACCCAAGCAGAAAGCGCATGGAGGAAATGTGAGAGATGTGTGAATGAGCCAAGCAGAAAGCGCATGGAGGAAATGCAAAAAAAGGCTGAGCCAAGCTGAAAGCGCTTAGAGGAAATGCGAGAGACGGGTGAATGAGCCAAGCAGAAAGCGCTTGGAGGAAATGCGAGAGACGGATGAATGAGCCAAGCAGAAAGCGCTTGGAGGAAATGCGAGAGACGGATGAATGAGCCAAGCAGAAAGCGCTTGGAGGAAATGCGAGAGATAGGTGAATTAGCCAAGCAGAAAGCGCTTTAAGGAAATGCGAGAGAAATGTGAATGAGCCAAGAAGAAAGTCCTTGGAGGAAATGCAAAAAAAGGCTGAGCCAAGCTGAAAGCGCTTGGAGGAAATGCGAGAGACGGGTGAATGAGCCAAGCAGAAAGCTCTTGGAGGAAATGCGAGAGACGGATGAATGAGCCAAGCAGAAAGCGCTTGGAAGAAGTGCGAGAGAAGGCTGAGCCAAGCAGAAAGTGCTTGGAGGAAATGCGAGCGAAGGCTGAATGAGCCAAGCAGAAAGCGCTTGAAGGAAATGTGAGAGAAGGGTGAATGAGCCAAGGAGAAAGCGCTTGGAGGAAATGAGAGAGAAGGCTGAGCCAAGCAGAAAGCGATTGGAGGAAATGCGAGAGAAGGGTGAATGACCCAAGCAGAAAGCGCTTGGAGGAAATGCGAGAGACGGATGAATGAGCCAAGCAGAAAGCGCTTGGAGGAAATGCAAGAGATAGGTGAATTAGCCAAGCAGAAAGCGCATGGAGGAAATGCAAAAAAAGACTGAGCCAAGCAGAAAGCGCTTGAAGGAAATGCGAGAGACGGGTGAATGAGCCAAGCAGAAAGCGCTTGGAGGAAATGCGAGAGACGGATGAATGAGCCAAGCAGAAAGCGCTTGGAGGAAATGCGAGAGATAGGTGAATTAGCCAAGCAGAAAGCGCTTGAAGGAAATGAGAGAGAAATGTGAATGAGCCAAGAAGAAAGTCCTTGGAGGAAATGCAAAAAAAGGCTGAGCCAAGCTGAAAGCGCTTGGAGGAAATGAGAGAGACGGGTGAATGAGCCAAGCAGAAAGCGCTTGGAGGAAATGCGAGAGACGGATGAATGAGCCAAGCAGAAAGCGCTTGGAAGAAGTGCGAGAGAAGGCTGAATGAGGCAAGGAGAAAGCGCTTGGAGGAAATGGAAGAGATGTGTCAATGACCAAAGGAGAAAGCGCTTGGACGAAATGCAAAAAAAGGCTAACCCAAGCAGAAAACGCTTGGAAGAAATGCGAGAGAAGGGTGAATGGGCCAATAAGAAAGCGCTTCGAGGAAATACGAGAAAAGTGTGAATGACCAAGGACAAACCGCTTGGAGCAAATGTGAAAGAAGGGTGAATGACCCAAGCAGAAAGCGCATGGAGGAAATGTGAGAGACAGGTGAATGAGCCAAGCAGAAAGCGCTTGGAGGAAATGCGAGAGACGGATGAATGAGCCAAGCAGAAAGCGCTTGGAGGAAATGCGAGAGATAGGTGAATTAGCCAAGCAGAAAGCGCTTGAAGGAAATGAGAGAGAAATGTGAATGAGCCAAGAAGAAAGCCCTTGGAGGAAATGCAAAAAAAGGCTGAGCCAAGCTGAAAGCGCTTGGAGGAAATGTAAGAGATGTGTCAATGACCAAAGGAGAAAGCGCTTGGACGAAATGCAAAAAAAGGCTAACCCAAGCAGAAAACGCTTGGAAGAAATGCGAGAGAAGGGTGAATGGGCCAATAAGAAAGCGCTTGGAGGAAATACGAGAGAAGTGTGAATGACCAAGGACAAACCGCTTGGAGCAAATGTGAAAGAAGGGTGAATGACCCAAGCAGAAAGCGCATGGAGGAAATGTGAGAGACAGGTGAATGAGCCAAGCAGAAAGCGCTTGAAGGAAATGCGAGAGAAGTGTGAATGAGCCAAGCAGAAAGTCCTTGGAGGAAATGAGAGAGAAGGCTGAGCCAAGCAGAAAGCGATTGGAGGAAATGCGAGAGAAGGGTGAATGACCCAAGCAGAAAGCGCTTGGAGGAAATGCGAGAGACGGATGAATGAGCCAAGCAGAAAGCGCTTGGAGGAAATGCAAGAGATAGGTGAATTAGCCAAGCAGAAAGCGCATGGAGGAAATGCAAAAAAAGACTGAGCCAAGCAGAAAGCGCTTGAAGGAAATGCGAGAGACGGGTGAATGAGCCAAGCAGAAAGTGCTTGGAGGAAATGCGAGAGACGGATGAATGAGCCAAGCAGAAAGCGCTTGGAGGAAATGCGAGAGATAGGTGAATTAGCCAAGCAGAAAGCGCTTGAAGGAAATGAGAGAGAAATGTGAATGAGCCAAGAAGAAAGTCCTTGGAGGAAATGCAAAAAAAGGCTGAGCCAAGCTGAAAGCGCTTGGAGGAAATGCGAGAGACGGGTGAATGAGCCAAGCAGAAAGTGCTTGGAGGAAATGCGAGAGAAGGCTGAATGAGCCAAGCAGAAAGCGCTTGAAGGAAATGTGAGAGAAGGGTGAATGAGCCAAGAAGAAAGCGCTTGGAAGAAATGCGAGAGAAAGCTGAATGAGGCAAGGAGAAAGCGCTTGGAGGAAATGCAAGAGATGTGTCAATGTCCAAAGGAGAAAGCGCTTGATCGAAATGCAAAAAAAGGCTAACCCAAGCAGAAAACGCTTGGAAGAAATGCGAGAGAAGGGTGAATGGGCCAATAAGAAAGCGCTTGGAGGAAATACGAGAGAAGTGTGAATGACCAAGGACAAACCACTTGGAGCAAATGTGAAAGAAGGGTGAATGACCCAAGGAGAAAGCGCATGGAGGAAATGTGAGAGACAGGTGAATGAGCCAAGCAGAAAGCGCTTGAAGGAAATGCGAGAGAAGTGTGAATGAGCCAAGCACAAAGTCCTTGGAGGAAATGAGAGAGAAGGCTGAGCCAAACAGAAAGCAATTGGAGGAAATGCGAGAGAAGGGTGAATGACCCAAGCAGAAAGAGCTTGGAAGAAGTGCTAGAGAAGGCTGAGCCAAGCAGAAAGTGATTGGAGGTAATGCGATAGAAGGCTGAATGAGCCAAGCAGAAAGCGCTTGGAGGAAATGCGAGAGATGTGTGAATGAGCCAAGCAGAAAGCGCATGGAGGAAATGCAAAAAAAGGCTGAGCCAAGCTGAAAGCGCTTGGAAGAAATGCGAGAGAAGGGTGAATGGGCCAATAAGAAAGCGCTTGGAGGAAATACGAGAGAAGTGTGAATGACCAAGGACAAACCGCTTGGAGCAAATGTGAAAGAAGGGTGAATGACCCAAGCAGAAAGCGCATGGAGGAAATGTGAGAGACAGGTGAATGAGCCAAGCAGAAAGCGCTTGAAGGAAATGCGAGAGAAGTGTGAATGAGCCAAGCAGAAAGTCCTTGGAGGAAATGAGAGAGAAGGCTGAGCCAAGCAGAAAGCGATTGGAGGAAATGCGAGAGAAGGGTGAATGACCCAAGCAGAAAGCGCTTGGAGGAAATGCGAGAGACGGATGAATGAGCCAAGCAGAAAGCGCTTGGAGGAAATGCAAGAGATAGGTGAATTAGCCAAGCAGAAAGCGCATGGAGGAAATGCAAAAAAAGACTGAGCCAAGCAGAAAGCGCTTGAAGGAAATGCGAGAGACGGGTGAATGAGCCAAGCAGAAAGTGCTTGGAGGAAATGAGAGAGAAATGTGAATGAGCCAAGAAGAAAGTCCTTGGAGGAAATGCAAAAAAAGGCTGAGCCAAGCTGAAAGCGCTTGGAGGAAATGCGAGAGACGGGTGAATGAGCCAAGCAGAAAGTGCTTGGAGGAAATGCGAGAGAAGGCTGAATGAGCCAAGCAGAAAGCGCTTGAAGGAAATGTGAGAGAAGGGTGAATGAGCCAAGAAGAAAGCGCTTGGAAGAAATGCGAGAGAAAGCTGAATGAGGCAAGGAGAAAGCGCTTGGAGGAAATGCAAGAGATGTGTCAATGTCCAAAGGAGAAAGCGCTTGGACGAAATGCAAAAAAAGGCTAACCCAAGCAGAAAACGCTTGGAAGAAATGCGAGAGAAGGGTGAATGGGCCAATAAGAAAGCGCTTGGAGGAAATACGAGAGAAGTGTGAATGACCAAGGACAAACCACTTGGAGCAAATGTGAAAGAAGGGTGAATGACCCAAGGAGAAAGCGCATGGAGGAAATGTGAGAGACAGGTGAATGAGCCAAGCAGAAAGCGCTTGAAGGAAATGCGAGAGAAGTGTGAATGAGCCAAGCACAAAGTCCTTGGAGGAAATGAGAGAGAAGGCTGAGCCAAACAGAAAGCAATTGGAGGAAATGCGAGAGAAGGGTGAATGACCCAAGCAGAAAGAGCTTGGAAGAAGTGCTAGAGAAGGCTGAGCCAAGCAGAAAGTGATTGGAGGTAATGCGATAGAAGGCTGAATGAGCCAAGCAGAAAGCGCTTGGAGGAAATGCGAGAGATGTGTGAATGAGCCAAGCAGAAAGCGCATGGAGGAAATGCAAAAAAAGGCTGAGCCAAGCTGAAAGCGCTTAGAGGAAATGCGAGAGACGGGTGAATGAGCCAAGCAGAAAGCGCTTGGAGGAAATGTGAGAGATGGATGAACGAGCCAAGCAGAAAGCGCTTGGAGGAAATGCGAGAGATAGGTGAATTAGCCAAGCAGAAAGCGCTGGAAGGAAATGCGAGAGAAGTGTGAATGAGCGAAACAGAAAGTGATTGGAGGAAATGCGAGAGAAATGTGAATGAGCCACGAAGAAAGTCCTTGGAGGAAATGAGAGAAAAGGCTGAGCCAAGCAGAAAGTGCTTGGAGGAAATGCGAGAGAAGGCTGAATGAGCCAAGAAGAAAGCGCTTGGAAGAAATGCGAGAGAAAGCTGAAGCAAGCAGAAAGTGCTTGGAGGAAATGCGAGAGAAGGCTGAATGAGCCAAGAAGAAAGCACTTGGAAGAAATGCGAGAGAAAGCTGAAGCAAGCAGAAAGCGCTTGGAGGAAATGCAAGAGATGTGTCAATGACCAAAGGAGAAAGCGCTTGGGCGAAATGCAAAAAAAGGCTAACCCAAGCAGAAAATGTGAGAGACAGGTGAATGAGCCAACCAGAATGCGCTTGAAGGAAATGCGAGAGAAGTGTGAATGAGCCAAGCAGAAAGTCCTTGGAGGAAATAAGAGAGAAGGCTGAGCCAAGTAGAAAGCAATTGGAGGAAATGCGAGAGAAGGGTGAATGACCCAAGCAGAAAGCGCTTGGAGGAAATGCGAGAGATGTGTGAATGAGCAAAGCAGAAAGCGCTTGAAGGAAATGCGAGAGAAATGTGAATGAGCCAAGAAGAAAGTCCTTGGAGGAAATGAGAAAGAAGGCTGAGCCAAGCAGAAAGCAATTGGAGGAAATGCGAGAGAAGGGTGAATGACCCAAGCAGAAAGCGCTTGAAAGAAGTGCGAGAGAAGGCTGAGCCAAGCAGAAAGTGCTTGGAGGAAATGCGAGAGAAGGCTGAATGAGCCAAGAAGAAAGCGCTTGGAAGAAATGCGAGAGAAGGCTGAGCCAAGCAGAAAGTGTTTGGAGGAAATGCGAGAGAAGGCTGAATGAGGCAAGCAGAAAGCGCTTGAAGGAAATGTGAGAGAAGGGTGAATGAGCCAAGAAGAAAGCGCTTGGAAGAAATGCGAGAGAAGGCTGAAGCAAGCAGAAAGTGCTTGGAGGAAACGCGAGAGAAGGCTGAATGAGGCAAGCAGAAAGCGCTTGGAGGAAATGCAAGAGATGTGTCAATGACCCAAGGAGAAAGCGCTTGGACGAAATGCAAAAGAGTCTAACCCAAGCAGAAAACGCTTGGAAGAAATGCGAGAGAAGGGTGAATGGGCCAATAAGAAAGCGCTTGGAGGAAATACGAGAGATAGGTGAATTAGCCAAGCAGAAAGCGCTTGAAGGAAATGCGAGAGAAATGTGAATGAGCCAAGAAGAAAGTCCTTGGAGGAAATGAGAGAGAAGGCTGAGCCAAGCAGAAAGCAATTGGAGGAAATGCGAGAGAAGGGTGAATGACCCAAGCAGAAAGCGCTTGAAAGAAGTGCGAGAGAAGGCTGAGCCAAGCAGAAAGTGCTTGGAGGAAATGCGAGAGAAGGCTGAATGAGGCAAGCAGAAAGCGCTTGAAGGAAATGTGAGAGAAGGGTGAATGAGCCAAGAAGAAAGCGCTTGGAAGAAATGCGAGAGAAGGCTGAAGCAAGCAGAAAGTGCTTGGAGGAAACGCGAGAAAAGGCTGAATGAGGCAAGCAGAAAGCGCTTGGAGGAAATGCAAGAGAAGGCTGAATGAGGCAAGCAGAAAGCGCTTGAAGGAAATGTGAGAGAAGGGTGAATGAGCCAAGAAGAAAGCGCTTGGAAGAAATGCGAGAGAAGGCTGAAGCAAGCAGAAAGTGCTTGGAGGAAACGCGAGAAAAGGCTGAATGAGGCAAGCAGAAAGCGCTTGGAGGAAATGCAAGAGATGTGTCAATGACCCAAGGAGAAAGTGCTTGGACGAAATGCAAAAGAGTATAACCCAAGCAGAAAACGCTTGGAAGAAATGCGAGAGAAGGGTGAATGGGCCAATAAGAAAGCGCTTGGAGGAAATACGAGAGAAGTGTGAATGACCAAGGACAAACCGCTTGGAGCAAATGTGAAAGAAGGGTGAATGACCCAAGCAGAAAGCGCATGGAGGAAATGTGAGAGACAGGTGAATGAGCCAAGCAGAAAGCGCTTGAAGGAAATGCGAGAGAAGGCTGAGCCAAGCAGAAAGCGATTGGAGGAAATGCGAGAGAAGGGTGAATGACCCAAGCAGAAAGCACTTGGAGGAAATGCGAGAGAAGTGTGAATGAGCGAAGCAGAAAGTGATTGGAGGAAATGAGAGAGAAATGTGAATGAGCCAAGAAGAAAGTCCTTGGAGGAAATGAGAGAGAAGGCTGAGCCAAGCAGAAAGCAATTGGAGGAAATGCGAGAGAAGGGTGAGCCAAGCAGAAAGCAATTGGAGGAAATGCGAGAGAAGGGTGAATGACCCAAGCAGAAAGCGCTTGGAGGAAATGCGAGAGATAGGTGAATTAGCCAAGCAGAAAGCGCTTGAAGGAAATGCGAGAGAAGTGTGAATGAGCGAAGCAGAAAGTGATTGGAGGAAATGAGAGAGAAATGTGAATGAGCCAAGAAGAAAGTCCTTGGAGGAAATGAGAGAGAAGGCTGAGCCAAGCAGAAAGCAATTGGAGGAAATGCGAGAGAAGGGTGAGCCAAGCAGAAAGCAATTGGAGGAAATGCGAGAGAAGGGTGAATGACCCAAGCAGAAAGCGCTTGGAGGAAATGCGAGAGATGTGTGAATGAGCCAAGCAGAAAGCGCATGGAGGAAATGCAAAAAAAGGCTGAGCCAAGCTGAAAGCGCTTGGACGAAATGCGAGAGACGGGTGAATGAGCCAAGCAGAAAGCGCTTGGAGGAAATGCAAGAGACGGATGTATGAGCCAAGCAGAAAGCGCTTGGAGGAAATGCGAGAGATAGGTGAATTAGCCAAGCAGAAAGCGCTTGAAGGAAATTCGAGAGAAGTGTGAATGAGCGAAGCAAAAAGTGATTGGAGGAAATGAGAGAGAAATGTGAATGAGCCAAGAAGAAAGTCCTTGGAGGAAATGAGAGAGAAGGCTGAGCCAAGCAGAAAGCAATTGGAGGAAATGCGAGAGAAGGGTGAATGACCCAAGCAGAAAGCGCTTGGAGGAAATGCGAGAGATGTGTGAATGAGCAAAGCAGAAAGCGCTTGGAGGAAATGCAAAAAAAGGCTGAGCCAAGCTGAAAGCGCTTGGAGGAAATGCGAGAGAGGGGTGAATGAGCCAAGCAGAAAGCGCTTGGAAGAAATGCAAGAGACGGATGAATGAGCCAAGCAGAAAGCGCTTGGAGGAAATGAGAGAGAAGGCTGAGCCAAGCAGAAAGCAATTGGAGGAAATGCGAGAGAAGGGTGAATGACCCAAGCAGAAAGCGCTTGGAGGAAATGCGAGAGATGTGTGAATGAGCAAAGCAGAAAGCGCTTGGAGGAAATGCAAAAAAAGGCTGAGGCAAGCTGAAAGCGCTTGGAGGAAATGCGAGAGAGGGGTGAATGAGCCAAGCAGAAAGCGCTTGGAGGAAATGCAAGAGACGGATGAATGAGCCCAGCAGAAAGCGCTTGGAGGAAATGCGAGAGATAGGTGAATTAGCCAAGCAGAAAGCGCTTGAAGGAAATGCGAGAGAAGTGTGAATGAGCGAAGCAGAAAGTGATTGCAGGAAATGCGAGAGAAATGTGAATGAGCCAAGAAGAAAGTCCTTGGAGGAAATGAGAGAGAAGGCTGAGCCAAGCAGAAAGCAATTGGAGGAAATGCGAGAGAAGGCTGAATGAGCCAAGAAGAAAGCGCTTGGAAGAAATGCGAGAGAAGGCTGAGCCAAGCAGAAAGTGCTTGGAGGAAATGCGAGAGAAGGCTGAATGAGGCAAGCAGAAAGTGCTTGAAGGAAATGTGAGAGAAGGGTGAATGAGCCAAGCAGAAAGTGCTTGGAGGAAATGCGAGAGAAGGCTGAATGAGGCAAGCAGAAAGCGCTTGGAGGAAATGCAAGAGATGTGTCAATGACCCAAGGAGAAAGCGCTTGGACGAAATGCAAAAAAGTCTAACCCAAGCAGAAAACGCTTGGAAGAAATGCGAGAGAAGGGTGAATGGGCCAATAAGAAAGCGCTTGGAGGAAATACGAGAGAAGTGTGAATGACCAAGGACAAACCGCTTGGAGCAAATGTGAAAGAAGGGTGAATGACCCAAGCAGAAAGCGCATGGAGGAAATGTGAGAGACAGGTGAATGAGCCAAGCAGAAAGCGCTTGAAGGAAATGCGAGAGAAGGCTGAGCCAAGCTGAAAGCGCTTGGAGGAAATGCGAGAGACGGGTGAATGAGCCAAGCAGAAAGCGCTTGGAGGAAATGCGAGAGACAGATGAATGAGCCAAGCAGAAAGCGCTTGGAGGAAATGCGAGAGATAGGTGAATTAGCCAAGCAGAAAGCGCTTGAAGGAAATGCGAGAGAAGTGTGAATGAGCGAAGCAGAAAGTGACTGGAGGAAATGAGAGAGAAATGTGAATGAGCCAAGAAGAAAGTCCTTGGAGGAAATGAGAGAGAAGGCTGAGCCAAGCAGAAAGCAATTGGAGGAAATGCGAGAGAAGGGTGAATGACCCAAGCAGAAAGCGCTTGGAGGAAATGCGAGAGATGTGTGAATGAGCCAAGCAGAAAGCGCATGGAGGAAATGCAAAAAAAGGCTGAGCCAAGCTGAAGGCGCTTGGAGGAAATGCGACAGACGGGTGAATGAGCCAAGCAGAAAGCGCTTGGAGGAAATGCGAGAGACGGATGAATGAGCCAAGCAGAAAGCGCTTGGAGGAAATGCGAGAGATAGGTGAATTAGCCAAGCAGAAAGCGCTTGAAGGAAATGCGAGAGAAGTGTGAATGAGCGAAGCAGAAAGTGATTGGAGGAAATGCGAGAGAAATGTGAATGAGCCAAGAAGAAAGTCCTTTGAGGAAATGAGAGAGAAGGCTGAGCCAAGCAGAAAGCAATTGGAGGAAATGCGAGAGAAGGGTGAATGACCCAAGCAGAAAGCGCTTGGAGGAAATGCGAGAGATGTGTGAATGAGCAAAGCAGAAAGCGCTTGAAGGAAATGCGAGAGAAATGTGAATGAGCCAAGAAGAAAGTCCTTGGAGGAAATGAGAAAGAAGGCTGAGCCAAGCAGAAAGCAATTGGAGGAAATGCGAGAGAAGGGTGAATGACCCAAGCAGAAAGCGCTTGAAAGAAGTGCGAGAGAAGGCTGAGCCAAGCAGAAAGTGCTTGGAGGAAATGCGAGAGAAGGCTGAATGAGCCAAGAAGAAAGCGCTTGGAAGAAATGCGAGAGAAGGCTGAGCCAAGCAGAAAGTGTTTGGAGGAAATGCGAGAGAAGGCTGAATGAGGCAAGCAGAAAGCGCTTGAAGGAAATGTGAGAGAAGGGTGAATGAGCCAAGAAGAAAGCGCTTGGAAGAAATGCGAGAGAAGGCTGAAGCAAGCAGAAAGTGCTTGGAGTAAACGCGAGAGAAGGCTGAATGAGGCAAGCAGAAAGCGCTTGGAGGAAATGCAAGAGATGTGTCAATGACCCAAGGAGAAAGCGCTTGGACGAAATGCAAAAGAGTCTAACCCAAGCAGAAAACGCTTGGAAGAAATGCGAGAGAAGGGTGAATGGGCCAATAAGAAAGCGCTTGGAGGAAATACGAGAGATAGGTGAATTAGCCAAGCAGAAAGCGCTTGAAGGAAATGCGAGAGAAATGTGAATGAGCCAAGAAGAAAGTCCTTGGAGGAAATGAGAGAGAAGGCTGAGCCAAGCAGAAAGCAATTGGAGGAAATGCGAGAGAAGGGTGAATGACCCAAGCAGAAAGCGCTTGAAAGAAGTGCGAGAGAAGGCTGAGCCAAGCAGAAAGTGCTTGGAGGAAATGCGAGAGAAGGCTGAATGAGGCAAGCAGAAAGCGCTTGAAGGAAATGTGAGAGAAGGGTGAATGAGCCAAGAAGAAAGCGCTTGGAAGAAATGCGAGAGAAGGCTGAAGCAAGCAGAAAGTGCTTGGAGGAAACGCGAGAAAAGGCTGAATGAGGCAAGCAGAAAGCGCTTGGAGGAAATGCAAGAGAAGGCTGAATGAGGCAAGCAGAAAGCGCTTGAAGGAAATGTGAGAGAAGGGTGAATGAGCCAAGAAGAAAGCGCTTGGAAGAAATGCGAGAGAAGGCTGAAGCAAGCAGAAAGTGCTTGGAGGAAACGCGAGAAAAGGCTGAATGAGGCAAGCAGAAAGCGCTTGGAGGAAATGCAAGAGATGTGTCAATGACCCAAGGAGAAAGTGCTTGGACGAAATGCAAAAGAGTATAACCCAAGCAGAAAACGCTTGGAAGAAATGCGAGAGAAGGGTGAATGGGCCAATAAGAAAGCGCTTGGAGGAAATACGAGAGAAGTGTGAATGACCAAGGACAAACCGCTTGGAGCAAATGTGAAAGAAGGGTGAATGACCCAAGCAGAAAGCGCATGGAGGAAATGTGAGAGACAGGTGAATGAGCCAAGCAGAAAGCGCTTGAAGGAAATGCGAGAGAAGGCTGAGCCAAGCAGAAAGCGATTGGAGGAAATGCGAGAGAAGAGTGAATGACCCAAGCAGAAAGCACTTGGAGGAAATGCGAGAGAAGTGTGAATGAGCGAAGCAGAAAGTGATTGGAGGAAATGAGAGAGAAATGTGAATGAGCCAAGAAGAAAGTCCTTGGAGGAAATGAGAGAGAAGGCTGAGCCAAGCAGAAAGCAATTGGAGGAAATGCGAGAGAAGGGTGAGCCAAGCAGAAAGCAATTGGAGGAAATGCGAGAGAAGGGTGAATGACCCAAGCAGAAAGAGCTTGGAGGAAATGCGAGAGATAGGTGAATTAGCCAAGCAGAAAGCGCTTGAAGGAAATGCGAGAGAAGTGTGAATGAGCGAAGCAGAAAGTGATTGGAGGAAATGAGAGAGAAATGTGAATGAGCCAAGAAGAAAGTCCTTGGAGGAAATGAGAGAGAAGGCTGAGCCAAGCAGAAAGCAATTGGAGGAAATGCGAGAGAAGGGTGAGCCAAGCAGAAAGCAATTGGAGGAAATGCGAGAGAAGGGTGAATGACCCAAGCAGAAAGCGCTTGGAGGAAATGCGAGAGATGTGTGAATGAGCCAAGCAGAAAGCGCATGGAGGAAATGCAAAAAAAGGCTGAGCCAAGCTGAAAGCGCTTGGACGAAATGCGAGAGACGGGTGAATGAGCCAAGCAGAAAGCGCTTGGAGGAAATGCAAGAGACGGATGTATGAGCCAAGCAGAAAGCGCTTGGAGGAAATGCGAGAGATAGGTGAATTAGCCAAGCAGAAAGCGCTTGAAGGAAATTCGAGAGAAGTGTGAATGAGCGAAGCAAAAAGTGATTGGAGGAAATGAGAGAGAAATGTGAATGAGCCAAGAAGAAAGTCCTTGGAGGAAATGAGAGAGAAGGCTGAGCCAAGCAGAAAGCAATTGGAGGAAATGCGAGAGAAGGGTGAATGACCCAAGCAGAAAGCGCTTGGAGGAAATGCGAGAGATGTGTGAATGAGCAAAGCAGAAAGCGCTTGGAGGAAATGCAAAAAAAGGCTGAGCCAAGCTGAAAGCGCTTGGAGGAAATGCGAGAGAGGGGTGAATGAGCCAAGCAGAAAGCGCTTGGAGGAAATGCAAGAGACGGATGAATGAGCCAAGCAGAAAGCGCTTGGAGGAAATGAGAGAGAAGGCTGAGCCAAGCAGAAAGCAATTGGAGGAAATGCGAGAGAAGGGTGAATGACCCAAGCAGAAAGCGCTTGGAGGAAATGCGAGAGATGTGTGAATGAGCAAAGCAGAAAGCGCTTGGAGGAAATGCAAAAAAAAGGCTGAGGCAAGCTGAAAGCGCTTGGAGGAAATGCGAGAGAGGGGTGAATGAGCCAAGCAGAAAGCGCTTGGAGGAAATGCAAGAGACGGATGAATGAGCCCAGCAGAAAGCGCTTGGAGGAAATGCGAGAGATAGGTGAATTAGCCAAGCAGAAAGCGCTTGAAGGAAATGCGAGAGAAGTGTGAATGAGCGAAGCAGAAAGTGATTGCAGGAAATGCGAGAGAAATGTGAATGAGCCAAGAAGAAAGTCCTTGGAGGAAATGAGAGAGAAGGCTGAGCCAAGCAGAAAGCAATTGGAGGAAATGCGAGAGAAGGCTGAATGAGCCAAGAAGAAAGCGCTTGGAAGAAATGCGAGAGAAGGCTGAGCCAAGCAGAAAGTGCTTGGAGGAAATGCGAGAGAAGGCTGAATGAGGCAAGCAGAAAGTGCTTGGAGGAAATGCGAGAGAAGGCTGAATGAGGCAAGCAGAAAGCGCTTGGAGGAAATGCAAGAGATGTGTCAATGACCCAAGGAGAAAGCGCTTGGACGAAATGCAAAAAAGTCTAACCCAAGCAGAAAACGCTTGGAAGAAATGCAAGAGAAGGGTGAATGGGCCAATAAGAAAGCGCTTGGAGGAAATACGAGAGAAGTGTGAATGACCAAGGACAAACCGCTTGGAGCAAATGTGAAAGAAGGGTGAATGACCCAAGCAGAAAGCGCATGGAGGAAATGTGAGAGACAGGTGAATGAGCCAAGCAGAAAGCGCTTGAAGGAAATGCGAGAGAAGGCTGAGCCAAGCTGAAAGCGCTTGGAGGAAATGCGAGAGACGGGTGAATGAGCCAAGCAGAAAGCGCTTGGAGGAAATGCGAGAGATGGATGAATGAGCCAAGCAGAAAGCGCTTGGAGGAAATGCGAGAGATAGGTGAATTAGCCAAGCAGAAAGCGCTTGAAGGAAATGCGAGAGAAGTGTGAATGAGCGAAGCAGAAAGTGACTGGAGGAAATGAGAGAGAAATGTGAATGAGCCAAGAAGAAAGTCCTTGGAGGAAATGAGAGAGAAGGCTGAGCCAAGCAGAAAGCAATTGGAGGAAATGCGAGAGAAGGGTGAATGACCCAAGCAGAAAGCGCTTGGAGGAAATGCGAGAGATGTGTGAATGAGCCAAGCAGAAAGCGCATGGAGGAAATGCAAAAAAAGGCTGAGCCAAGCTGAAAGCGCTTGGAGGAAATGCGACAGACGGGTGAATGAGCCAAGCAGAAAGCGCTTGGAGGAAATGCGAGAGACGGATGAATGAGCCAAGCAGAAAGCGCTTGGAGGAAATGCGAGAGATAGGTGAATTAGCCAAGCAGAAAGCGCTTGAAGGAAATGCGAGAGAAGTGTGAATGAGCGAAGCAGAAAGTGATTGGAGGAAATGCGAGAGAAATGTGAATGAGCCAAGAAGAAAGTCCTTGGAGGAAATGAGAGAGAAGGCTGAGCCAAGCAGAAAGCAATTGGAGGAAATGCGAGAGAAGGGTGAATGACCCAAGCAGAAAGCGCTTGAAAGAAGTGCGAGAGAAGGCTGAGCCAAGCAGAAAGCGCTTGCAGGAAATGCGAGAGACGGATGGATGAGCCAAGCAGAAAGCGCTTGGAGGAAATGCGAGAGATAGGTGAATTAGCCCAGCAGAAAGCGCTTGAAGGAAATGCGAGAGAAGTGTGAATGAGCGAAGCCGAAAGTGATTGGAGGAAATGAGAGAGAAATGTGAATGAGCCAAGAAGAAAGTCCTTGGAGGAAATGAGAGAGAAGGCTGAGCCAAGCCGAAAGCGATTGGAGGAAATGCGAGAGAAGGGTGAATGACCCAAGCAGAAAGCGCTTGGAGGAAATGCGAGAGATGTGTGAATGAGCCAAGCAGAAAGCGCATGGAGGAAATGCAAAAAAAGGCTGAGCCAAGCTGAAAGCGCTTGGAGGAAATGCGAGAGACGGGTGAATGAGCCAAGCAGAAAGCACTTGGAGGAAATGCGAGAGACGGATGAATGAGCCAAGCAGAAAGCGCTTGGAGGAAATGCGAGAGATAGGTGAATTAGCCAAGCAGAAAGCGCTTGAAGGAAATGTGAGAGAAGTGTGAATGAGCGAAGCAGAAAGTGATTGGAGGAAATGGGAGAGAAATGTGAATGAGCCAAGAAGAAAGTCCTTGGAGGAAATAAGAGAGAAGGCTGAGCCAAGCAGAAAGCAATTGGAGGAAATGCGAGAGAAGGGTGAATGACCCAAGCAGAAAGCGCTTGAAAGAAGTGCGAGAGAAGGCTGAGCCAAGCAGAAAGCGCTTGGAAGAAATGCGAGAGAAGGCTGAGCCAAGCAGAAAGTGCTTGGAGGAAATGCGAGAGAAGGCTGAGCCAAGCAGAAAGTGCTTGGAGGAAATGCGAGAGAAGGCTGAATGAGGCAAGCAGAAAGCGCTTGAAGGAAATGTGAGAGAAGGGTGAATGAGCCAAGAAGAAAGGGCTTGGAAGAAATGCGAGAGAAGGCTGAAGCAAGCAGAAAGCGCTTGGAGGAAATGCAAGAGATGTGTCAATGACCCAAGGAGAAAGCGCTTGGAGCAAATGTGAAAGAAGGGTGAATGACCCAAGCAGAAAGCGCATGGAGGAAATGTGAGAGACATGTGAATGAGCCAAGCAGAAAGCGCTTGAAGGAAATGCGAGAGAAGGCTGAGCCAAGCAGAAAGTGATTGGAGGAAATGCGAGAGAAGGGTGAATGAGCCAAGCAGAAAGCGCTTGGAGGAAATGCGAGAGATGTGTGAATGAGCCAAGCAGAAAGCGCATGGAGGAAATGCAAAAAAAGGCTGAGCCAACCTGAAAGCGCTTGGAGGAAATGCGAGAGACGGATGAATGAGCCAAGCAGAAAGCGCTTGGAGGAAATGCGAGAGATAGGTGAATTAGCCAAGCAGAAAGCGCTTGAAGGAAATGCGAGAGAAGTGTGAATGAGCGAAGCAGAAAGTGATTGGAGGAAATGAGAGAGAAATGTGAATGAGCCAAGAAGAAAGTCCTTGGAGGAAATGGGAGAGAAGGCTGAGCCAAGCAGAAAGCAATTGGAGGAAATGCGAGAGAAGGGTGAATGACCCAAGCAGAAAGCGCTTGAAAGAAGTGCGAGAGAAGGCTGAGCCAAGCAGAAAGTGCTTGGAGGAAATGCGAGAGAAATGTGAATGAGCCAAGCAGAAAGCGCTTGAAAGAAGTGCGAGAGAAGGCTGAGCAAAGCAGAAAGCGCTTGGAAGAAATGCGAGAGAAGGCTGAGCCAAGCAGAAAGTGCTTGGAGGAAATGCGAGAGAAGGCTGAGCCAAGCAGAAAGTGCTTGGAGGAAATGCGAGAGAAGGCTGAATGAGGCAAGCAGAAAGCGCTTGAAGGAAATGTGAGAGAAGGGTGAATGAGCCAAGAAGAAAGCGCTTGGAAGAAATGCGAGAGAAGGCTGAAGCAAGCAGAAAGTGCTTGGAGGAAATGCGAGAGAAGGCTGAATGAGGCAAGCAGAAAGCGCTTGGAGGAAATGCAAGAGATGGGTCAATGACCCAAGGAGAAAGCGCTTGGACGAAATGCAAAAAAGTCTATCCCAAGCAGAAAACGCTTGGAAGAAATGCGAGAGAAGGGTGAATGGGCCAATAAGAAAGCGCTTGGAGGAAATACGAGAGAAGTGTGAATGACCAAGGACAAACCGCTTGGAGCAAATGTGAAAGAAGGGTGAATGACCCAAGCAGAAAGCGCATGGACGAAATGTGAGAGACAGGTGAATGAGCCAAGCAGAAAGCGCTTGAAGGAAATGCGAGAGAAGGCTGAGCCAAGCAGAAAGCGATTGGAGGAAATGCGAGAGAAGGGTGAATGACCCAAGCAGAAAGCGCTTGGAGGAAATGCGAGAGATGTGTGAATGAACCAAGCAGAAAGCGCATGGAGGAAATGCAAAAAAAGGCTGAGCCAAGCTGAAAGCGCTTGGAGGAAATGCGAGAGACGGATGAATGAGCCAAGCAGAAAGCGCTTGGAGGAAATGCGAGAGATAGGTGAATTAGCCAAGCAGAAAGCGCTTGAAAGAAGTGCGAGAGAAGGCTGAGCCAAGCAGAAAGTGCTTGGAGGAAATGCAAGAGAAATGTGAATGAGCCAAGGAGAAAGCGCTTGAAAGAAGTGCGAGAGAAGGCTGAGCCAAGCAGAAAGCGCTTGAAGGAAATGTGAGAGAAGGGTGAATGAGCCAAGAAGAAAGCGCTTGGAAGAAATGCGAGAGAAGGCTGAAGAAAGCAGAAAGTGCTTGGAGGAAATGCGAGAGAAGGCTGAATGAGGCAAGCAGAAAGCGCTTGGAGGAAATGCAAGAGATGGGTCAATGACCCAAGGAGAAAGCGCTTGGACGAAATGCAAAAAAGTCTAACCCAAGAAGAAAACGCTTGGAAGAAATGCGAGAGAAGGGTGAATGGGCCAATAAGAAAGCGCTTGGAGGAAATACGAGAGAAGTGTGAATGACCAAGGACAAACCGCTTGGAGCAAATGTGAAAGAAGGGTGAATGACCCAAGCAGAAAGCGCATGGAGGAAATGTGAGAGACAGGTGAATGAGCCAAGCAGAAAGCGCTTGAAGGAAATGCGAGAGAAGGCTGAGCCAAGCAGAAAGCGATTGGAGTAAATGCGAGAGAAGGGTGAATGACCCAAGCAGAAAGCGCTTGGAGGAAATCCGAGAGATGTGTGAATGAGCCAAGCAGAAAGCGCATGGAGGAAATGCAAAAAAAGGCTGAGCCAAGCTGAAAGCGCTTGGAGGAAATGCGAGAGACGGGTGAATGACCCAAGCAGAAAGCGCTTGGAGGAAATGTGAGAGACGGATGAATGAGCCAAGCAGAAAGCGCTTGGAGGAAATGCGAGAGATAGGTGAATTAGCCAAGCAGAAAGCGCTTGAAGGAAATGTGAGAGAAGTGTGAATGAGCGAAGCAGAAAGTGATTGGAGGAAATGGGAGAGAAATGTGAATGAGCCAAGAAGAAAGTCCTTGGAGGAAATAAGAGAGAAGGCTGAGCCAAGCAGAAAGCAATTGGAGGAAATGCGAGAGAAGGGTGAATGACCCAAGCAGAAAGCGCTTGAAAGAAGTGCGAGAGAAGGCTGAGCCAAGCAGAAAGCGCTTGGAAGAAATGCGAGAGAAGGCTGAGCCAAGCAGAAAGTGCTTGGAGGAAATGCGAGAGAAGGCTGAGCCAAGCAGAAAGTGCTTGGAGGAAATGCGAGAGAAGGCTGAATGAGGCAAGCAGAAAGCGCTTGAAGGAAATGTGAGAGAAGGGTGAATGAGCCAAGAAGAAAGGGCTTGGAAGAAATGCGAGAGAAGGCTGAAGCAAGCAGAAAGCGCTTGGAGGAAATGCAAGAGATGTGTCAATGACCCAAGGAGAAAGCGCTTGGAGCAAATGTGAAAGAAGGGTGAATGACCCAAGCAGAAAGCGCATGGAGGAAATGTGAGAGACATGTGAATGAGCCAAGCAGAAAGCGCTTGAAGGAAATGCGAGAGAAGGCTGAGCCAAGCAGAAAGTGATTGGAGGAAATGCGAGAGAAGGGTGAATGAGCCAAGCAGAAAGCGCTTGGAGGAAATGCGAGAGATGTGTGAATGAGCCAAGCAGAAAGCGCATGGAGGAAATGCAAAAAAAGGCTGAGCCAACCTGAAAGCGCTTGGAGGAAATGCGAGAGACGGATGAATGAGCCAAGCAGAAAGCGCTTGGAGGAAATGCGAGAGATAGGTGAATTAGCCAAGCAGAAAGCGCTTGAAGGAAATGCGAGAGAAGTGTGAATGAGCGAAGCAGAAAGTGATTGGAGGAAATGAGAGAGAAATGTGAATGAGCCAAGAAGAAAGTCCTTGGAGGAAATGGGAGAGAAGGCTGAGCCAAGCAGAAAGCAATTGGAGGAAATGCGAGAGAAGGGTGAATGACCCAAGCAGAAAGCGCTTGAAAGAAGTGCGAGAGAAGGCTGAGCCAAGCAGAAAGTGCTTGGAGGAAATGCGAGAGAAATGTGAATGAGCCAAGCAGAAAGCGCTTGAAAGAAGTGCGAGAGAAGGCTGAGCAAAGCAGAAAGCGCTTGGAAGAAATGCGAGAGAAGGCTGAGCCAAGCAGAAAGTGCTTGGAGGAAATGCGAGAGAAGGCTGAGCCAAGCAGAAAGTGCTTGGAGGAAATGCGAGAGAAGGCTGAATGAGGCAAGCAGAAAGCGCTTGAAGGAAATGTGAGAGAAGGGTGAATGAGCCAAGAAGAAAGCGCTTGGAAGAAATGCGAGAGAAGGCTGAAGCAAGCAGAAAGTGCTTGGAGGAAATGCGAGAGAAGGCTGAATGAGGCAAGCAGAAAGCGCTTGGAGGAAATGCAAGAGATGGGTCAATGACCCAAGGAGAAAGCGCTTGGACGAAATGCAAAAAAGTCTATCCCAAGCAGAAAACGCTTGGAAGAAATGCGAGAGAAGGGTGAATGGGCCAATAAGAAAGCGCTTGGAGGAAATACGAGAGAAGTGTGAATGACCAAGGACAAACCGCTTGGAGCAAATGTGAAAGAAGGGTGAATGACCCAAGCAGAAAGCGCATGGACGAAATGTGAGAGACAGGTGAATGAGCCAAGCAGAAAGCGCTTGAAGGAAATGCGAGAGAAGGCTGAGCCAAGCAGAAAGCGATTGGAGGAAATGCGAGAGAAGGGTGAATGACCCAAGCAGAAAGCGCTTGGAGGAAATGCGAGAGATGTGTGAATGAACCAAGCAGAAAGCGCATGGAGGAAATGCAAAAAAAGGCTGAGCCAAGCTGAAAGCGCTTGGAGGAAATGCGAGAGACGGATGAATGAGCCAAGCAGAAAGCGCTTGGAGGAAATGCGAGAGATAGGTGAATTAGCCAAGCAGAAAGCGCTTGAAAGAAGTGCGAGAGAAGGCTGAGCCAAGCAGAAAGTGCTTGGAGGAAATGCAAGAGAAATGTGAATGAGCCAAGGAGAAAGCGCTTGAAAGAAGTGCGAGAGAAGGCTGAGCCAAGCAGAAAGCGCTTGAAGGAAATGTGAGAGAAGGGTGAATGAGCCAAGAAGAAAGCGCTTGGAAGAAATGCGAGAGAAGGCTGAAGAAAGCAGAAAGTGCTTGGAGGAAATGCGAGAGAAGGCTGAATGAGGCAAGCAGAAAGCGCTTGGAGGAAATGCAAGAGATGGGTCAATGACCCAAGGAGAAAGCGCTTGGACGAAATGCAAAAAAGTCTAACCCAAGAAGAAAACGCTTGGAAGAAATGCGAGAGAAGGGTGAATGGGCCAATAAGAAAGCGCTTGGAGGAAATACGAGAGAAGTGTGAATGACCAAGGACAAACCGCTTGGAGCAAATGTGAAAGAAGGGTGAATGACCCAAGCAGAAAGCGCATGGAGGAAATGTGAGAGACAGGTGAATGAGCCAAGCAGAAAGCGCTTGAAGGAAATGCGAGAGAAGGCTGAGCCAAGCAGAAAGCGATTGGAGTAAATGCGAGAGAAGGGTGAATGACCCAAGCAGAAAGCGCTTGGAGGAAATCCGAGAGATGTGTGAATGAGCCAAGCAGAAAGCGCATGGAGGAAATGCAAAAAAAGGCTGAGCCAAGCTGAAAGCGCTTGGAGGAAATGCGAGAGACGGGTGAATGACCCAAGCAGAAAGCGCTTGGAGGAAATGTGAGAGACGGATGAATGAGCCAAGCAGAAAGCGCTTGGAGGAAATGCGAGAGATAGGTGAATTAGCCAAGCAGAAAGCGCTTGAAGGAAATGCGAGAGAAGTGTGAATGAGCGAAGCAGAAAGTGATTGGAGGAAATGAGAGAGAAATGTGAATGAGCCAAGAAGAAAGTCCTTGGAGGAAATGAGAGAGAAGGCTGAGCCAAGCAGAAAGCGATTGGAGGAAATGCGAGAGAAGGGTGAATGACCCAAGCAGAAAGCGCTTGGAGGAAATCCGAGAGATGTGTGAATGAGCCAAGCAGAAAGCGCATGGAGGAAATGCAAAAAAAGGCTGAGCCAAGCTGAAAGCGCTTGGAGGAAATGCGAGAGACGAGTGAATGAGCCAAGCAGAAAGCGCTTGGAGGAAATGCGAGAGATAGGTGAATTAGCCAAGCAGAAAGCGCTTGAAGGAAATGCGAGAGAAGTGTGAATGAGCGAAGCAGAAAGCGCTTGAAGGAAATGTGAGAGAAGGGTGAATGAGCCAAGAAGAAAGCGCTTGGAAGAAATGCGAGAGAAGGCTGAAGCAAGCAGAAAGTGCTTGGAGGAAATGCGAGAGAAGGCTGAATGAGGCAAGCAGAAAGCGCTTGGAGGAAATGCAAGAGATGTGTCAATGACCAAAGGAGAAAGCGCTTGGAGGAAATGTGAGAGAAGGGTGAATGAGCCAAGCAGAAAGCGCTTGGAGGAAATGCGAGAGATAGGTGAATTAGCCAAGCAGAAAGTGCTTGAAGGAAATGCGAGAGAAGTGTGAATGAGCGAAGCAGAAAGTGATTGGAGGAAATGCGAGAGAAATGTGAATGAGTCAAGAAGAAAGTCCTTGGAGGAAATGAGAGAGAATGCTGAGCCAAGCAGAAAGTAATTGGAGGAAATGCGAGAGAAGGGTGAATGACCCAAGCAGAAAGCGCTTGAAAGAAGTGCGAGAGAAAGCTGAAGCAAGCAGAAAGTGCTTGGAGGAAATGCGAGAGAAGGCTGAATGAGGCAAGCAGAAAGCGCTTGGAGGAAATGCAAGAGATGTGTCAATGACCAAAGGAGAAAGCGCTTGGAGGAAATGCGAGAGATGTGTGAATGAGCCAAGCAGAAAGCGCATGGAGGAAATGCAAAAAAAGTCTGAGCCAAGCTGAAAGCGCTTGGAGGAAATGCGAGAGACGGGTGAATGAGCCAAGCAGAAAGCGCTTGGAGGAAATGCGAGAGACGGATGAATGAGCCAAGCAGAAAGCGCTTGGAGGAA
This sequence comes from Bothrops alternatus, assembly GCA_034064705.1. Classification (NCBI taxonomy): domain Eukaryota; kingdom Metazoa; phylum Chordata; class Lepidosauria; order Squamata; family Viperidae; genus Bothrops; species Bothrops alternatus. The sequence goes on from JARGCV010000105.1 coordinate 3,932,332, forward strand.
ATGCGAGAGAAGTGTGAATGAGCGAAGCAGAAAGTGATTGGAGGAAATGCGAGAGAAATGTGAATGAGCCAAGAAGAAAGTCCTTGGAGGAAATGAGAGAGAAGGCTGAGCCAAGCAGAAAGCAATTAGAGGAAATGCGAGAGAAGGGTGAATGACCCAAGCAGAAAGCGCTTGAAAGAAGTGCGAGAGAAGGCTGAGCCAAGCAGAAAGTGCTTGGAGGAAATGCGAGAGAAGGCTGAATGAGCCAAGAAGAAAGCGCTTGGAAGAAATGCGAGAGAAGGCTGAGCCAAGCAGAAAGTGCTTGGAGGAAATGCGAGAGAAGGCTGAATGAGGCAAGCAGAAAGCGCTTGAAGGAAATGTGAGAGAAGGGTGAATGAGCGAAGAAGAAAGCGCTTGGAAGAAATGCGAGAGAAGGCTGAAGCAAGCAGAAAGCGCTTGGAGGAAATGCGAGAGATACGTGAATTAGCCAAGCAGAAAGCGCTTGAAGGAAATGCGAGAGAAGTGTGAATGAGCAAAGCAGAAAGTGATTGGAGGAAATGAGAGAGAAATGTGAATGAGCCAAGAAGAAAGTCCTTGGAGGAAATGAGAGAGAAGGCTGAGCCAAGCAGAAAGCGATTGGAGGAAATGCGAGAGAAGGGTGAATGACCCAAGCAGAAAGCGCTTGGAGGAAATCCGAGAGATGTGTGAATGAGCCAAGCAGAAAGCGCATGGAGGAAATGCAAAAAAAGGCTGAGCCAAGCTGAAAGCGCTTGGAGGAAATGCGAGAGATGGGTGAATGAGCCAAGGAGAAAGCGCTTGGAGGAAATGCGAGAGAAGTGTGAATGAGCGAAGCAGAAAGTGATTGGAGGAAATGCGAGAGAAATGTGAATGAGCCAAGAAGAAAGTCCTTAGAGGAAATGAGAGAGAAGGCTGAGCCAAGCAGAAAGCGATTGGAGGAAATGCGAGAGAAGGGTGAATGACCCAAGCAGAAAGCGCTTGGAGGAAATGCGAGAGATGTGTGAATGAGCCAAGCAGAAAGCGCATGGAGGAAATGCAGAAAAAGTCTGAGCCAAGCTGAAAGCGCTTGGAGGAAATGCGAGAGACGGGTGAATGAGCCAAGCAGAAAGCGCTTGGAGGAAATGCGAGAGACGGATTAATGAGCCAAGCAGAAAGCGCTTGGAGGAAATGCGAGAGAAGTGTGAATGAGCGAAGCAGAAAGTGATTGGAGGAAATGCGAGAGAAATGTGAATGAGCCAAGAAGAAAGTCCTTGGAGGAAATGAGAGAGAAGGCTGAGCCAAGCAGAAAGTGCTTGGAGGAAATGCGAGAGAAGGCTGAATGAGCCAAGAAGAAAGCGCTTGGAAGAAATGCGAGAGAAGGCTGAGCCAAGCAGAAAGTGCTTGGAGGAAATGCGAGAGAAGGCTGAATGAGGCAAGCAGAAAGCGCTTGAAGGAAATGTGAGAGAAGGGTGAATGAGCGAAGAAGAAAGCGCTTGGAAAAAATGCGAGAGAAGGCTGAAGCAAGCAGAAAGTGCTTGGAGGAAATGCGAGAGAAGGCTGAATGAGGCAAGCAGAAAGCGCTTGGAGGAAATGCGAGAGAAGGCTGAATGAGCCAAGCAGAAAGCGCTTGAAGGAAATGCGAGAGAAGGCTGAATGAGGCAAGGAGAAAGCGCTTGGAGGAAATGCAAGAGATGTGTCAATGACCAAAGGAGAAAGCGATTGGACGAAATGCAAAAAAAGGCTAACCCAAGCAGAAAACGCTTGGAAGAAATGCGAGAGAAGGGTGAATGGGCCAATAAGAAAGCGCTTGGAGGAAATACGGGAGAAGTGTGAATGACCAAGGACAAACCGCTTGGAGCAAATGTGAAAGAAAGGTGAATGACCCAAGCAGAAAGCGCATGGAGGAAATGTGAGAGATAGGTGAATGAGCCAAGCTGAAAGCGCTTGGAGGAAATGTGAGAGACAGGTGAATGACCCAAGCAGAAAGCGCTTGGAAGAAGTGCGAGAGAAGGCTGAGCCAAGCAGAAAGTGCTTGGAGGAAATGCGAGAGAAGGCTGAATGTGCCAAGCAGAAAGCGCTTGAAGGAAATGTGAGAGAAGGGTGAATGAGCCAAGCAGAAAGCGCTTGGAGGAAATGCGAGAGATAGGTGAATTAGCCAAGCAGAAAGCGCTTGAAGGAAATGCGAGAGAAGTGTGAATGAGCGAAGCAGAAAGTGATTGGAGGAAATGCGAGAGAAATGTGAATGAGTCAAGAAGAAAGTCCTTGGAGGAAATGAGAGAGAAGGCTGAGCCAAGCAGAAAGTAATTGGAGGAAATGCGAGAGAAGGGTGAATGACCCAAGCAGAAAGCGCTTGAAAGAAGTGCGAGAGAAGGCTGAGCCAAGCAGAAAGTGCTTGGAGGAAATGCGAGAGAAGGCTGAATGAGGCAAGCAGAAAGCGCTTGGAGGAAATGCAAGAGATGTGTCAATGACCAAAGGAGAAAGCGCTTGGAGGAAATGCGAGAGATGTGTGAATGAGCCAAGCAGAAAGCGCATGGAGGAAATGCAAAAAAAGTCTGAGCCAAGCTGAAAGCGCTTGGAGGAAATGCGAGAGACGGGTGAATGAGCCAAGCAGAAAGCGCTTGGAGGAAATGCGAGAGACGGGTGAATGAGCCAAGCAGAAAGCGCTTGGAGGAAATGCGAGAGACGGATGAATGAGCCAAGCAGAAAGCGCTTGGAGGAAATGCGAGAGATAGGTGAATTAGCCAAGCAGAAAGCGCTTGAAGGAAATGCGAGAGAAGTATGAATGAGCGAAGCAGAAAGTGATTGGAGGAAATGCGAGAGAAATGTGAATGAGCCAAGAAGAAAGTCCTTGGAGGAAATGAGAGAGAAGGCTGAGCCAAGCAGAAAGCAATTGGAGGAAATGCGAGAGAAGGGTGAATGACCCAAGCAGAAAGCGCTTGAAAGAAGTGCGAGAGAAGGCTGAGCCAAGCAGAAAGTGCTTGGAGGAAATGCGAGAGAAGGCTGAATGAGGCAAGCAGAAAGCGCTTGGAGGAAATGCGAGAGAAGGCTGAATGAGCCAAGCAGAAAGCGCTTGAAGGAAATGTGAGAGAAGGGTGAATGAGCCAAGAAGAACGCGCTGGGAAGAAATGCGAGAGAAAGCTGAAGCAAGCAGAAAGTGCTTGGAGGAAATGCGAGAGAAGGCTGAACGAGGCAAGCAGAAAGCGCTTGGAGGAAATGCAAGAGATGTGTCAATGACCAAAGGAGAAAGCGCTTGGACGAAATGCAAAAAAAGGCTAACCCAAGCAGAAAACGCTTGGAAGAAATGCGAGAGAAGGGTGAATGGGCCAATAAGAAAGCCTTTGGAGGAAATACGGGAGAAGTGTGAATGACCAAGGACAAACCGCTTGGAGCAAATGTGAAAGAAGGGTGAATGACCCAAGCAGAAAGCGCATGGAGGAAATGTGAGAGACAGGTGAATGAGCCAAGGTGAAAGCGCTTGGAGGAAATGCGAGAGACGGGTGAATGAGCCAAGCAGAAAGCGCATGGAGGAAATGTGAGAGACAGGTGAATGACCCAAGCAGAAAGCGCTTGGAAGAAGTGCGAGAGAAGGCTGAGCCAAGCAGAAAGTGCTTGGAGGAAATGCGAGAGAAGGCTGAATGTGCCAAGCAGAAAGCGCTTGGAGGAAATGCGAGAGAAGGGTGAATGACCCAAGCCGAAAGCGCTTGGAGGAAATGCGAGAGATGTGTGAATGAGCCAAGCAGAAAGCGCATGGAGGAAATGCAGAAAAAGTCTGAGCCAAGCTGAAAGCGCTTGGAGGAAATGCGAGAGACGGGTGAATGAGCCAAGCAGAAAGCGCTTGGAGGAAATGCGAGAGACGGATGAATGAGCCAAGCAGAAAGCGCTTGGAGGAAATGCGAGAGATAGGTGAATTAGCCAAGCAGAAAGCGCTTGAAGGAAATGCGAGAGAAGTGTGAATGAGCGAAGCAGAAAGTGATTGGAGGAAATGCGAGAGAAATGTGAATGAGCCAAGAAGAAAGTCCTTGGAGGAAATGAGAGAGAAGGCTGAGCCAAGCAGAAAGCAATTGGAGGAAATGCGAGAGAAGTGTGAATGACCCAAGCAGAAAGCGCTTGAAAGAAGTGCGAGAGAAGGCTGAGCCAAGCAGAAAGTGCTTGGAGGAAATGCGAGAGAAGGCTAAATGAGCCAAGAAGAAAGCGCTTGGAAGAAATGCGAGAGAAGGCTGAGCCAAGCAGAAAGTGCTTGGAGGAAATGCGAGAGAAGGCTGAATGAGGCAAACAGAAAGCGCTTGAAGGAAATGTGAGAGAAGGGTGAATGAGCCAAGAAGAAAGCGCTTGGAAGAAATGCGAGAGAAGGCTGAAGCAAGCAGAAAGTGCTTGGAGGAAATGCGAGAGAAGGCTGAATGAGGCAAGCAGAAAGCGCTTGGAGGAAATGCAAGAGATGTGTCAATGACCAAAGGAGAAAGCACTTGGAGGAAATGTGAGAGAAGGGTGAATGACCCAAGCAGAAAGCGCTTGAAAGAAGTGCGAGAGAAAGCTGAAGCAAGCAGAAAGTGCTTGGAGGAAATGCGAGAGAAGGCTGAATGAGGCAAGCAGAAAGCGCTTGGAGGAAATGCAAGAGATGTGTCAATGACCAAAGGAGAAAGCGCTTGGAGGAAATGCGAGAGATGTGTGAATGAGCCAAGCAGAAAGCGCATGGAGGAAATGCAAAAAAAGTCTGAGCCAAGCTGAAAGCGCTTGGAGGAAATGCGAGAGACGGGTGAATGAGCCAAGCAGAAAGCGCTTGGAGGAAATGCGAGAGACGGATGAATGAGCCAAGCAGAAAGCGCTTGGAGGAAATGCGAGAGATAGGTGAATTAGCCAAGCAGAAAGCGCTTGAAGGAAATGCGAGAGAAGTGTGAATGAGCGAAGCAGAAAGTGATTGGAGGAAATGCGAGAGAAATGTGAATGAGCCAAGAAGAAAGTCCTTGGAGGAAATGAGAGAGAAGGCTGAGCCAAGCAGAAAGCAATTGGAGGAAATGCGAGAGAAGGGTGAATGACCCAAGCAGAAAGCGCTTGAAAGAAGTGCGAGAGAAGGCTGAGCCAAGCAGAAAGTGCTTGGAGGAAATGCGAGAGAAGGCTGAATGAGCCAAGAAGAAAGCGCTTGGAAGAAATGCGAGAGAAGGCTGAAGCAAGCAGAAAGTGCTTGGAGGAAATGCGAGAGAAGGCTGAATGAGGCAAGCAGAAAGCGCTTGAAGGAAATGTGAGAGAAGGGTGAATGAGCGAAGAAGAAAGCGCTTGGAAGAAATGCGAGAGAAGGCTGAAGCAAGCAGAAAGTGCTTGGAGGAAATGCGAGAGAAGGCTGAATGAGGCAAGCAGAAAGCGCTTGGAGGAAATGCGAGAGAAGGCTGAATGAGCCAAGCTGAAAGCGCTTAAAGGAAATGTGAGAGAAGGGTGAATGAGCCAAGAAGAACGCGCTGGGAAGAAATGCGAGAGAAAGCTGAAGCAAGCAGAAAGTGCTTGGAGGAAATGCGAGAGAAGGCTGAATGAGGCAAGCAGAAAGCGCTTGGAGGAAATGCAAGAGATGTGTGAATGACCAAAGGAGAAAGCGCTTGGACGAAATGCAAAAAAAGGCTAACCCAAGCAGAAAACGCTTGGAAGAAATGCGAGAGAAGGGTGAATGGGCCAATAAGAAAGCGCTTGGAGGAAATACGGGAGAAGTGTGAATGACCAAGGACAAACTGCTTGGAGCAAATGTGAAAGAAGGGTGAATGACCCAAGCAGAAAGCGCATGGAGGAAATGTGAGAGACAGGTGAATGAGCCAAGCTGAAAGCGCTTGGAGGAAATGCGAGAGACGGGTGAATGAGCCAAGCAGAAAGCGCTTGGAAGAAGTGCGAGAGAAGGCTGAGCCAAGCAGAAAGTGCTTGGAGGAAATGCGAGAGAAGGCTGAATGTGCCAAGCAGAAAGCGCTTGAAGGAAATGTGAGAGAAGGGTGAATGAGCCAAGCAGAAAGCGCTTGGAGGAAATGCGAGAGATAGGTGAATTAGCCAAGCAGAAAGCGCTTGAAGGAAATGCGAGAGAAGTGTGAATGAGCGAAGCAGAAAGTGATTGGAGGAAATGCGAGAGAAATGTGAATGAGTCAAGAAGAAAGTCCTTGGAGGAAATGAGAGAGAAGGCTGAGCCAAGCAGAAAGTAATTGGAGGAAATGCGAGAGAAGGGTGAATGACCCAAGCAGAAAGCGCTTGAAAGAAGTGCGAGAGAAAGCTGAAGCAAGCAGAAAGTGCTTGGAGGAAATGCGAGAGAAGGCTGAATGAGGCAAGCAGAAAGCGCTTGGAGGAAATGCAAGAGATGTGTCAATGACCAAAGGAGAAAGCGCTTGGAGGAAATGCGAGAGATGTGTGAATGAGCCAAGCAGAAAGCGCATGGAGGAAATGCAAAAAAAGTCTGAGCCAAGCTGAAAGCGCTTGGAGGAAATGCGAGAGACGGGTGAATGAGCCAAGCAGAAAGCGCTTGGAGGAAATGCGAGAGACGGGTGAATGAGCCAAGCAGAAAGCGCTTGGAGGAAATGCGAGAGACGGATGAATGAGCCAAGCAGAAAGCGCTTGGAGGAAATGCGAGAGATAGGTGAATTAGCCAAGCAGAAAGCGCTTGAAGGAAATGCGAGAGAAGTGTGAATGAGCGAAGCAGAAAGTGATTGGAGGAAATGCGAGAGAAATGTGAATGAGCCAAGAAGAAAGTCCTTGGAGGAAATGAGAGAGAAGGCTGAGCCAAGCAGAAAGCAATTGGAGGAAATGCGAGAGAAGGGTGAATGACCCAAGCAGAAAGCGCTTGAAAGAAGTGCGAGAGAAGGCTGAGCCAAGCAGAAAGTGCTTGGAGGAAATGCGAGAGAAGGCTGAATGAGCCAAGAAGAAAGCGCTTGGAAGAAATGCGAGAGAAGGCTGAGCCAAGCAGAAAGTGCTTGGAGGAAATGCGAGAGAAGGCTGAATGAGGCAAGCAGAAAGCGCTTGGAGGAAATGCGAGAGAAGGCTGAATGAGCCAAGCAGAAAGCGCTTGAAGGAAATGTGAGAGAAGGGTGAATGAGCCAAGAAGAACGCGCTGGGAAGAAATGCGAGAGAAAGCTGAAGCAAGCAGAAAGTGCTTGGAGGAAATGCGAGAGAAGGCTGGATGAGGCAAGCAGAAAGCGCTTGGAGGAAATGCAAGAGATGTGTCAATGACCAAAGGAGAAAGCGCTTGGACGAAATGCAAAAAAAGGCTAACCCAAGCAGAAAACGCTTGGAAGAAATGCGAGAGAAGGGTGAATGGGCCAATAAGAAAGCGCTTGGAGGAAATACGGGAGAAGTGTGAATGACCAAGGACAAACCGCTTGGAGCAAATGTGAAAGAAGGGTGAATGACCCAAGCAGAAAGCGCATGGAGGAAATGTGAGAGACAGGTGAATGAGCCAAGCTGAAAGCGCTTGGAGGAAATGCGAGAGACGGGTGAATGAGCCAAGCAGAAAGCGCATGGAGGAAATGTGAGAGACAGGTGAATGACCCAAGCAGAAAGCGCTTGGAGGAAATACGAGAGACAGGTGAATGAACCAAGCAGAACGCATGTTGTAATATGTTGTGATGCAATATGTTGTGATGCATGAGGCTTGGAGAGGCTTGGGACAAAGACTACCATGTGACTTTACCATGCTGTTTTGGAGCAACAGGAAATGGAGGCGGAGCCAAGAGATGGAGTCCATTGCCCACAGCAGAGCCACAGGCCATGTGCTCTGGAACAAAAGACAAAGGCCATATGGCCTAGGAACAGGAAATAAGGGGGTCTAATAGGTGGATGGACGTTGTACCAAGATTTGAATCCATTGGCCACAGGGTGGCCCTGCAGTGTAGCCTTGTCATTGGCTGAAGAAATAACATTGTCATTGGCTGTTTGTAACAATCTGATGCATCGTGTAACCGCCCACTGTAACAGTTAATAAAAAGGGGAGGCAGCCTTTTGTCACGAGTTGCTTCGCCCCGAGAAAATGTGCCTGTCTGCATGTCTCTCATTAATTCGGCTATCGTGAAGGACCTCGCCATTGATTGGGGCACAATGAGGTGCTCCAGATCAAAATTGAGGCTTGCCTATGCAGGGCAAAGCCTCAAGTGGTGACCCCGACGTGATTTGATGCAAAAGTCACGTCCTTCTGGCAGCCCACCTCTTACTATGTCTGGAATAGACCATGTGCACGCTTATGGTAAGTGTGGGACAGAACCTATGCAAAAATTGGGCTGTGTACCTGAAAGAATTGCTTAGCTTAGTCAGTGATGCTTTACCTTCCGTAGGCAGCTTCAATGTGGATCAGACACGGTGGCCGAATGTAGAGATAAGACACAAGGTTTCTCTCTGAGGTGACTGACATTCGAATGAAATCAGCCTCCTCTCTTTATTTGGTTAACATCAAACAACGTGAATAAATCACATACAAAAAGGTTTGAGTCCGGCAGTTTTACAATAGCATAATATAAAATGTTTCATCAATGATTATATTTCCTGCTTAGTCAGGAGGTCAGGAGATTACAAGACAATTACAAGATAATATGTTTCCTACATCTAACCATAAAGTAACACCTTCGTTTTCAACTGTCAAAGGTCTGTAAATCCTTGCATGTGATCTTAGGCTAATTTGGTGTCTGCTTTCAGACCGTTTCCGATCTGCTGCTTATCTAACTTCAGTTATCTTAAACATAGCTTGAGAAAGTTTGTTCGCTTATGTGTAAGCCATCGATTGAGGAAACTCCAGCCAGCAATTGAGAAAAACCCTTTTGATCTGAGCAATTGCCTTGCCTGAAGGCTTTGTAAATCACGGCAATTATCCCAGCCAAAAGGTTCCTGTGTTTAGAAACCTCTTCGATGTGAATACACATAATGCTTACGGTCAGCTCAAGTGGGATGCATTTGCATTGCAACAATTGCTATTTTTTTTTTGTTTAGAAGCTTTCTTCATCTTCGGAATACAATAAAGTTTTCTTCTCAGGGATGATATATGAGTCTCCTAAATTCTCCCCTAAGTCCCAAATGTGCAGTGCTTGTTTTTGAACAGCACTCTCAACCACACTGCTAATCACAGAACGTAACAGGGGAATCAAACAAGGCAAAAACATTAAGCCCAAGAACCCAATTCCTATCATAAACAGGGCTTGCCTCCAGTTGTTGAAAATGCCACCCAAAAAACCTCCTTGATCCAATATCCCCGTCCATTGTTGAGGTGGGACATGGGCCAAGCGAATAATTTTTTCAGTTATCTCTTCTATGACTCTCCCATTGTCATCAATTTGCAGGCAACAGTTTGACAGGTTAAATTTTCCACAGACCCCTCCTTCTGCAGCTAGCAGATAGTCAAGGGCTAGGCGGTTTTGAAATACGCCGTTTCTTAATTGGCTATGTTGTGTTGCTATCAGATTTAAAGCTACAGAATTCTCACGAGTGATTAGTTCCAACACAGCCTGCAAGCGAATTATGCAATTAATCATATAAATGGGTGTTCTGTACCCATAGGTGCCATCTTGAGCCCAAGTGGCTGGACCATATTCCTTTATGATTGTCTCAGCGTCCCATATTTTGCCCTTCCATTCCTGGTCCTCGTATATAGGAACTTCCACATTCAGGGAACGTTTCCTTCTTTGATAGACTGAGTGGCTGAGCCTTTCACCTTCCCCCAATGGTATTAGGAAGAAAGCTGGGCGTATCTCTCCTATAGTACAAGAGCCTGTCAACTTATCAGGTAATTGGGAATAAGCTCGTTTTCCACAGATCCAATATAATCCTGGAGGAGCTTTCCATGTGCCTTTATAGGACGCACTGAGCATTTCTCCAGATTCTGTGGGCCAATTGTACATGGCTGTTTCATTAGGTAATGGCCACATGAATGGAACGTTGTTAACTGAGGCATTTGGCCAAAAGGATACTGAGGAATCAGAGATGTTAATTTTTATCATTGCTTCGCATAGGCTGTCACCAATCAACGGAGTGCTGTGCTCAAATCTATTGACACACCAGTGGCAAACTAATGCCTGCCGTAACTCCCACACACTATTGTTTAAGTGAGGGGGTTGCCTGGTAGCGTTATATTTTTTGGAAATGTCCCATTCTGCGGCCTCCCACGGCCACTGGTCTCCTACATTTGTGCCCCCGCACACATAGCAGTTTGTTACATTTAAAGCCTGGGCTACAGTGCCAGCTAGTTCTATGAACAGATTCCTAGCAACATCCGGGATTTCAATTGGTTTTTTCATTTCTTTCCAGAATTCAGTATAAAAATTATGGGTGATTTGGTCTTCAGTTTCCATAAATTTTTGCACTTCTATTGTGAATTTTCCAGTTGGATCAGTGCCCCATCCATCTATCCCAATTCCAAATTGATTGCCATATCGACCAGTCATGGTGTTGAACCCATTGATGGTAAAATTAATTTTGTTACAATGTCTCAATTTACAGGTTGCAGTAGCTACTACCTTACTTAATGCTGCATCCCACACATAAGGTACTGTGCTTTCCCACAGACTGGTTGCCCAATGAACACAACTCCAATAGGGGCACAAATTACCATACCCACACCCCGATGACCCCTTAATAGGACAGATATACTTGTCATTGACAGCATATTCCCTTTGCTCTGTTAAATGGCCACAATCTACTATTTCACACACATCAATTATAATGGAGACAGGTGTATTCAGAGACCATATTCTTTGTTGATGCAGTGTTTTACCTTGAGACTTTAGGTGAAGCCACATCTGTTCCGGATCGTGTTTGGGATCATAACATGTTTTTGTGATCTTACAATAACTATATGTGACATTCCCCTTTTTGCATGGGACCATCTCACCAGGACATTTGTGATGGGAAAAGTAAACCAGGGTCTCTTTTACCTGATTGCCTTCACGAACCTTAACCACACATTGACTACAATCATCAGATGGTTTCCTAGCAGCTCGTGGCTTGCGAGGAGGGGGCACGATAGGCAGCACTGGGGTGATAATGGGTTTTCTGCTAGTCAAAACTTGAAAGGGGGTGGTCATCATCATGGAAGGGGGGGTGGGAACAATGCCTTGGTTCCCTATTTTTGAAATTTTATCAGGAGATTGCATATAAACTGTACAGAGACCTTCCCAATACCTTGGTAAAGAAGAAACATAAGAATCATTACATTGAAATGTCAAAGGACTATTGAAAAAATTATAAGTCCCACAATTTCCTGTCCACAAAATGTAAGCAGCCCAAGAACAAGTACGGAGAGGGACTTTATCCCCACATAAATCCAGTGCGTGTTGAACAAAATCCAAAGATCTGTTGGAGCAAATCCACTTCTTTTGATGTGAAGAAATAGGAGGAAAGACCCCCAAAATCAGGTTGCAGTCACTATTGATCATGGTGCGCAACTGAAAAGGCTGACCATCAGATACCTTGGTGGAACAGATGCAAAAGGGAAGATCAGAGAAGCTGCATTTGGAGCGAAGGGGGAAAACATCATTGTGATGCAGAGTCTGGGTTGCCGGGTGATCTAGACGGGAGGAACTGCGTCTTTGGAAGGAATTGCGTTTTCTGATGGTGGAGGCAGTCAAAAGCCAGGAAGGAATTGGGGGGAAAGCAAAACTGTCAGGGCTAGCAATCAAACTGCTTACTTCCCTCCAACTGCCATTGAGGAATCCTCTGCAGGCATATCGACCTATAGTTGTGAGAGAGATTTTCAAATGCAGGGTTAGATGACAGTAGCCGGCTATTTGAGAATGGTAGGGAAACCACCATTGAGGCTCAGTCATTGTGGTCACTTGAAGCCGGTCAGGAGAAGGTTTTGGTTCCAACAGCCACTGATAGGGTTCAAAGAAAAAAGTCAGGGGGCAAAGTTCTGCACAGATGTCAGAATAGCAATGTATTTGAGCAAATGTTCCAGGCAGTTCAAAGAGATGAGTAGGGTAGATCCAAAAGGTTTCACTGGCAGCACCTCCTGCGACACATAGAAGCAAATAAACGGACCAAAACATGATGTTTTCCTGAAGCAAAAGGAAGAAGTGAGAAGTCAATTCATCCAAAAAGCAAGCTGAGCGAGGCATCCTCCTCCTCCGGAGCAGGCACGGGCGGTGGAAGATGACATGGACGAATGCAGCGGCCAGGAACCCATAGAGCAGAGTCTGGTAGTTGAATGGCTGCATAGCCCCGACCCCAAGTTATGAGTGGGGCTGGTCCTTTCCAGGTGGGGTCAGGCAACTGCCGGTAATAGACAAGCGGGCGTTGCTCCGTTTTTGATGAAGAGAAGTGGCGCTGGGCAGCAGAGAGGCTAGGCTTGCCTGACTCATTCAGGAAATTTAAAGTGTAGAGAGCCAGGTTGAGCAAATTCTGTAATACTGGCAAATTTCGAGGGGGAGGAGGGAAATCCAATTTTGCAATCATGTTTTTCAAGGTCTGGTTTGCACGTTCAATTATAGCTTGTCCCTGACTGTTATATGGAATCCCTGTCTTGTGCTCTATTTCCCATTTTTGACAGAATTGTGCAAACGCACGACTGTCATAGGCAGGGCCATTGTCAGTTTTTACAGTGTGAGGCTTACCCAACACTGAGAAGGTTTTTAAACAATGGTTGATGACATGCTTCACCGTCTCCCCCCTTTGGGGAGAGGCCATAATGAAGCCTGAATAGGTGTCAATGGAAACGTGAAGATATTTCCACGGGGCAAATGCAGAACATTGTGTCACATCCATTTGCCATAATTGAGTGGGCTCAAGACCACAGGGATTTACTCCTAATGGCACAGCACGGCCCTGCAGGCTACATGTCAGACATTGTTGCACAATGGCAGCTGCCTCTCTGTAGGAGAGAGAGAATTGCCGCACCAGAGCACGGATTCCCTGATGAAAATAAGCGTGGCTTTCCCATGGGGTGGGGGGGACAGAACTGACAGGCAACAGTGAAGAAGATTTTACAGGCAACAGAGAAGAAGCATTAGAAGCAACTGAATCTGCTACATTGTTTCCTTCTTGTAACATGCCAGGAAATGGCTGGTGGCTTCGTATGTGAGCCACGAAGAAGGGAAGGGTGCGCTTTTGGATTAAATTTTGCAAAGAGGCAAACAGCGCAAGCAGATTACAATCAGTTGAGGGAGACAGGTAAGCATCCGAAATGGAGTTAATAACTTGACACACATAGAGACTATCTACAATCAGGTTGAAAGGAGTTTCAGAAAAGTGGTTAAAAGCTAAAAGAGAAGCATATAGTTCTGAGCGCTGAGCAGAAGTTTGAGGGGGGGGGGCATTGATTCACCCACACAGGCGTGGGTGTCTTGAGAGTTAATTTCAGAGGTACAGCCATTAGGAAAAGGTTAATTTAGCTTGTAGTTGACTCATTAGGTCTCGGCCCCATAAATTAATGTGAAGGGGAATGACCACAGGCTGAATATAGGCAGTGTGAGCCGAATCAGGCGATGTCACAGCTACCCAAGCAAGACTTTTACGTGCCACCTGTAGCCCCCCCACACCTCTCACAGAAGGGGCCTCTTCTGTGGCCCACTGAGCGGGCCATTCTTGAGATCTTATGACTGAGACATCCGCCCCAGTGTCTAAAATGCCAGAAAATTGGCGGCCGTTCAAAAGGAACGTGGCCACCGGACGTGGCCGGGCTAAAGGGTGTTCCACCGCGCATAACTCCGGTGGGATGAAGTCCATTAGCAATATCATAGTAGCCACGACTGAGCCCTGCTGAATGGTCACAGGCTGATTAGCAGAGACACAGAGTGACAAAGAAGACAGACACTGAGAATCTATCATCACAGGAGCAGCCATGATGCCTTGACATGTCATTTCATGTGTCGGAAATACCAACACGGGCAAAGTGGGGGGCAATTGGAGCTTTAATTTTGGCTCTGAAGGCAAAAAATAATTGCGAGCAGGCAAATTTAGCAACAATGTTTCCTTTGCAGCCATTTCAAAAGTTTGGGAATACTGATCAGGGGGAGGATTTAAATCTCCGACCTTTGAGAAGGGGCTAGCCGGTCGCCCCGCTCCTAGTTTCCCTGATTGTTGTTGGTTATGGACCGACAATCTTTTGCCCAGTGAAAGCCCCTTTTGCACTTTGGACAAACAGTTCGTGGTTTAGAGGAACGTCCGTCCTTCCCTGAGGCAGCTCCCCCCCCAGGAGCCCGGCATTCAGCTTTAAAGTGTCCGGGCTTCCCACAATTAAAGCAGGTTTGAGATGACCGATTCTGAGAACTTTGCCCAGAATGTCCCTGCAAGGCAAGGGCCAATGCAGACATTTGAAAGGTGGTGGTTCCAGTATACCTACAGGCGTCAAGATAATCTGAGATGGTAGCTCTCTGATTTACAACGACCCCTTTCAATATACTTTTGCAATCTGCATTAGAATTTTCATAAGCCAATTTTTTAATCAATTCATCCTGTGCTGCAGCATTTTCAATCTGCCTTTTGACAGCTGTGATCAGTTTATTGACAAAATCAGCATATGGCTCCTGGGGTCCTTGTAATATTTTTGCAAAAGAGGAAGTAACCTCGGTGGAGTCCTCCAAGACCGAGAAAGCATATAATACTGCTTCGTTAATTAATGCAAACACGGCAGGAGGAAATTGCAGCTGATTAGTGATCGTGGACTGAGTACCAGTGCCCATTATGTGGCGTATGCCAATGTCAGTAGGGAGCAAGTTTTGTCGAGCCATTCGATCAGCTTGCCTTTTCCAGGCAGCCTCAAATTGCAGATACTGCGTGTTATTAAGTATCATTTGGGCAATATTCTTCCAGTCTACTGGGAGAACATGCTGGCTGAGCGCAAATGCGCGCAATAAGCCTTGGACATAAGGTCCGGAGATCCCATATTGGTGCACCGCCTCCTTCAAGTTCTTGATCATTTTATAATCCAAGGTTTCATATCTGGGTCTTTGCCGGCCAGGATTAGCAGGATCGGGCACCATGATTACTGGAAAAGCGGCAATGTCTGCTAAATCATCTAGTTCTATGACCCCCTCAGCCTTGGCTTTAGCAATTCCCCTTTGCAAGGAAGAGAGAGGGGCAGGTTCAAGACAGATAGAAGAAGAAGAAGCAGGCGCAGATGCCATGGAATACAGATCAGAATCAGTCAATTGAGTGCAATCCCCAGCCTTGGCGCTCAATGGTTCATATCTTGGGGGTGGTTCTTCTGATAGGGCAAATTTAGAGTCTGATTGTAATATTTTTTTTGATGTCTCAGAGCTTGTTAATGTCTGAGGATCTATCAAATCAGCTTGTTTTGCACAGTGTAAAGTCAACATGGACAATACGGCCTTCCATGGGGCTAGAACATTTGGCGGAGCTTTGGGCGGCGTGTGGAGCCAAATGCCTATGCGTCTCCACGTGGCGAGGTCTAATTGCCCCTTTTCTGGGTACGTAGGGTGAAATTTTTCCAAAAAAGCCAATAAAAGATACAATTCTTTCTGAGTGACAGGGAAAACAGCCTGATTATTAAGTTTCTGAATATAATTTGCTCTCCTGACTAAGCTATTCAATTCTGTCAGGCGCTGAGCCCGATCTTTTGAAAGCCTCTGTCCCATACTTACGTAAAGACGTGCGCCCAAGGGGCCTATTCCAGGTGAAGTAGGTAGTAGGATGCCAGACGGACGTGATTCCGCATCACATCAGGGGTCACCATTTGATGCTTTACCTTCCGTAGGCAGCTTCAATGTGGAGGGCTTGATGTAATTGTTAGGACCTTAATTATGCAACTAACAAAGATTCACAAATGTGCCTTCACGTAAGGAGTTTAAAAAGTATTATTAATGTTTGTTTGGCATTGTCTCTGTTACATCTTAAAGGGACCATTAAAAATTGCTGATTGGATTAAAATTGGCTTATGGAGGAGCTCTCTCTCTGCTTCTTCCCAAATTCTCCTTATGTGAAAGAATTGTATGCATGTCCTGTAGCTATTGGCTTGCAGGATTCTTTCTGTTTCTCCTGCCCTGTCTCCTAAAAAATCTTAAGTCTTTTTCCCCTTCTGACTCAACATGCTTTCCTATGCTAATTCAGTCTTCTCTTACCTTTTAACTTGCTAAAAAACCTCCCCCTCTCCCCCTCCCTATTCCTCCCTCTGACTCAGAGCAGGCTGAGTTAATAACTGCCTCATACCTTTCAACTTGTTAAAAAATCTGAAGTCTGTGTTTCTAATTCTTATAATTGAAAAAATGGGAAAATATCTCATGGCTTTCCATTGATTTAAAACTGTCTTAATAATGCTTAATAATGCCTTGCTCCCCTGCAGAGAGCCATTCCCCCTTCCCTCCCTTTTTCTCTCCCCCCCTTTTCTTTTACAGCAGCCATTTCCCCCTTGCCAGATCTGAAGAAAAGCAGCAGAGCCCCAGATCTGCAGACTTTGAAGACTTTGTTTGTCACCAACACTTTAAAAAACCCGGAAAAACCAGTCTTCCCTGCTTTCCAAGGAACAAAAGGATGGCTGTGAATGACATGAGCTGGTCTTCCCTGGTTTCCAAGGAAACGGATGGCTGTAAACGGAGACTCAAATTACATTTGAATTCCAATTCCCTCCTCTTTGAACACCCTCCTCTCTCTCACCCCCCTTCCTCTGGTCATCTTGCTTAATAAACCATGGCTTTTTTCTCTTTCTTATTATTTTCTCTTTGCCAATTTTGCCTTTCTGATTTCTTTGCAAAATTTGCCTTTCTCATTTCTCTTTGCCTATTTTGAATTTTATGTTTCTAGTTTGTTAATGAATTTTAATTTTGTCTCTTTCTTATTTTTCTTTAATGATTTAAATTTTGTTACAAATCATTGCTGTTTTGCATTTTATGTTTCTCACCATAAGTTGCTGAATGCATTCAAATGCTAAATGATACATGCCAGCACAGAACAAACACTGAAGCAAATGTGTATGCCTTCATAGCGTGCCTATGAATGAAATCTCTCAATCTCTCTCTTTAACTTTGAATCCTTCCTTACTTTGTGTTAGGCATTAATCACACAGTTTCATCAGTTCAATCTTGTAACAACCATCTCTTGCAGATAATGAGCAATGACAACAAGAAAGCATGTGCTGATTCTGTTCCCTTGTTTGGTTTTGGTGAAAACTTTGAAACTTTGTACAACTTCTCTAAAGACAATGCACTCACATCTGATAAAGATTAGATCTTATATGGAAAAATGCACATTGGTCAACACCCCAGAATTGGTCTGGTACATTTACATTAGTACAACACACACACATTTCTGCCACAATTGTTCACATGGAAAATATGGTACAAAACAATCCCTTATCACAAGAAACTGTATGCCTTGTTTGATTGACAGTTTATTTTCCTGGCTACCTAATGCTGGGTGGCTCAAGGAATGGGTTTTTAGTAGCATAATGTTTCCAGTATTTTGTGTAACAATATATTGCTCTGTACAAATGTATTCTGAACCTGTGTAAGCCTCCCTCTTCTAACCATCTGGAAAAGAGCCCAAGAACCAACTGTTGCCTCTGATGACTGGACAGAGATGTTTCTATGATGGCAGCCTCTGAGGACTGGACAGATGCCTGTGCCCTAGGGTCGTGTACAGAACTGGACGGTGCATAGGTGGAACAACCCACAGCTGCTAAAAAATAAAATAAAAAAAGTTGATATGTTGTAATATGTTGTGATGCATGAGGCTTGGAGAGGCTTGGGACAAAGACTACCATGTGACTTTACCATGCTGTTTTGGAGCAACAGGAAATGGAGGCGGAGCCAAGAGATGGAGTCCATTGCCCACAGCAGAGCCACAGGCCATGTGCTCTGGAACAAAAGACAAGGCCATATGGCCTTGGGACAGGAAATAAGGGGCTAAGAGGTGGATGGACGTTGTACCAAGATTTGAATCCATTGGCCACAGGGTGGCCCTGCAGTGTAACCTTGTCATTGAGTGAAGAAATAACATTGTCATTGGCTGTTTGTAACCATGTGATGCATTGTGTAACCGCCCACTGTAACAGTTAATAAAAAGGGGAGGCAGCCTTTTGTCACTAGTTGCTTCACCCAGAGAAATGTGCTTGTCATGTGTCTCATTAATTCGGCTATCGTGAAGGACCTCGCCATTGATCTGGGGCGCAATGAGGTGCCCCAGATCAGAATTGAGGCTTGCCTACGGAGGGCAAAGCTTCAAGTGGTGACCCCGACGTGATTTGATGCAAAAGTCACGTCCTTCTGGCAGCCCACCATCTACTACGTTTGGAATAGACCATGTGCACGCTTATGGTAAGTGTGGGACAGAAGCTATGCAAAAATTGGGCTGTGTACCTGAAAGAATTGCTTAGCTTAGTCAGGAGAGCAAATTGTATTCAGAAACTTAATTAGACTGTTTTCCCTGTCACTCAAAAAGATCTATGTCTTTTATTGGCTTTTTTGAAAAAATCTTAGCAATTAGACCTCGCCACATGGCAATAGGTATCTGGCTCCGTTGCTGAGAGCCTCGCCAGATGTCCTAGCCCATGAGAGGCTGTAGTGTCACATGCTGACACTACACTATGCAAAAACAGAGCAAGCTAAATTGGCTAATTCTCAGGCTTTCAAAAAGCAAGCCCTGAGATAAAAATCTTACAATTTGACTCTAAATTTGGCCAACTGGAGGAACAAACCTCGTGGTGTTTTCCTCAGCAAAGATCACCCCCCCCGTGAGTATGTGGGTGGAATTCTCCAAGGATCAAAGGGGAGGGCTTGATGTAATTGTTAGGACCTTAATTATGCAACTAACAAAGATTCACAAATGTGCCTTCACGTAAGGAGTTTAAAAAGTATTATTAATGTTTGTTTGGCATTGTCTCTGTTACATCTTAAAGGGACCATTAAAAATTGCTGATTGGATTAAAATTGGCTTATGGAGGAGCTCTCTCTCTGCTTCTTCCCAAATTCTCCTTATGTGAAAGAATTGTATGCATGTCCTGTAGCTATTGGCTTGCAGGATTCTTTCTGTTTCTCCTGCCCTGTCTCCTAAAAAATCTTAAGTCTTTTTCCCCTTCTGACTCAACATGCTTTCCTATGCTAATTCAGTCTTCTCTTACCTTTTAACTTGCTAAAAAAACCTCCCCCTCTCCCCCTCCCTATTCCTCCCTCTGACTCAGAGCAGGCTGAGTTAATAACTGCCTCATACCTTTCAACTTGTTAAAAAATCTGAAGTCTGTGTTTCTAATTCTTATAATTGAAAAAATGGGAAAATATCTCATGGCTTTCCATTGATTTAAAACTGTCTTAATAATGCTTAATAATGCCTTGCTCCCCTGCAGAGAGCCATTCCCCCTTCCCTCCCTTTTTCTCTCCCCCCCTTTTCTTTTACAGCAGCCATTTCCCCCTTGCCAGATCTGAAGAAAAGCAGCAGAGCCCCAGATCTGCAGACTTTGAAGACTTTGTTTGTCACCAACACTTTAAAAAACCCGGAAAAACCAGTCTTCCCTGCTTTCCAAGGAACAAAAGGATGGCTGTGAATGACATGAGCTGGTCTTCCCTGGTTTCCAAGGAAACGGATGGCTGTAAACGGAGACTCAAATTACATTTGAATTCCAATTCCCTCCTCTTTGAACGCCCTCCTCTCTCTCACCCCCCCTTCCTCTGGTCATCTTGCTTAATAAACCATGGCTTTTTTCTCTTTCTTATTATTTTCTCTTTGCCAATTTTGCCTTTCTGATTTCTTTGCAAAATTTGCCTTTCTCATTTCTCTTTGCCTATTTTGAATTTTATGTTTCTAGTTTGTTAATGAATTTTAATTTTGTCTCTTTCTTATTTTTCTTTAATGATTTAAATTTTGTTACAAATCATTGCTGTTTTGCATTTTATGTTTCTCACCATAAGTTGCTGAATGCATTCAAATGCTAAATGATACATGCCAGCACAGAACAAACACTGAAGCAAATGTGTATGCCTTCATAGCGTGCCTATGAATGAAATCTCTCAATCTCTCTCTTTAACTTTGAATCCTTCCTTACTTTGTGTTAGGCATTAATCACACAGTTTCATCAGTTCAATCTTGTAACAACCATCTCTTGCAGATAATGAGCAATGACAACAAGAAAGCATGTGCTGATTCTGTTCCCTTGTTTGGTTTTGGTGAAAACTTTGAAACTTTGTACAACTTCTCTAAAGACAATGCACTCACATCTGATAAAGATTAGATCTTATATGGAAAAATGCACATTGGTCAACACCCCAGAATTGGTCTGGTACATTTACATTAGTACAACACACACACATTTCTGCCACAATTGTTCACATGGAAAATATGGTACAAAACAATCCCTTATCACAAGAAACTGTATGCCTTGTTTGATTGACAGTTTATTTTCCTGGCTATCTAATGCTGGGTGGCTCAAGGAATGGGTTTTTAGTAGCATAATGTTTCTAGTATTTTGTGTAACAATATATTGCTGTGTACAAATGTATTCTGAACCTGTGTAAGCCTCCCTCTTCTAACCATCTGGAAAAGAGCCCAAGAACCAACTGTTGCCTCTGATGACTGGACAGAGATGTTTCTATGATGGCAGCCTCTGAGGACTAGACAGATGCCTGTGCCCTAGGGTCGTGTACAGAACTGGACGGTGCATAGGTGGAACAACCCACAGCTGCTAAAAAATAAAATAAAAAAAGTTGATATGTTGTAATATGTTGTGATGCATGAGGCTTGGAGAGGCTTGGGACAAAGACTACCATGTGACTTTACCATGCTGTTTTGGAGCAACAGGAAATGGAGGCGGAGCCAAGAGATGGAGTCCATTGCCCACAGCAGAGCCACAGGCCATGTGCTCTGGAACAAAAGACAAAGGCCATATGGCCTAGGAACAGGAAATAAGGGGGGCTAATAGGTGGATGGACGTTGTACCAAGATTTGAATCCATTGGCCACAGGGTGGCCCTGCAGTGTAGCCTTGTCATTGGCTGAAGAAATAACATTGTCATTGGCTGTTTGTAACCATCTGATGCATTGTGTAACCGCCCACTGTAACAGTTAATAAAAAGGGGAGGCAGCCTTTTGTCACGAGTTGCTTCGCCCCGAGAAAATGTGCCTGTCTGCATGTCTCTCATTAATTCGGCTATCGTGAAGGACCTCGCCATTGATTGGGGCACAATGAGGTGCTCCAGATCAAAATTGAGGCTTGCCTATGCAGGGCAAAGCCTCAAACGCACTTGGAGGAAATGTGAGAGAAGGTTGAGACAAGCAGAAAGTCCTTGGAGGAAATGCGAGAGAACTTTGAATGACCCAAGGAGAAAGCACTTGGAGGAAATACGAGAGACAGGTGAATGAGCCAAGCAGAAAGCACTTGGAGGAAATGTGAGAGAAGGCTGAATGAGCCAATCAAAAAGTGCTTGGAGGAAATACGAGAGAAGTGTGAATGAGCCAAGCAGAAAGCACTTGGAGAAAATGCGAGAGAAGGGTGAATGACCCAAGCAGAAAGCGCTTTGGAAAAAATGCGAGAGAAGGCTGAGCCAAGCAGAAAGTGCTTGGAGGAAATGCTACTGAAGGCTGAATGAGCCAATCAAAAAGCGCTTGGAGGAAATGTGAGAGGTGTGTGAATGATCCAAGCAGAAAGCGTATGGAGGAAATGCAAGAAAAGGCTGAGCCAAGCAGAAAGCGCTTGGAGGAACTGTGAGAGAAGGTTGAGACAAGCAGAAAGTCCTTGGAGGAAATGCGAGAGAACTTTGAATGACCCAAGGAGAAAGCACTTGGAGGAAATACGAGAGACAGGTGAATGAGCCAAGCAGAAAGCACTTGGAGGAAATGTGAGAGAAGGCTGAATGAGCCAATAAAAAAGCGCTTGGAGGAAATCCGAGAGATGTGTGAATGAGCCAAGCAGAAAGCGCATGGAGGAAATGCAAGAAAAAACTGAGCCAAGCAGAAAGAGCTTGGAGGAACTGTGAGAGAAGGTTGAGAGAAGCAGAAAATCCTTGAAGGAAATGGGAGAGAACTTTGAATGACCCAAGGAGAAAGCACTTGGAGGAAATACGAGAGACAGGTGAATGAACCAAGCAGAACGCACTTGGAGGAAATGTGAGAGAAGGCTGAATGAGCCAATCAAAAAGTGCTTGGAGGAAATACGAGAGAAGTGTGAATGAGCCAAGCAGAAAGCTTTTGGAGGAAATGTGAGAGAAAGCGCTTGGAGGAAATGCGTTAGAAGGCTGAATGAGCCGATAAAATAGCGCTTGGAGGAAATCCGAGAGAGAAGTGTGAATGACCGAAGCAGAAAGTGATTGGAGGAAATGCGAGAGAAATGTGAATGAGCCAAACAGAAAGCTTTTGGAGGAAATGTGAGAGAAGGGTGAATGACCCAAGCAGAAAGCGAATGGAAGAAATGCGAGAGAAGGCTGAGCCAAGCAGAAAGTACTTGGAGGAAATGCGACAGAAGGCTGAGCCAAGCAGAAAGCGCTTGGAGGAAATGCGATAGAAGGCTGAATGAGCTAATCAAAAAGCGCTTGGAGGAAATGCGAGAGATGTGTGAATGAGCCAAGCAGAAAGCGCATGGAGGAAATTAAAGAAAAAACTGAGCCAAGCAGAAAGCGCTTGGAGGAACTGTGAGAGAAGGTTGAGACAAGCAGAAAATCCTTGAAGGAAATGCGAGAGAACTTTGAATGACCCAAGGAGAAAGCACTTTAAGGAAATAGGAGAGACAGGTGAATGAACCAAGCAGAACGCACTTGTAGGAAATGTGAGAGAAGGCTGAATGAGCCAATCAAAAAGTGCTTGGAGGAAATACGAGAGAAGTGTGAATGAGCCAAGCAGAAAGCGCTTGGAGGAACTGTGAGAGAAGGTTGAGACAAGCAGAAAGTCCTTGGAGGAAATGCGAGAGAACTTTGAATGACCCAAGGAGAAAGCACTTGGAGGAAATACGAGAGACAGGTGAATGAGCCAAGCAGAAAGCACATGGAGGAAATGTGAGAGAAGGCTGAATGAGCCAATAAAAAAGTGCTTGGAGGAAATACGAGAGAAGTGTGAATGACCCAAGCAGAAAGTGCTTGGAAGAAATGCGAGAGAAGGCTGAGCCAAGCAGAAAGTGCTTGGAGGAAATGCATTAGAAGGCTGAATGAGCCAATAAAAAGCGCTTGGAGGAAATGCGAGAGATGTGTGAATGAGCCAAGCAGAAAACGCATGGAGGAAATGCAAGAAAAAACTGAGCCAAGCAGAAAGCGCTTGGAGGAACTGTGAGAGAAGGTTGAGACAAGCAGAAAATCCTTGAAGGAAATGCGAGAGAACTTTGAATGACCCAAGGAGAAAGCACTTGGAGGAAATACGAGAGACAGGTGAATGAACCAAGCAGAACTCACTTGCAGGAAATGTGAGAGAAGGCTGAATGAGCCAATCAAAAAGTGCTTGGAGGAAATACGAGAGAAGTGTGAATGAGCCAAGCAGAAAGCGCTTGGAGGAACTGTGAGAGAAGGTTGAGACAAGCAGAAAGTCCTTGGAGGAAATGCGAGAGAACTTTGAATGACCCAAGGAGAAAGCACTTGGAGGAAATACGAGAGACAGGTGAATGAGCCAAGCAGAAAGCACTTGGAGGAAATGTGAGAGAAGGCTGAATGAGCCAATAAAAAAAGCGCTTGGAGGAAATACTAGAGAAGTGTGAATGACCGAAGCAGAAAGTGATTGGAGGAAATGCGAGAGAAATGTGAATGAGCCAAACAGAAAGCTTTTGGAGGAAATGTGAGAGAAGGGTGAATGACCCAAGCAGAAAGTGCTTGGAAGAAATGCGAGAGAAGGCTGAGCTAAGCAGAAAGTACTTGGAGGAAATGCGACAGAAGGCTGAGCCAAGCAGAAAGCGCTTGGAGGAAATGCGATAGAAGGCTGAATGAGCTAATCAAAAGGCGCTTGGAGGAAATACGAGAGATGTGTGAATGAGCCAAGCAGAAAGCGCTTGGAGTAAATGCAAGAAAAGGCTGAGCCGAGCAGAAAGCGCTTGGAGTAAATGTGAGAGAAGGTTGAGACAAGCATAAAGTGCTTGGAGGAAATGTGAGAGAAGGTTGAGACAAGCAGAAAGTCCTTGGAGGAAATGCTAGAGAACTTTGAATGACCCAAGGAGAAAGCGCTTGGAGGAAATAGGAGAGAAGTGTGAATGAGGCAAGCAGAAAGCACTTGGAGAAAATGCGAGAGAAGGGTGAATTACCCAAGCAGAAAGTGCTTGGAAGAAATGCGAGAGAAGGCTGAGCCAAGCAGAAAGTGCTTGGAGGAAATTCGATAGAAGGCTGAATGAGCCAATCAAAAAGCGCTTGGAGGAAATGCGAGAGATGTGTGAATGAGCCAAGCAGAAAGCGCTTGGAGGAAATGCAAGAAAAAACTGAACCAAGCAGAAAGCGCTTGGAGGAACTGTGAGAGAAGGTTGAGACAGGCAGAAAATCCTT
Organism: Bothrops alternatus; assembly: GCA_034064705.1. NCBI lineage: Eukaryota > Metazoa > Chordata > Lepidosauria > Squamata > Viperidae > Bothrops > Bothrops alternatus. The sequence continues at coordinate 3,956,630 of JARGCV010000105.1, forward strand.
GAAGGAAATGCGAGAGAAGTGTGAATGAGCGAAGCAGAAAGTGATTGGAGGAAATGCGAGAGAAATGTGAATGAGCCAAACAGAAAGCTTTTGGAGGAAATGTGAGAGAAGGGTGAATGACCCAAGCAGAAAGCGCTTAGAGGAAATGCGATAGAAGGCTGAATGAGCCAATCAAAAAGCGCTTGGAAGAAATGAGAGAGATGTGTGAAAGAGCCAAGCAGAAAGCGCATGGAGGAAATGCAAGAAAAGGCTGAGCCAAGCAAAAAGTGCTTGGAGGAAATGTGAGAGAAGGTTGAGACAAGCATAAAGTGCTTGGATGAAATGTGAGAGAAGGTTGAGACAAGCAGAAAGTCCTTGGAGGAAATGCGAGAGAACTTTGAATGACCCAAGGAGAAAGCACTCAGAGGAAATACGAGAGACAGGTGAATGAGCCAAGCAGAAGGCACTTGGAGGAAATGTGAGAGAAGGCTGAATGAGCCAATAAAAAAGCGCTTGGAGGAAATACGAGAGAAGTGTGAATGACCCAAGCAGAAAGTGCTTGGAAGAAATGCGAGAGAAGGCTGAGCCAAGCAGAAAGTGCTTGGAGGAAATGCATTAGAAGGCTGAATGAGCCAATAAAAAGCGCTTGGAGGAAATGCGAGAGATGTGTGAATGAGCCAAGCAGAAAACGCATGGAGGAAATGCAAGAAAAAACTGAGCCAAGCAGAAAGCGCTTGGAGGAACTGTGAGAGAAGGTTGAGACAAGCAGAAAATCCTTGAAGGAAATGCGAGAGAACTTTGAATGACCCAAGGAGAAAGCACTTGGAGGAAATACGAGAGACAGGTGAATGAACCAAGCAGAACTCACTTGCAGGAAATGTGAGAGAAGGCTGAATGAGCCAATCAAAAAGTGCTTGGAGGAAATACGAGAGAAGTGTGAATGAGCCAAGCAGAAAGCGCTTGGAGGAACTGTGAGAGAAGGTTGAGACAAGCAGAAAGTCCTTGGAGGAAATGCGAGAGAACTTTGAATGACCCAAGGAGAAAGCACTTGGAGGAAATACGAGAGACAGGTGAATGAGCCAAGCAGAAAGCACTTGGAGGAAATGTGAGAGAAGGCTGAATGAGCCAATAAAAAAAGCGCTTGGAGGAAATACTAGAGAAGTGTGAATGACCGAAGCAGAAAGTGATTGGAGGAAATGCGAGAGAAATGTGAATGAGCCAAACAGAAAGCTTTTGGAGGAAATGTGAGAGAAGGGTGAATGACCCAAGCAGAAAGTGCTTGGAAGAAATGCGAGAGAAGGCTGAGCTAAGCAGAAAGTACTTGGAGGAAATGCGACAGAAGGCTGAGCCAAGCAGAAAGCGCTTGGAGGAAATGCGATAGAAGGCTGAATGAGCTAATCAAAAGGCGCTTGGAGGAAATACGAGAGATGTGTGAATGAGCCAAGCAGAAAGCGCTTGGAGTAAATGCAAGAAAAGGCTGAGCCGAGCAGAAAGCGCTTGGAGTAAATGTGAGAGAAGGTTGAGACAAGCATAAAGTGCTTGGAGGAAATGTGAGAGAAGGTTGAGACAAGCAGAAAGTCCTTGGAGGAAATGCTAGAGAACTTTGAATGACCCAAGGAGAAAGCGCTTGGAGGAAATAGGAGAGAAGTGTGAATGAGGCAAGCAGAAAGCACTTGGAGAAAATGCGAGAGAAGGGTGAATTACCCAAGCAGAAAGTGCTTGGAAGAAATGCGAGAGAAGGCTGAGCCAAGCAGAAAGTGCTTGGAGGAAATACGATAGAAGGCTGAATGAGCCAATCAAAAAGCGCTTGGAGGAAATGCGAGAGATGTGTGAATGAGCCAAGCAGAAAGCGCTTGGAGGAAATGCAAGAAAAAACTGAACCAAGCAGAAAGCGCTTGGAGGAACTGTGAGAGAAGGTTGAGACAGGCAGAAAATCCTTGAAGGAAATGCGAGAGAAGTGTGAATGAGCGAAGCAGAAAGTGATTGGAGGAAATGCGAGAGAAATGTGAATGAGCCAAACAGAAAGCTTTTGGAGGAAATGTGAGAGAAGGGTGAATGACCCAAGCAGAAAGCGCTTAGAGGAAATGCGATAGAAGGCTGAATGAGCCAATCAAAAAGCGCTTGGAAGAAATGAGAGAGATGTGTGAAAGAGCCAAGCAGAAAGCGCATGGAGGAAATGCAAGAAAAGGCTGAGCCAAGCAAAAAGTGCTTGGAGGAAATGTGAGAGAAGGTTGAGACAAGCATAAAGTGCTTGGATGAAATGTGAGAGAAGGTTGAGACAAGCAGAAAGTCCTTGGAGGAAATGCGAGAGAACTTTGAATGACCCAAGGAGAAAGCACTCAGAGGAAATACGAGAGACAGGTGAATGAGCCAAGCAGAAGGCACTTGGAGGAAATGTGAGAGAAGGCTGAATGAGCCAATAAAAAAGCGCTTGGAGGAAATACGAGAGAAGTGTGAATGACCCAAGCAGAAAGTGCTTGGAAGAGATGCGAGAGAAGGCTGAGCCAAGCAGAAAGTGCTTGGAGGAAATGCGATAGAAGGCTGAATGAGCCAATCAAAAAGCGCTTGGAGGAAATGCGAGAAATGTGTGAATGAGCCAAGCAGAAAACGCATGGAGGAAATGCAAGAAAAAACTGAGCCAAGCAGAAAGCGCTTGGAGGAACTGTGAGAGAAGGTTGAGACAAGCAGAAAGTCCTTGGAGGAAATGCGAGAGAACTTTGAATGACCCAAGGAGAAAGCACTTGGAGGAAATACGAGAGACAGGTGAATGAGCCAAGCAGAAAGCACTTGGAGGAAATGTGAGAGAAGGCTGAATGAGCCAATAAAAAAGCGCTTGGAGGAAATCCGAGAGATGTGTGAATGAGCCAAGCAGAAAACGCATGGAGGAAATGGAAGAAAAAACTGAGCCAAGGAGAAAGCGCTTGGAGGAACTGTGAGAGAAGGTTGAGACAAGCAGAAAGTCCTTGGAGGAAATGCGAGAGAACTTTGAATGACCCAAGGAGAAAGCACTTGGAGGAAATACGAGAGACAGGTGAATGAGCCAAGCAGAAAGCACTTGGAGGAAATGTGAGAGAAGGCTGAATGAGCCAATTAAAAAAGTGCTTGGAGGAAATACGAGAGAAGTGTGAATGACCGAAGCAGAAAGTGATTGGAGGAAATGCGAGAGAAATGTGAATGAGCCAAACAGAAAGCTTTTGGAGGAAATGTGAGAGAAGGGTGAATGACCCAAGCAGAAAGTGCTTGGAAGAAATGCGAGAGAAGGTTGAGACAAGCAGAAAGTCCTTGGAGGAAATGCAAGAGAAGTTTGAATGAGCCAAGCAGAAAGCACTTGGAGGAAATGTGAGAGAAGGCTGAATGAGCCAATCAAAAAGCGCTTGGAGGAAATACGAGAGAAGTGTGAATGAGCCAAGCAGAAAGCACCTGGGAAAAATGCGAGAGAAGGGTGAATGACCCAAGCAGAAAGTGCTTGGAGGAAATGCGATAGAAGGCTGAATGAGCCAATCAAAAAGCGCTTGGAGGAAATGCGAGAGATGTGTGAATGAGCCAAGCAGAAAGCGCATGGAGGAAATGCAAGAAAAAACTGAGCCAAGCAGAAAGCGCTTGGAGGAACTGTGAGAGAAGGTTGAGACAAGCAGAAAATCCTTGAAGGAAATGCGAGAGAACTTTGAATGACCCAAGGAGAAAGCACTTGGAGGAAATACGAGAGACAGGTGAATGAGCCAAGCAGAAAGCACTTGGAGGAAATGTGAGAGAAGGCTGAATGAGCCAACCAAAAAGTGCTTGGAGGAAATACGAGAGAAGGCTGAGCCAAGCAGAAAGTACTTGGAGGAAATGCGACAGAAGGCTGAGCCAAGCAGAAAGCGCTTGGAGGAAATGCGATAGAAGGCTGAATGAGCCAATCAAAAAGCGCTTGGAGGAAATGCGAGAGATGTGTGAATGAGCCAAGCAGAAAGCGCATGTAGGAAATGCAAGAAAAAACTGAGCCAAGCAGAAAGCGCTTGGAGTAAATGTGAGAGAAGGTTGAGACAAGCAGAAAGTCCTTGGAGGAAATGCGAGAGAACTTTGAATGACCCAAGGAGAAAGCACTTGGAGGAAATACGAGAGACAGGTGAATGAGCCAAGCAGAAAGCACTTGGAGGAAATGTGAGAGAAGGCTGAATGAGCCAATCAAAAAGCGCTTGGAGGAAATGCGAGAGATGTGTGAATGAGCCAAGCAGAAAGCGCATGGAGGAAATTAAAGAAAAGGCTGAGCCAAGCAGAAAGCGCTTGGAGAAATTTGTGAGAAAAGGTTGAGACAAGCATAAAGTGCTTGGAGGAAATGTGAGAGAAGGTTGAGACAGGCAGAAAGTCCTTGGACGAAATGCGAGAGAACTTTGAATGACCCAAGGAGAAAGCACTTGGAGGAAATACGAGAGACAGGTGAATGAGCCAAGCAGAAAGCACTTGGAGGAAATGTGAGAGAAGGCTGAATGAGCCAATAAAAAAAGCGCTTGGAGGAACTACTAGAGAAGTGTGAATGAGCCAAGAAGAAAGCACTTGGAGAAAATGCGAGAGAAGGGTGAATGACCCAAGCAGAAAGTGCTTGGAAGAAATGCGAGAGAAGGCTGAGCCAAGCAGAAAGGAGAAAGCACTTGGAGGAAATTCGAGAGACAGGTGAATGAGCAAATCAAAAAGCGCTTGGAGGAAATACGAGAGAAGTGTGAATGAGCCAAGCAGAAAGCGCTTTGGGAGAAATGCGAGAGAAGGCTGAGCCAAGTAGAAAGTGCTTGGAGGAAATGCGACTGAAGGCTGAATGAGCCAATCAAAAAGCGCTTGGAGGAAATGCGAGAGGTGTGTGAATGATCCAAGCAGAAAGCGCATGGAGGAAATGCAAGAAAAGGCTGAGCCAAGCAGAAAGCGCTTGGAGGAACTGTAAGAGAAGGTTGAGACAAGCAGAAAGCCCTTGGAGGAAATGCGAGAGAACTTTGAATGACCGAAGGAGAAAGCACTTGGAGGAAATACGAGAGACAGGTGAATGAGCCAAGCAGAAAGCACTTGGAGGAAATGTGAGAGAAGGCTGAGTGAGCCAATAAAAAAGCGCTTGGAGGAAATACGAGAGAAGTGTGAATGACCCAAGCAGAAAGTGCTTGGAAGAAATGCGAGAGAAGGCTGAGCCAAGCAGAAAGTGCTTGGAGGAAATGCGATAGGAGGCTGAATGAGCCAATCAAAAAGCGCTTGGAGGAAATGCGAGAGATGTGTGAATGAGCCAAGCAGAAAGCGCATGGAGGAAATGCTAGAAAAAACTGAGCCAAGCAGAAAGCGCTTGGAGGAACTGTGAGAGAAGGTTGAGACAAGCAGAAAATCCTTGAAGGAAATGCGAGAGAACTTTGAATGACCCAAGAAGAAAGCACTTGGAGGAAATACAAGAGACAGGTGAATGAACCAAGCAGAATGCACTTGGAGGAAATGTGAGAGAAGGCTGAATGAGCCAATCAAAAAGTGCTTGGAGGAAATACGAGAGAAGTGTGAATGAGCCAAGCAGAAAGCACTTGGAGGAACTGTGAGAGAAGGTTGAGACAAGCAGAAAGTCCTTGGAGGAAATGTGAGAGAACTTTGAATGACCCAAGGAGAAAGCACTTGGAGGAAATACGAGAGACAGGTGAATGAGCCAAGCAGAAAGTGCTTGGAAGAAATGCGAGAGAAGGCTGAGCCAAGCAGAAAGTGCTTGTAGGAAATGCGATAGAAGGCTGAATGAGCCAATCAAAAAGCGCTTGGAGGAAATGCTAGAGATGTGTGAATGAGCCAAGCAGAAAGCGCATGGAGGAAATGCAAGAAAAAACTGAGCCAAGCAGAAAGCGCTTGGAGGAACTGTGAGAGAAGGTTGAGACAAGCAGAAAATCCTTGAAGGAAATGCGAGAGAACTTTGAATGACCCAAGAAGAAAGCACTTGGAGGAAATACGAGAGACAGGTGAATGAACCAAGCAGAATGCACTTGGAGGAAATGTGAGACAAGGCTGAATGAGCCAACCAAAAAGTGCTTGGAGGAAATACGAGAGAAGGCTGAGCCAAGCAGAAAGTACTTGGAGGAAATGCGACAGAAGGCTGAGCCAAGCAGAAAGCGCTTGGAGGAAATGCGATAGAAGGCTGAATGAGCCAATCAAAAAGCGCTTGGAGGAAATGCGAGAGATGTGTGAATGAGCCAAGCAGAAAGCGCATGGAGGAAATGCAAGAAAAGGCTGAGCCAAGCAGAAAGCGCTTGGAGTAAATGTGAGAGAAGGTTGAGACAAGCAGAAAGTCCTTGGAGGAAATGCGAGAGAACTTTGAATGACCCAAGGAGAAAGCACTTGGAGGAAATACGAGAGACAGGTGAATGAGCCAAGCAGAAAGCACTTGGAGGAAATGTGAGAGAAGGCTGAATGAGCCAATCAAAAAGCGCTTGGAGGAAATGCGAGAGATGTGTGAATGAGCCAAGCAGAAAGCGCATGGAGGAAATTAAAGAAAAGGCTGAGCCAAGCAGAAAGCGCTTGGAGAAATTTGTGAGAAAAGGTTGAGACAAGCATAAAGTGCTTGGAGGAAATGTGAGAGAAGGTTGAGACAGGCAGAAAGTCCTTGGACGAAATGCGAGAGAACTTTGAATGACCCAAGGAGAAAGCACTTGGAGGAAATACGAGAGACAGGTGAATGAGCCAAGCAGAAAGCACTTGGAGGAAATGTGAGAGAAGGCTGAATGAGCCAATAAAAAAAGCGCTTGGAGGAACTACTAGAGAAGTGTGAATGAGCCAAGCAGAAAGCACTTGGAGGAACTGTGAGAGAAGGTTGAGACAAGCAGAAAGTCCTTGGAGGAAATGTGAGAGAACTTTGAATGACCCAAGGAGAAAGCACTTGGAGGAAATACGAGAGACAGGTGAATGAGCCAAGCAGAAAGTGCTTGGAAGAAATGCGAGAGAAGGCTGAGCCAAGCAGAAAGTGCTTGTAGGAAATGCGATAGAAGGCTGAATGAGCCAATCAAAAAGCGCTTGGAGGAAATGCGAGAGATGTGTGAATGAGCCAAGCAGAAAGCACTTGGAGGAAATGTGAGAGAAGGCTGAATGAGCCAATAAAAAAAGCGCTTGGAGGAACTACTAGAGAAGTGTGAATGAGCCAAGCAGAAAGCACTTGGAGGAACTGTGAGAGAAGGTTGAGACAAGCAGAAAGTCCTTGGAGGAAATGTGAGAGAACTTTGAATGACCCAAGGAGAAAGCACTTGGAGGAAATACGAGAGACAGGTGAATGAGCCAAGCAGAAAGTGCTTGGAAGAAATGCGAGAGAAGGCTGAGCCAAGCAGAAAGTGCTTGTAGGAAATGCGATAGAAGGCTGAATGAGCCAATCAAAAAGCGCTTGGAGGAAATGCGAGAGATGTGTGAATGAGCCAAGCAGAAAGCGCATGGAGGAAATGCAAGAAAAAACTGAGCCAAGCAGAAAGCGCTTGGAGGAACTGTGAGAGAAGGTTGAGACAAGCAGAAAATCCTTGAAGGAAATGTGAGAGAAGGTTGAGACAAGCAGAAAGTCCTTGGAGGAAATGCGAGAGAACTTTGAATGACCCAAGGAGAAAGCACTTGGAGGAAATACGAGAGACAGGTGAATGAGCCAAGCAGAAAGCACTTGGAGGAAATGTGAGAGAAGGCTGAATGAGCTAATCAAAAAGCGCTTGGAGGAAATGCGAGAGATGTGTGAATGAGCCAAGCAGAAAGCGCATGGAGGAAATTAAAGAAAACGCTGAGCCAAGCAGAAAGCGCTTGGAGAAATTTGTGAGAAAAGGTTGAGACAAGCATAAAGTGCTTGGAGGAAATGTGAGAGAAGGTTGAGACAGGCAGAAAGTCCTTGGACGAAATGCGAGAGAACTTTGAATGACCCAAGGAGAAAGCACTTGGAGGAAATACGAGAGACAGGTGAATGAGCCAATAAAAAAAGCGCTTGGAGGAAATACGAGAGAAGTGTGAATGAGCCAAGCAGAAAGCTTTTGGAGGAAATGTGACAGAATGGTGAATGACCCAAGCAGAAAGCGCTTGGAGGAAATACTTTAGAAGGCTGAATGAGCCGATAAAATAGCGCTTGGAGGAAATCTGAGAGAGAAGTGTGAATGACCGAAGCAGAAAGTGATTGGAGGAAATGCGAGAGAAATGTGATTGAGCCAAACAGAAAGATTTTGGAGGAAATGTGAGAGAAGGCTGAGCCAAGCAGAAAGTACTTGGAGGAAATGCGACAGAAGGCTGAGCCAAGCAGAAAGCGCTTGGAGGAAATGCGATAGAAGGCTGAATGAGCTAATCAAAAAGCGCTTGGAGGAAATGCGAGAGATGTGTGAATGAGCCAAGCAGAAAGCGCATGGAGGAAATTAAAGAAAAGGCTGAGCCAAGCAGAAAGCGCTTGGAGAGATTTGTGAGAAAAGGTTGAGACAAGCATAAAGTGCTTGGAGGAAATGTGAGAGAAGGTTGAGACAAGCAGAAAGTCCTTGGAGGAAATGCTAGAGAACTTTGAATGACCCAAGGAGAAAGCACTTGGAGGAAATACGAGAGACAGGTGAATGAGCAAATCAAAAAGCGCTTGGAGGAAATACGAGAGAAGTGTGAATGAGCCAAGCAGAAAGCGCTTTGGCAGAAATGCGAGAGAAGGCTGAGCCAAGCAGAAAGTGCTTGGAGGAAATGCGACTGAAGGCTGAATGAGCCAATCAAAAAGCGCTTGGAGGAAATGCGAGAGGTGTGTGAATGATCCAAGCAGAAAGCGCACGGAGGAAATGCAAGAAAAGGCTGAGCCAAGCAGAAAGCGCTTGGAGGAACTGTAAGAGAAGGTTGAGACAAGCAGAAAGTCCTTGGAGGAAATGAGAGAGAACTTTGAATGACCGAAGGAGAAAGCACTTGGAGGAAATACGAGAGACAGGTGAATGAGCCAAGCAGAAAGCACTTGGAGGAAATGTGAGAGAAGGCTGAGTGAGCCAATAAAAAAGCGCTTGGAGGAAATACGAGAGAAGTGTGAATGACCCAAGCAGAAAGTGCTTGGAAGAAATGCGAGAGAAGGCTGAGCCAAGCAGAAAGTGCTTGGAGGAAATGCGATAGGAGGCTGAATGAGCCAATCAAAAAGCGCTTGGAGGAAATGCGAGAGATGTGTGAATGAGCCAAGCAGAAAGCACATGGAGGAAATGCTAGAAAAAACTGAGCCAAGCAGAAAGCGCTTGTAGGAACTGTGAGAGAAGGTTGAGACAAGCAGAAAATCCTTGAAGGAAATGCGAGAGAACTTTGAATGACCCAAGAAGAAAGCACTTGGAGGAAATACGAGAGACAGGTGAATGAACCAAGCAGAATGCACTTGGAGGAAATGTGAGAGAAGGCTGAATGAGCCAATCAAAAAGTGCTTGGAGGAAATACGAGAGAAGTGTGAATGAGCCAAGCAGAAAGCACTTGGAGGAACTGTGAGAGAAGGTTGAGACAAGCAGAAAGTCCTTGGAGGAAATGTGAGAGAACTTTGAATGACCCAAGGAGAAAGCACTTGGAGGAAATACGAGAGACAGGTGAATGAGCCAAGCAGAAAGCACTTGGAAAAAATGCGAGAGAAGGGTGAATGACCCAAGCAGAAAGTGCTTGGAAGAAATGCGAGAGAAGGCTGAGCCAAGCAGAAAGTGCTTGTAGGAAATGCGATAGAAGGCTGAATGAGCCAATCAAAAAGCGCTTGGAGGAAATGCGAGAGATGTGTGAATGAGCCAAGCAGAAAGCGCATGGAGGAAATGCAAGAAAAAACTGAGCCAAGCAGAAAGCGCTTGGAGGAAATGTGAGAGAAGGTTGAGACAAGCAGAAAATCCTTGAAGGAAATGCGAGAGAACTTTGAATGACCCAAGAAGAAAGCACTTGGAGGAAATACGAGAGACAGGTGAATGAACCAAGCAGAATGCACTTGGAGGAAATGTGAGAGAAGGCTGAATGAGCCAATCAAAAAGTGCTTGGAGGAAATACGAGAGAAGTGTGAATGAGCCAAGCAGAAAGCACTTGGAGGAACTGTGAGAGAAGGTTGAGACAAGCAGAAAGTCCTTGGAGGAAATGTGAGAGAACTTTGAATGACCCAAGGAGAAAGCACTTGGAGGAAATACGAGAGACAGGTGAATGAGCCAAGCAGAAAGCACTTGGAAAAAATGCGAGAGAAGGGTGAATGACCCAAGCAGAAAGTGCTTGGAAGAAATGCGAGAGAAGGCTGAGCCAAGCAGAAAGTGCTTGTAGGAAATGCGATAGAAGGCTGAATGAGCCAATCAAAAAGCGCTTGGAGGAAATGCGAGAGATGTGTGAATGAGCCAAGCAGAAAGCGCATGGAGGAAATGCAAGAAAAAACTGAGCCAAGCAGAAAGCGCTTGGAGGAAATGTGAGAGAAGGTTGAGACAAGCAGAAAATCCTTGAAGGAAATGCGAGAGAACTTTGAATGACCCAAGGAGAAAGCACTTGGAGGAAATACGAGAGACAGGTGAATGAACCAAGCAGAACCAGAACGCACTTGGAGGAAATGTGAGACAAGGCTGAATGAGCCAACCAAAAAGTGCTTGGAGGAAATACGAGAGAAGGCTGAGCCAAGCAGAAAGTACTTGGAGGAAATGCGACAGAAGGCTGAGCCAAGCAGAAAGCGCTTGGAGGAAATGCGATAGAAGGCTGAATGAGCCAATCAAAAAGCGCTTGGAGGAAATGCGAGAGATGTGTGAATGAGCCAAGCAGAAAGCACATGGAGGAAATGCAAGAAAAGGCTGAGCCAAGCAGAAAGCGCTTGGAGTAAATGTGAGAGAAGGTTGAGACAAGCATAAAGTGCTTGGAGGAAATGTGAGAGAAGGTTGAGACAAGCAGAAAGTCCTTGGAGGAAATGCGAGAGAACTTTGAATGACCCAAGGAGAAAGCACTTGGAGGAAATACGAGAGACAGGTGAATGAGCCAAGCAGAAAGCACTTGGAGGAAATGTGAGAGAAGGCTGAATGAGCTAATCAAAAAGCGCTTGGAGGAAATGCGAGAGATGTGTGAATGAGCCAAGCAGAAAGCGCATGGAGGAAATTAAAGAAAACGCTGAGCCAAGCAGAAAGCGCTTGGAGAAATTTGTGAGAAAAGGTTGAGACAAGCATAAAGTGCTTGGAGGAAATGTGAGAGAAGGTTGAGACAGGCAGAAAGTCCTTGGACGAAATGCGAGAGAACTTTGAATGACCCAAGGAGAAAGCACTTGGAGGAAATACGAGAGACAGGTGAATGAGCCAAGCAGAAAGCACTTGGAGGAAATGTGAGAGAAGGCTGAATGAGCCAATCAAAAAGCGCTTGGAGGAAATACGAGAGAAGTGTGAATGAGCCAAGCAGAAAGCTTTTGGAGGAAATGTGACAGAAGGGTGAATGACCCAAGCAGAAAGCGCTTGGAGGAAATGCTTTAGAAGGCTGAATGAGCCTATAAAATAGCGCTTGGAGGAAATCCGAGAGAGAAGAGTGAATGACCGAAGCAGAAAGTGATTGGAGGAAATGCGAGAGAAATGTGAATGAGCCAAACAGAAAGATTTTGGAGGAAATGTGAGAGAAGGGTGAATGACCCAAGCAGAAAGCGCATGGAAGAAATGCGAGAGAAGGCTGAGCCAAGCAGAAAGTACTTGGAGGAAATGCGACAGGAGGCTGAGCCAAGCAGAAAGCGCTTGGAGGAAATGCGATAGAAGGCTGAATGAGCTAATCAAAAAGCGCTTGGAGGAAATGCGAGAGATGTGTGAATGAGCCAAGCAGAAAGCGCATGGAGGAAATTTAAGAAAAGGCTGAGCCAAGCAGAAAGCGCTTGGAGAAATTTGTGAGAAAAGGTTGAGACAAGCATAAAGTGCTTGGAGGAAATGTGAGAGAAGGTTGAGACAAGCAGAAAGTCCTTGGAGGAAATGCGAGAGAACTTTGAATGACCCAAGGAGAAAGCACTTGGAGGAAATACGAGAGACAGGTGAATGAGCAAATCAAAAAGCGCTTGGAGGAAATACGAGAGAAGTGTGAATGAGCCAAGCAGAAAGCGCTTTGGCAGAAATGCGAGAGAAGGCTGAGCCAAGCAGAAAGTGCTTGGAGGAAATGCCAGAGAAGGGTGAATGATCCAAGCAGAAAGCGCATGGAGGAAATGCAAGAAAAGGCTGAGCCAAGCAGAAAGCGCTTGGAGGAACTGTGAGAGAAGGTCGAGACAAGCAGAAAGTCCTTGGAGGAAATGCGAGAGAACTTTGAATGACCCAAGGAGAAAGCACTTGGAGGAAATACGAGAGACAGGTGAATGAGCCAAGCAGAAAGCACTTGGAGGAAATGTGAGAGAAGGCTGAATGAGCCAATAAAAAAGGGCTTGGAGGAAATACGAGAGAAGTGTGAATGACCCAAGCAGAAAGTGCTTGGAAGAAATGCGAGAGAAGGCTGAGCCAAGCAGAAAGTGCTTGGAGGAAATGCGATAGGAGGCTGAATGAGCCAATCAAAAAGCGCTTGGAGGAAATGCGAGAGATGTGTGAATGAGCCAAGCAGAAAGCGCATGGAGGAAATGCAAGAAAAAACTGAGCCAAGCAGAAAGCGCTTGGAGGAACTGTGAGAGAATGTTGAGACAAGCAGAAAATCCTTGAAGGAAATGCGAGAGAACTTTGAATGACCCAAGGAGAAAGCACTTGGAGGAAATACGAGAGACAGGTGAATGAGCCAAGCAGAAAGCACTTGGAGGAAATGTGAGAGAAGGCTGAATGAGCCAATAATACGAGAGAAGTGTGAATGACCGAAGCAGAAAGTGATTGGAAGAAATGCGACAGAAGGCTGAGCCAAGCAGAAAGCGCTTGGAGGAAATGCGATAGAAGGCTGAATGAACTAATCAAAAAGCGCTTGGAGGAAATGCGAGAGATGTGTGAATGAACCAAGCAGAAAGCGCATGGAGGAAATGCAAGAAAAGGCTGAGCCAAGCAGAAAGCGCTTGGATTAAATGTGAGAGAAGGTTGAGACAAGCATAAAGTGCTTGGAGGAAATGTGAGAGAAGGTTGAGACAAGCAGAAAGTCCTTGGAGGAAATGCGAGAGAACTTTGAATGACCCAAGGAGAAAGCACTTGGAGAAAATGCGAGAAGGGTGAATGACCCAAGCAGAAAGCGCTTTGGAAGAAATGCGAGAGAAGGCTGAGCCAAGCAGAAAATGCTTGGAGGAAATGCGACAGAAGGCTGAATTAGCCAATCAAAAAGCGCTTGGAGGGAATGCGAGAGATGTGTGCATGAGCCAAGCAGAAAGCGCATGGAGGAAATGTGAGAGAAGGTTGAGACAAGCATAAAGTGCTTGGAGGAAATTTGAGAGAAGGTTGAGACAAGCAGAAAGTCCTTGGAGGAAATGCGAGAGAATTTTGAATGACCCAAGGAGAAAGCACTCGGAGGAAATACGAGAGAAAGGTGAATGAGCCAATCAAAAAGCGCTTGGAGGAAATACGAGAGAAGTGCGAATGAGCCAAGGAGAAAGCACTTGGAGAAAATGCGAGAAGGGTGAATGACCCAAGCAGAAAGCGCTTTGGAAGAAATGCGAGGGAAGGCTGAGCCAAGCAGAAAATGCTTGGAGGAAATGCGACAGAAGGCTGAATGAGCCAATCAAAAAGCGCTTGGCGGAAATGCGAGAGATGTGTGCATGAGCCAAGCAGAAAGCGCATGGAGGAAATGCAAGAAAAGGCTGAGCCAAGCAGAAAGTGCTTGGAGGAAATGTGAGAGAAGGTTGAGACAAGCATAAAGTGTTTGGAGGAAATGTGAGAGAAGGTTGAGACAAGCAGAAAGTCCTTGGAGGAAATGCGAGAGAAGGCTGAGCCAACCAGAAAGTGCTTGGAGGAAATGCGAGAGACGGGTGAATGAGCCAAGCAGAAATCCCTTGGAGGAAATGCGAGAGACAGGTGAATTAGCCAAGCAGAAAGTCCTTGGAGGAAATGAGAGAGAAGGCTGAGCCAAGGAGAAAGCAATTGGAGGAAATGCGAGAGAAGGGTGATTGACCAAAGTAGAAAGCGCTTGGAAGAAGTGCGAGAGAAGGCTGAGCCAAGCAGAAAGTGCTTGGAGGAAATGCCAGAGAAGGGTGAATGATCCAAGCAGAAAGCGCATGGAGGAAATGCAAGAAAAGGCTGAGCCAAGCAGAAAGCGCTTGGAGGAACTGTGAGAGAAGGTCGAGACAAGCAGAAAGTCCTTGGAGGAAATGCGAGAGAACTTTGAATGACCCAAGGAGAAAGCACTTGGAGGAAATACGAGAGACAGGTGAATGAGCCAAGCAGAAAGCACTTGGAGGAAATGTGAGAGAAGGCTGAATGAGGCAATAAAAAAGGGCTTGGAGGAAATACGAGAGAAGTGTGAATGACCCAAGCAGAAAGTGCTTGGAAGAAATGCGAGAGAAGGCTGAGCCAAGCAGAAAGTGCTTGGAGGAAATGCGATAGGAGGCTGAATGAGCCAATCAAAAAGCGCTTGGAGGAAATGCGAGAGATGTGTGAATGAGCCAAGCAGAAAGCGCATGGAGGAAATGCAAGAAAAAACTGAGCCAAGCAGAAAGCGCTTGGAGGAACTGTGAGAGAATGTTGAGACAAGCAGAAAATCCTTGAAGGAAATGCGAGAGAACTTTGAATGACCCAAGGAGAAAGCACTTGGAGGAAATACGAGAGACAGGTGAATGAGCCAAGCAGAAAGCACTTGGAGGAAATGTGAGAGAAGGCTGAATGAGCCAATAATACGAGAGAAGTGTGAATGACCGAAGCAGAAAGTGATTGGAAGAAATGCGACAGAAGGCTGAGCCAAGCAGAAAGCGCTTGGAGGAAATGCGATAGAAGGCTGAATGAACTAATCAAAAAGCGCTTGGAGGAAATGCGAGAGATGTGTGAATGAGCCAAGCAGAAAGCGCATGGAGGAAATGCAAGAAAAGGCTGAGCCAAGCAGAAAGCGCTTGGATTAAATGTGAGAGAAGGTTGAGACAAGCATAAAGTGCTTGGAGGAAATGTGAGAGAAGGTTGAGACAAGCAGAAAGTCCTTGGAGGAAATGCGAGAGAACTTTGAATGACCCAAGGAGAAAGCACTTGGAGAAAATGCGAGAAGGGTGAATGACCCAAGCAGAAAGCGCTTTGGAAGAAATGCGAGAGAAGGCTGAGCCAAGCAGAAAATGCTTGGAGGAAATGCGACAGAAGGCTGAATTAGCCAATCAAAAAGCGCTTGGAGGGAATGCGAGAGATGTGTGCATGAGCCAAGCAGAAAGCGCATGGAGGAAATGTGAGAGAAGGTTGAGACAAGCATAAAGTGCTTGGAGGAAATTTGAGAGAAGGTTGAGACAAGCAGAAAGTCCTTGGAGGAAATGCGAGAGAATTTTGAATGACCCAAGGAGAAAGCACTCGGAGGAAATACGAGAGAAAGGTGAATGAGCCAATCAAAAAGCGCTTGGAGGAAATACGAGAGAAGTGCGAATGAGCCAAGGAGAAAGCACTTGGAGAAAATGCGAGAAGGGTGAATGACCCAAGCAGAAAGCGCTTTGGAAGAAATGCGAGGGAAGGCTGAGCCAAGCAGAAAATGCTTGGAGGAAATGCGACAGAAGGCTGAATGAGCCAATCAAAAAGCGCTTGGCGGAAATGCGAGAGATGTGTGCATGAGCCAAGCAGAAAGCGCATGGAGGAAATGCAAGAAAAGGCTGAGCCAAGCAGAAAGTGCTTGGAGGAAATGTGAGAGAAGGTTGAGACAAGCATAAAGTGTTTGGAGGAAATGTGAGAGAAGGTTGAGACAAGCAGAAAGTCCTTGGAGGAAATGCGAGAGAAGGCTGAGCCAACCAGAAAGTGCTTGGAGGAAATGCGAGAGACGGGTGAATGAGCCAAGCAGAAATCCCTTGGAGGAAATGCGAGAGACAGGTGAATTAGCCAAGCAGAAAGTCCTTGGAGGAAATGAGAGAGAAGGCTGAGCCAAGGAGAAAGCAATTGGAGGAAATGCGAGAGAAGGGTGATTGACCAAAGTAGAAAGCGCTTGGAAGAAGTGCGAGAGAAGGCTGAGCCAAGCAGAAAGTGCTTGGAGGAAATGCGAGAGAAGGCTGAATGAGCCAAGGAGAAAGTACTTGAAGGAAATGTGAGAGAAGGCTGAATGGGCCAATAAGAAAGCGCTTGGAGGAAATACGAGAGAAGTGTGAATGGGCCAAGTAGAAAGTTCTTGGAGGTAATGCGAGAGAAGTGTGAATGAGCGAAGAAAAAAGCGCTTTGAGCAAAGGTGACAGAAGGGTGAATGAGCCAAGCAGAAAGTGCATGGATGAAATGTGAGAGAAGGCTGAGCCAAGGAGAAACCGCTTGGAGGAAATGTGAGAGAAGTGTGAATGAGCCAAGGAGAAAGAACCTGGAAGAAATACGAGAGAAGGCTGAATGAGCCAAGCAGAAAGCGTTTGGAGGAAATGTGAGAGAAATGTGAATGAGCCAAAGACAAAGTGCTTGAAGGTAATCTGAGAGAAGGCTGAATGGGCCATCTAGAAAACGCTTGGAGGTAATGAGAGAAGGGTGAATGAGCCAAGCAGAAAGCATTTGGAGGAAATGCGAGAGAAATGTGAATGAGCCAAAAAGAAAGTGCTTGGAGGAAATGCGAGAGAAGGCAGAGCCAAGCAGAAAGCGCTTGGAGGAAATGCGAGAGAAGTGTGAATGAGCAAAGCAGAAAGTGATTGGAGGAAATGCGAGAGAAATGTGAATGAGCCAAGCAGAAAGTGCTTGGAGGAAATGCGAGAGAAGGCTGAATGAGCCAAGCAGAAAGCGATTGAAGGAAATGCCAGAGATGTGTGAATGAGCCAAAGAGAAAGCGCTTGGAGGAAATGCGAGAGAAGGCTGAGACAAGCAGAAAGTCCTAGGAGGAAATGCGAGAGAAGTGGGAATGAGTCCAGGAGAAAGCGCTTGGAGGAAATGTGAGAGAAGGGTGAATGAGCCAAGCAGAAAGCGCATGGAGGAAATGCGAGAGAAGGCTGAGCCAACCAGAAAGTGCTTGGAGGAAATGCGAGAGAAGGTTAAATGACCCAAGGAGAAAGCGCTTGGAGGAAATGCGAGAGAAGGCTGAATGAGCCAAGCAGAAAGCGCTTGGAGGATTTGCGAGAGAAGTGTGAAAGAGCGAAGCAGAAGGCGCTTGGAGGAAATGCGAGAGAAGTGTGAAAGAGCGAAGCAGAAAGCGCATGGAGGAAATGCGAGAGAAGGCTGAGCCAACCAGAAAGTGCTTGAAGGGAAGGTGAGAGAAGGCTGAATGAGCCAAGGAGAAACCGCTTGGAGGAAATTTGAGAGAAGTGTGAAAGAGCGAAGCAGAAAGTGATTGGAGGAAATGCGAGAGATGTGTGAATGAGCCAAACAGAAAGCGCATGGAGGAAATGCAGGAAAAGGCTGAGCCAAGCAGAGAGCGCTTGGAGGAAATGTGAGAGAAGGTTGAGACAAGCATAAAGTGCTTGGAGGAAATGTGAGAGAAGGTTGAGACAAGCAGAAAGTCCTTGGAGGAAATGCGAGAGAACTTTGAATGACCCAAGGAGAAAGCACTTGGAGGAAATACGAGAGAAGTGTGAATGAGCCAAGCAGAAAGCACTTGGAGAAAATGCAAGAGAAGGGTGAATGACCCAAGGAGAAAGCGCTTGGAAGAAATACTAGAGAAGGCTGAGCCAAGCAGAAAGTGTTTGGAGGAAATGGGACAGAAGGCTGAATGAGCCAATCAAAAAGCGCTTGGAGGAAATGCGAGAGATGTGTGAATGAGCCAAGCAGAAAGCGCATGGAGGAAATGCAAGAAAAAACTGAGCCAAGCAGAAAGCGCTTGGAGGAACTGTGAGAGAAGGCTGAGACAAGCAGAAAATCCTTGAAAGAAATGCCAGAGAACTTTGAATGACCCAAGGAGAAAGCACTTGGAGGAAATACAAGAGACAGGTGAATGAACTAAGCAGAACGCACTTGGAGGAAATGTGAGAGAAGGCTGAATGAGCCAATCAAAAAGTGCTTGGAGGAAATACGAGAGAAGTGTGAATGAGCCAAGCAGAAAGCTTTTGGAGGAAATGTGAGAGAAGGTTGAGACAAGCAGAAAATCCTTGAAGGAAATGCGAGAGAACTTTGAATGAGCCAAGGAGAAAGCACTTGGACGAAATGCGAGAGAAGTCTGAATGAGCCAAGCAGAAAGCGCTTGGAGGAAATGCGAGAGAAGTGTGAAAGAGCGAAGCAGAAAGCGCTTGGAGGAAATGCGAGAGAAGTGTGAAAGAGCGAAGCAGAAAGCGCATGGAGGAAATGCGAGAGAAGGCTGAGCCAACCAGAAAGTGCTTGAAGGGAAGGTGAGAGAAGGCTGAATGAGCCAAGGAGAAACCGCTTGGAGGAAATTTGAGAGAAGTGTGAATGAGCCAAGCAGAAAGAACTTGGAGAAAATGCGAGAGAAGTGTGAAAGAGCGAAGCAGAAAGTGATTGGAGGAAATGCGAGAGATGTGTGAATGAGCCAAACAGAAAGCGCATGGAGGAAATGCAGGAAAAGGCTGAGCCAAGCAGAGAGCGCTTGGAGGAAATGTGAGAGAAGGTTGAGACAAGCAGAAAATCCTTGAAGGAAATGCGAGAGAACTTTGAATGAGCCAAGGAGAAAGCACTTGGAAAAAATACGAGAGACAGGTGAATGAGCCAAGCAGAAGGCACTTGGAGGAAATGTGAGAGAAGGCTGAATGAGCCAATCAAAAAGTGCTTGGAGGAAATACCAGAGAAGTGTGAATAAGCCAAGCAGAAAGCTTTTGGAGGAAATGTGAGAGACGGGTGAATGAGCCAAGCAGAAAGCGCTTGGAGGAAATGCGTTAGAAGGCTGAATGAGCCAATAAAAAAGCGCTTGGAGGAAATACGAGAGAAGTGTGAATGAGCCAAACAGAAACCTTTTGGAGGAAATGTGAGAGAAGGGTGAATGACCCAAGTAGAAAGCGCTTGGAAGAAATGCGAGAGAAGGCTGAGCCAAGCAGAAAGCGCATGGAGGAAATGCAAGAAAAAACTGAGCCAAGCAGAAAGCGCTTGGAGGAACTGTGAGAGAAGGCTGAGACAAGCAGAAAATCCTTGAAAGAAATGCCAGAGAACTTTGAATGACCCAAGGAGAAAGCACTTGGAGGAAATACAAGAGACAGGTGAATGAACTAAGCAGAACGCACTTGGAGGAAATGTGAGAGAAGGCTGAATGAGCCAATCAAAAAGTGCTTGGAGGAAATACGAGAGAAGTGTGAATGAGCCAAGCAGAAAGCTTTTGGAGGAAATGTGAGAGAAGGTTGAGACAAGCAGAAAATCCTTGAAGGAAATGCGAGAGAACTTTGAATGAGCCAAGGAGAAAGCACTTGGACGAAATGCGAGAGAAGTCTGAATGAGCCAAGCAGAAAGCGCTTGGAGGAAATGCGAGAGAAGTGTGAAAGAGCGAAGCAGAAAGCGCTTGGAGGAAATGCGAGAGAAGTGTGAAAGAGCGAAGCAGAAAGCGCATGGAGGAAATGCGAGAGAAGGCTGAGCCAACCAGAAAGTGCTTGAAGGGAAGGTGAGAGAAGGCTGAATGAGCCAAGAAGAAACCGCTTGGAGGAAATTTGAGAGAAGTGTGAATGAGCCAAGCAGAAAGAACTTGGAGAAAATGCGAGAGAAGTGTGAAAGAGCGAAGCAGAAAGTGATTGGAGGAAATGCGAGAGATGTGTGAATGAGCCAAACAGAAAGCGCATGGAGGAAATGCAGGAAAAGGCTGAGCCAAGCAGAGAGCGCTTGGAGGAAATGTGAGAGAAGGTTGAGACAAGCAGAAAATCCTTGAAGGAAATGCGAGAGAACTTTGAATGAGCCAAGGAGAAAGCACTTGGAAAAAATACGAGAGACAGGTGAATGAGCCAAGCAGAAGGCACTTGGAGGAAATGTGAGAGAAGGCTGAATGAGCCAATCAAAAAGTGCTTGGAGGAAATACCAGAGAAGTGTGAATAAGCCAAGCAGAAAGCTTTTGGAGGAAATGTGAGAGACGGGTGAATGAGCCAAGCAGAAAGCGCTTGGAGGAAATGCGTTAGAAGGCTGAATGAGCCAATAAAAAAGCGCTTGGAGGAAATACGAGAGAAGTGTGAATGAGCCAAACAGAAACCTTTTGGAGGAAATGTGAGAGAAGGGTGAATGACCCAAGTAGAAAGCGCTTGGAAGAAATGCGAGAGAAGGCTGAGCCAAGCAGAAAGCGCATGGAGGAAATGCAAGAAAAGGCTGAGCCAAGCAGAAAGCGCTTGGAGGAAATGTGAGAGAAGGTTGAGACAAGCATAAAGTGCTTGGAGGAAATGTGAGAGAAGGTTGAGACAAGCAGAAAGTCCTTGGAGGAAATGCGAGAGAACTTTGAATGACCCAAGGAGAAAGCACTTGGAGGAAATACGAGAGAAGTGTGAATGAGCCAAGCAGAAAGCACTTGGAGAAAATGCGAGAGAAGGGTGAATGACCCAAGGAGAAAGCTTTTGGAGGAAATACGAGAGAAGTGTGAATGACCGAAGCAGAAAGTGATTGGAGGAAATGCGAGAGAAATGTGAATGAGCCAAACAGAAAGCTTTTGGAGGAAATGTGAGAGAAGGTTGAGACAAGCAGAAAATCCTTGAAGGAAATGCGAGAGAACTTTGAATGAGCCAAGGAGAAAGCACTTGGAAAAAATAGAGAGACAGGTGAATGAGCCAAGCAGAAAGCTTTTGGAGGAAATGTGAGAGAAGGGTGAATGAGCCAAGCAGAAAGCTTTTGGAGGAAATACGAGAGAAGTGTGAATGACCGAAGCAGAAAGTGATTGGAGGAAATGCGAGAGAAATGTGAATGAGCCAAACAGAAAGCTTTTGGAGGAAATGTGAGAGAAGGGTGAATGACCCAAGTAGAAAGCGCTTGGAAGAAATGCGAGAGAAGGCTGAGCCAAGCAGAAAGCGCATGGAGGAAATGCAAGAAAAGGCTGAGCCAAGCAGAAAGCGCTTGGAGGAAATGTGAGAGAAGGTTGAGACAAGCATAAAGTGCTTGGAGGAAATGTGAGAGAAGGTTGAGACAAGCAGAAAGTCCTTGGAGGAAATGCGAGAGAACTTTGAATGACCCAAGGAGAAAGCACTTGGAGGAAATACAAGAGAAGTGTGAATGAGCCAAGCAGAAAGCACTTGGAGAAAATGCGAGAGAAGGGTGAATGACGCAAGGAGAAAGCGCTTGGAAGAAATACTAGAGAAGGCTGAGCCAAGCAGAAAGTGTTTGGAGGAAATGGGACAGAAGGCTGAATGAGCCAATCAAAAAGCGCTTGGAGGAAATGCGAGAGATGTGTGAATGAGCCAAGCAGAAAGCGCATGGAGGAAATGCAAGAAAAAACTGAGCCAAGCAGAAAGCGCTTGGAGGAACTGTGAGAGAAGGCTGAGACAAGCAGAAAATCCTTGAAAGAAATCCCAGAGAACTTTGAATGACCCAAGGAGAAAGCACTTGGAGGAAATACAAGAGACAGGTGAATGAACTAAGCAGAACGCACTTGGAGGAAATGTGAGAGAAGGCTGAATGAGCCAATCAAAAAGTGCTTGGAGGAAATACGAGAGAAGTGTGAATGAGCCAAGCAGAAAGCTTTTGGAGGAAATGTGAGAGAAGGTTGAGACAAGCAGAAAATCCTTGAAGGAAATGCGAGAGAACTTTGAATGAGCCAAGGAGAAAGCACTTGGAGGAAATGCGAGAGAAGGCTGAATGAGCCAAGCAGAAAGCGCTTGGAGGAAATGCGAGAGAAGTGTGAAAGAGCGAAGCAGAAAGCGCTTGGAGGAAATGCGAGAGAAGGCTGAATGAGCCAAGGAGAAACCGCTTGGAGGAAATTTGAGAGAAGTGTGAATGAGCCAAGCAGAAAGAACTTGGAGAAAATGCGAGAGAAGTGTGAAAGAGCGAAGCAGAAAGTGATTGGAGGAAATGCGAGAGATGTGTGAATGAGCCAAACAGAAAGCGCATGGAGGAAATGCAGGAAAAGGCTGAGCCAAGCAGAGAGCGCTTGGAGGAAATGTGAGAGAAGGTTGAGACAAGCAGAAAATCCTTGAAGGAAATGCGAGAGAACTTTGAATGAGCCAAGGAGAAAGCACTTGGAAAAAATACGAGAGACAGGTGAATGAGCCAAGCAGAAGGCACTTGGAGGAAATGTGAGAGAAGGCTGAATGAGCCAATAATACGAGAGAAGTGTGAATGACCGAAGCAGAAAGTGATTGGAAGAAATGCGACAGAAGGCTGAGCCAAGCAGAAAGCGCTTGGAGGAAATGCGATAGAAGGCTGAATGAACTAATCAAAAAGCGCTTGGAGGAAATGCGAGAGATGTGTGAATGAGCCAAGCAGAAAGCGCATGGAGGAAATGCAAGAAAAGGCTGAGCCAAGCAGAAAGCGCTTGGATTAAATGTGAGAGAAGGTTGAGACAAGCATAAAGTGCTTGGAGGAAATGTGAGAGAAGGTTGAGACAAGCAGAAAGTCCTTGGAGGAAATGCGAGAGAACTTTGAATGACCCAAGGAGAAAGCACTTGGAGAAAATGCGAGAAGGGTGAATGACCCAAGCAGAAAGCGCTTTGGAAGAAATGCGAGAGAAGGCTGAATGAGCCAATCAAAAAGTGCTTGGAGGAAATACCAGAGAAGTGTGAATGAGCCAAGCAGAAAGCTTTTGGAGGAAATGTGAGAGACGGGTGAATGAGCCAAGCAGAAAGCGCTTGGAGGAAATGCGTTAGAAGGCTGAATGAGCCAATAAAAAAGCGCTTGGAGGAAATACGAGAGAAGGGTGAATGACCCAAGGAGAAAGCGCTTGGAAGAAATACTAGAGAAGGCTGAGCCAAGCAGAAAGTGTTTGGAGGAAATGGGACAGAAGGCTGAATGAGCCAATCAAAAAGCGCTTGGAGGAAATGCGAGAGATGTGTGAATGAGCCAAGCAGAAAGCTTTTGGAGGAAATGTGAGAGAAGGTTGAGACAAGCAGAAAATCCTTGAAGGAAATGCGAGAGAACTTTGAATGAGCCAAGGAGAAAGCACTTGGAAAAAATACGAGAGACAGGTGAATGAGCCAAGCAGAAAGCTTTTGGAGGAAATGTGAGAGAAGGGTGAATGACCCAAGCAGAAAGCGCTTGGAGGAAATGCGATAGAAGACTGAATGAGCCAATCAAAAAGCGCTTGGAGGAAATGCGAGAGATGTGTGAATGAGCCAAGCAGAAAGCGCATGGAGGAAATGCAGGAAAAGGCTGAGCCAAGCAGAAAGGCCTTGGAGGAAATGTGAGAGAAGGTTGAGACAAGCAGAAAGTCCTTGGAGGAAATGCGAGAGACCTTTGAATGACCCAAGGAGAAAGCACTTGGAGGAAATACGAGAGAAGTGTGAATGAGCCAAGCAGAAAGCACTTGGAGAAAATGCGAGAGAAGGGTGAATGACCCAAGGAGAAAGCGCTTGGAAGAAATACTAGAGAAGGCTGAGCCAAGCAGAAAGTGTTTGGAGGAAATGGGACAGAAGGCTGAATGAGCCAATCAAAAAGCGCTTGGAGGAAATGCGAGAGATGTGTGAATGAGCCAAGCAGAAAGCGCATGGAGGAAATTCAAGAAAAAACTGAGCCAAGCAGAAAGCGCTTGGAGGAACTGTGAGAGAAGGCTGAGACAAGCAGAAAATCCTTGAAAGAAATCCCAGAGAACTTTGAATGACCCAAGGAGAAAGCACTTGGAGGAAATACAAGAGACAGGTGAATGAACTAAGCAGAACGCACTTGGAGGAAATGTGAGAGAAGGCTGAATGAGCCAATCAAAAAGTGCTTGGAGGAAATACGAGAGAAGTGTGAATGAGCCAAGCAGAAAGCTTTTGGAGGAAATGTGAGAGAAGGTTGAGACAAGCAGAAAATCCTTGAAGGAAATGCGAGAGAACTTTGAATGAGCCAAGGAGAAAGCACTTGGAGGAAATGCGAGAGAAGGCTGAATGAGCCAAGCAGAAAGCGCTTGGAGGAAATGCGAGAGAAGTGTGAAAGAGCGAAGCAGAAAGCGCTTGGAGGAAATGCGAGAGAAGTGTGAAAGAGCAAAGCAGAAAGCGCATGGAGGAAATGCGAGAGAAGGCTGAGCCAACCAGAAAGTGCTTGAAGGGAAGGTGAGAGAAGGCTGAATGAGCCAAGGAGAAACCGCTTGGAGGAAATTTGAGAGAAGTGTGAATGAGCCAAGCAGAAAGAACTTGGAGAAAATACGAGAGAAGTGTGAAAGAGCGAAGCAGAAAGTGATTGGAGGAAATGCGAGAGATGTGTGAATGAGCCAAACAGAAAGCGCATGGAGGAAATGCAGGAAAAGGCTGAGCCAAGCAGAGAGCGCTTGGAGGAAATGTGAGAGAAGGTTGAGACAAGCAGAAAATCCTTGAAGGAAATGCGAGAGAACTTTGAATGAGCCAAGGAGAAAGCACTTGGAAAAAATACGAGAGACAGGTGAATGAGCCAAGCAGAAGGCACTTGGAGGAAATGTGAGAGAAGGCTGAATGAGCCAATCAAAAAGTGCTTGGAGGAAATACCAGAGAAGTGTGAATGAGCCAAGCAGAAAGCTTTTGGAGGAAATGTGAGAGACGGGTGAATGAGCCAAGCAGAAAGCGCTTGGAGGAAATGCGTTAGAAGGCTGAATGAGCCAATAAAAAAGCGCTTGGAGGAAATACGAGAGAAGGGTGAATGACCCAAGGAGAAAGCGCTTGGAAGAAATACTAGAGAAGGCTGAGCCAAGCAGAAAGTGTTTGGAGGAAATGGGACAGAAGGCTGAATGAGCCAATCAAAAAGCGCTTGGAGGAAATGCGAGAGATGTGTGAATGAGCCAAGCAGAAAGCGCATGGAGGAAATGCAAGAAAAAACTGAGCCAAGCAGAAAGCGCTTGGAGGAACTGTGAGAGAAGGCTGAGACAAGCAGAAAATCCTTGAAAGAAATGCCAGAGAACTTTGAATGACCCAAGGAGAAAGCACTTGGAGGAAATACAAGAGACAGGTGAATGAACTAAGCAGAACGCACTTGGAGGAAATGTGAGAGAAGGCTGAATGAGCCAATCAAAAAGTGCTTGGAGGAAATACGAGAGAAGTGTGAATGAGCCAAGCAGAAAGCTTTTGGAGGAAATGTGAGAGAAGGTTGAGACAAGCAGAAAATCCTTGAAGGAAATGCGAGAGAACTTTGAATGAGCCAAGGAGAAAGCACTTGGAAAAAATACGAGAGACAGGTGAATGAGCCAAGCAGAAAGCTTTTGGAGGAAATGTGAGAGAAGGGTGAATGACCCAAGCAGAAAGCGCTTGGAGGAAATGCGATAGAAGACTAAATGAGCCAATCAAAAAGCGCTTGGAGGAAATGCGAGAGATGTGTGAATGAGCCAAGCAGAAAGCGCATGGAGGAAATGCAGGAAAAGGCTGAGCCAAGCAGAAAGCCCTTGGAGGAAATGTGAGAGAAGGTTGAGACAAGCAGAAAGTCCTTGGAGGAAATGCGAGAGACCTTTGAATGACCCAAGGAGAAAGCACTTGGAGGAAATAGGAGAGAAGTGTGAATGAGCCAAGCAGAAAGCACTTGGAGAAAATGCGAGAGAAGGGTGAATGACCCAAGGAGAAAGCGCTTGGAAGAAATGCGAGAGAAGGCTGAGCCAAGCAGAAAGCGCATGGAGGAAATGCAAGAAAAGGCTGAGCCAAGCAGAAAGCGCTTGGAGGAAATGTGAGAGAAGGTTGAGACAAGCATAAAGTGCTTGGAGGAAATGTGAGAGAAGGTTGAGACAAGCAGAAAGTCCTTGGAGGAAATGCGAGAGAACTTTGAATGACCCAAGGAGAAAGCACTTGGAGGAAATACGAGAGAAGTGTGAATGAGCCAAGCAGAAAGCACTTGGAGAAAATGCGAGAGAAGGGTGAATGACCCAAGGAGAAAGCGCTTGGAAGAAATACTAGAGAAGGCTGAGCCAAGCAGAAAGTGTTTGGAGGAAATGGGACAGAAGGCTGAATGAGCCAATCAAAAAGCGCTTGGAGGAAATGCGAGAGATGTGTGAATGAGCCAAGCAGAAAGCGCATGGAGGAAATGCAAGAAAAAACTGAGCCAAGCAGAAAGCGCTTGGAGGAACTGTGAGAGAAGGCTGAGACAAGCAGAAAATCCTTGAAAGAAATCCCAGAGAACTTTGAATGACCCAAGGAGAAAGCACTTGGAGGAAATACAAGAGACAGGTGAATGAACTAAGCAGAACGCACTTGGAGGAAATGTGAGAGAAGGCTGAATGAGCCAATCAAAAAGTGCTTGGAGGAAATACGAGAGAAGTGTGAATGAGCCAAGCAGAAAGCTTTTGGAGGAAATGTGAGAGAAGGTTGAGACAAGCAGAAAATCCTTGAAGGAAATGCGAGAGAACTTTGAATGAGCCAAGGAGAAAGCACTTGGAGGAAATGCGAGAGAAGTGTGAAAGAGCGAAGCAGAAAGCGCTTGGAGGAAATGCGAGAGAAGTGTGAAAGAGCAAAGCAGAAAGCGCATGGAGGAAATGCGAGAGAAGGCTGAGCCAACCAGAAAGTGCTTGAAGGGAAGGTGAGAGAAGGCTGAATGAGCCAAGGAGAAACCGCTTGGAGGAAATTTGAGAGAAGTGTGAATGAGCCAAGCAGAAAGAACTTGGAGAAAATGCGAGAGAAGTGTGAAAGAGCGAAGCAGAAAGTGATTGGAGGAAATGCAAGAGATGTGTGAATGAGCCAAACAGAAAGCGCATGGAGGAAATGCAGGAAAAGGCTGAGCCAAGCAGAGAGCGCTTGGAGGAAATGTGAGAGAAGGTTGAGACAAGCAGAAAATCCTTGAAGGAAATGCGAGAGAACTTTGAATGAGCCAAGGAGAAAGCACTTGGAAAAAATACGAGAGACAGGTGAATGAGCCAAGCAGAAGGCACTTGGAGGAAATGTGAGAGAAGGCTGAATGAGCCAATCAAAAAGTGCTTGGAGGAAATACCAGAGAAGTGTGAATGAGCCAAGCAGAAAGCTTTTGGAGGAAATGTGTTAGAAGGCTGAATGAGCCAATAAAAAAGCGCTTGGAGGAAATACGAGAGAAGGGTGAATGACCCAAGGAGAAAGCGCTTGGAAGAAATACTAGAGAAGGCTGAGCCAAGCAGAAAGTGTTTGGAGGAAATGGGACAGAAGGCTGAATGAGCCAATCAAAAAGCGCTTGGAGGAAATGCGAGAGATGTGTGAATGAGCCAAGCAGAAAGCGCATGGAGGAAATGCAAGAAAAAACTGAGCCAAGCAGAAAGCGCTTGGAGGAACTGTGAGAGAAGGCTGAGACAAGCAGAAAATCCTTGAAAGAAATGCCAGAGAACTTTGAATGACCCAAGGAGAAAGCACTTGGAGGAAATACAAGAGACAGGTGAATGAACTAAGCAGAACGCACTTGGAGGAAATGTGAGAGAAGGCTGAATGAGCCAATCAAAAAGTGCTTGGAGGAAATACGAGAGAAGTGTGAATGAGCCAAGCAGAAAGCTTTTGGAGGAAATGTGAGAGAAGTTTGAGACAAGCAGAAAATCCTTGAAGGAAATGCGAGAGAACTTTGAATGAGCCAAGGAGAAAGCACTTGGAAAAAATACGAGAGACAGGTGAATGAGCCAAGCAGAAAGCTTTTGGAGGAAATGTGAGAGAAGGGTGAATGACCCAAGCAGAAAGCGCTTGGAGGAAATGCGATAGAAGACTGAATGAGCCAATCAAAAAGCGCTTGGAGGAAATGCGAGAGATGTGTGAATGAGCCAAGCAGAAAGCGCATGGAGGAAATGCAGGAAAAGGCTGAGCCAAGCAGAAAGCCCTTGGAGGAAATGCGAGAGACCTTTGAATGACCCAAGGAGAAAGCACTTGGAGGAAATAGGAGAGAAGGGTGAATGACCCAAGGAGAAAGCGCTTGGAAGAAATGCTAGAGAAGGCTGAGCCAAGCAGAAAGTGTTTGGAGGAAATGGGACAGAAGGCTGAATGAGCCAATCAAAAAGCGCTTGGAGGAAATGCGAGAGATGTGTGAATGAGCCAAGCAGAAAGCTCATGGAGGAAATGCAAGAAAAAACTGAGCCAAGCAGAAAGCGCTTGGAGGAACTGTGAGAGAAGGCTGAGACAAGCAGAAAATCCTTGAAGGAAATGCGAGAGAACTTTGAATGAGCCAAGGAGAAAGCACTTGGAAAAAATAGAGAGACAGGTGAATGAGCCAAGCAGAAAGCTTTTGGAGGAAATGTGAGAGAAGGGTGAATGACCCAAGAAGAAAGCGCTTGGAGGAAATGCGTTAGAAGGCTGAATGAGCCAATAAAAAAGCGCTTGGAGGAAATACGAGAGAAGTGTGAATGACCGAAGCAGAAAGCGATTGGAGGAAATGCGAGAGAAATGTGAATGAGCCAAACAGAAAGCTTTTGGAGGAAATGTGAGAGAAGGGTGAATGACCCAAGTAGAAAGCGCTTGGAAGAAATGCGAGAGAAGGCTGAGCCAAGCAGAAAGCGCATGGAGGAAATGCAAGAAAAGGCTGAGCCAAGCAGAAAGCGCTTGGAGGAAATGTGAGAGAAGGTTGAGACAAGCATAAAGTGCTTGGAGGAAATGTGAGAGAAGGTTGAGACAAGCAGAAAGTCCTTGGAGGAAATGCGAGAGAACTTTGAATGACCCAAGGAGAAAGCACTTGGAGGAAATACGAGAGAAGTGTGAATGAGCCAAGCAGAAAGCACTTGGAGAAAATACGAGAGAAGTGTGAATGACCGAAGCAGAAAGTGATTGGAGGAAATGCGAGAGAAATGTGAATGAGCCAAACAGAAAGCTTTTGGAGGAAATGTGAGAGAAGGGTGAATGACCCAAGCAGAAAGCGCTTGGAAGAAATGCTAGAGAAGGCTGAGCCAAGCAGAAAGCGCTTGGAGGAAATGTGAGAGAAGGTTGAGAAAAGCAGAAAGTCCTTGGAGGAAATGCGAGAGAACTTTGAATGACCCAAGGAGAAAGCACTCAGAGGAAATGCGAGAGAAAGGTGAATGAGCCAATCAAAAAGCGCTTGGAGGAAATACGAGAGAAGTGCAAATGAGCCAAGCAGAAAGCACTTGGAGAAAATGCGAGAGAAGTGTGAAAGAGCGAAGCAGAAAATGATTGGAGGAAATGCGAGAGAAGGGTGAAAGACCCAAGCAGAAAGCGCTTGGAGGAAATGCGATAGAAGGCTGAATGAGTCAATCAAAAAGCGCTTGGAGGAAATGCCAGAGATGTGTGAATGAGCCAAACAGAAAGCGCATGGAGGAAATGCAGGAAAAGGCTGAGCCAAGCAGAAAGCGCTTGGAGGAAATGTGAGAGAAGTGGGAATGAGTCCAGGAGAAAGCGCTTGGAGGAAATGGGAGAGAAGGCTGAATGAGCCAATAAAAAAGCGCTTGGAGGAAATGCCAGAGATGTGTGAATGAGCCAAACAGAAAGCGCATGGAGGAAATGCAGGAAAAGGCTGAGTCAAGCAGAAAGTCCTTGGAGGAAATGCGAGAGAAGTGGGAATGAGTCCAGGAGAAAGCGCTTGGAGGAAATGTGAGAGAACGGTGAATAACCCAAGCAAAAAGCGCATGGAGGAAATGCAAGAAAAGGCTGACCCAAGCAGAAAGTCCTTGGAGGAAATGCGACAGAAGTGGGAATGAGTCCAGGAGAAAGCGCTTGGAGGAAATGTGAGAGAAGGCTGAATGAGCCAAGCAGAAAGCATTTGGAGGAAATGCGAGAGAAGTGGGAATGAGTCCAGGAGAAAGCGCTTGGAGGAAATGAGAGAGAAAGGTGAATGAGCCAAGCAGAAAGTGCATGGAGGAAATGCGAGAGAAGGCTGAGCCAACCAGAAAGTGCTTGGAGGAAATGCGAGAGACGGGTGAATGAGCCAAGCAGAAATCCCTTGGAGGAAATGCGAGAGACAGGTGAATTAGCCAAGCAGAAAGTCCTTGGAGGAAATGAGAGAGAAGGCTGAGCCAAGGAGAAAGCAATTGGAGGAAATGCGAGAGAAGGGTGATTTACCAAAGTAGAAAGCGCTTGGAAGAAGTGCGAGAGAAGGCTGAGCCAAGCAGAAAGTGCTTGCAGGAAATGCAAGAGAAGGCTGAATGAGCCAAGGAGAAAGTACTTGAAGGAAATGTGAGAGAAGGCTGAATGGGCCAATAAGAAAGCGCTTGGAGGAAATACGAGAGAAGTGTGAATGGGCCAAGTAGAAAGTTCTTGGAGGTAATGCGAGAGAAGTGTGAATGAGTGAAGAAAAAAGCGCTTTGAGCAAATGTGACAGAAGGGTGAATGAGCCAAGCTGAAAGTGCATGGAGGAAATGTGAGAGAAGGCTGAGCCAAGGAGAAACCGCTTGGAGGAAATGTGAGAGAAGTGTGAATGAGCCAAGGAGAAAGAACCTGGAAAAAATACGAGAGAAGGCTGAATGAGTCAAGCAGAAAGCGTTTGGAGGAAATGCGAGAGAAGTGTGAAAGAGCGAAGCAGAAAGCGCATGGAGGAAATGCGAGAGAAATGTGAATGAGCCAAGCAGAAAGTGCTTGGAGGAAATGCGAGAGAAGGCAGAGCCAAGCAGAAAGCGCTTGGAGGAAATGCGAGAGAAGTGTGAATGAGCGAAGCAGAAAGCGATTGGAGGAAATGCGAGAGAAATGTGAATGAGCCAAGCAGAAAGTGCTTGGAGGAAATGCGAGAGAAGGCTGAATGAGCCAAGCAGAAAGCGCTTGAAGGAAATGCCAGAGATGTGTGAATGAGCCAAAGAGAAAGCGCTTGGAGGAAATGCGAGAGAAGGCTGAGACAAGCAGAAAGTCCTAGGAGGAAATGCGAGAGAAGTGGGAATGAGTCCAGGAGAAAGCGCTTGGAGGAAATGCGAGAGAAGGCTGAATGAGCCAAGCAGAAAGCGCTTGGAGGAAATGCGAGAGAAGTGTGAAAGAGCGAAGCAGAAAGCGCATGGAGGAAATGCGAGAGAAGGCTGAGCCAACCAGAAAGTGCTTGAAGGGAAGGTGAGAGAAGGCTGAATGAGTCAAGGAGAAACCGCTTGGAGGAAATTTGAGAGAAGTGTGAATGAGCCAAGCAGAAAGAACTTGGAGAAAATGCGAGAGAAGTGTGAAAGAGCGAAGCAGAAAGTGATTGGAGGAAATGCGAGAGATGTGTGAATGAGCCAAACAGAAAGCGCATGGAGGAAATGCAGGAAAAGGCTGAGCCAAGCAGAGAGCGCTTGGAGGAAACGTGAGAGAAGGTTGAGACAAGCAGAAAATCGTTGAAGGAAATGCGAGAGAACTTTGAATGAGCCAAGGAGAAAGCACTTGGAAAAAATACGAGAGACAGGTGAATGAGCCAAGCAGAAAGCACTTGGAGGAAATGTGAGAGAAGGCTGAATGAGCCAATCAAAAAGTGCTTGGAGGAAATACCAGAGAAGTGTGAATGAGCCAAGCAGAAAGCTTTTGGAGGAAATGTGAGAGACGGGTGAATGACCCAAGCAGAAAGCGCTTGGAGGAAATGCGTTAGAAGGCTGAATGAGCCAATAAAAAAGCGCTTGGAGGAAATACGAGAGAAGTGTGAATGACCGAAGCAGAAAGTGATTGGAGGAAATTCGAGAGAAATGTGAATGAGCCAAACAGAAAGCTTTTGGAGGAAATGTGAGAGAAGGTTGAGACAAGCAGAAAGTCCTTGGAGGAAATGCGAGAGAACTTTGAATGACCCAAGGAGAAAGCACTTGGAGGAAATACGAGAGAAGTGTGATTGAGCCAAGCAGAAAGCACTTGGAGAAAATGCGAGAGAAGGGTGAATGACCCAAGGAGAAAGCGCTTGGAAGAAATGCGAGAGAAGGCTGAGCCAAGCAGAAAGCGCATGGAGGAAATGCAAGAAAAGGCTGAGCCAAGCAGAAAGCGCTTGGAGGAAATGTGAGAGAAGGTTGAGACAAGCATAAAGTGCTTGGAGGAAATGTGAGAGAAGGTTGAGACAAGCAGAAAGTCCTTGGAGGAAATACGAGAGAAGTGTGAATGAGCCAAGCAGAAAGCACTTGGAGAAAATGCGAGAGAAGGGTGAATGACCCAAGGAGAAAGCGCTTGGAAGAAATACTAGAGAAGGTTGAGCCAAGCAGAAAGTGTTTGGAGGAAATGGGACAGAAGGCTGAATGAGCCAATGAAAAAGCACTTGGAGGAAATGCGAGAGATGTGTGAATGAGCCAAGCAGAAAGCGCATGGAGGAAATGCAAGAAAAAACTGAGCCAAGCAGAAAGCGCTTGGAGGAACTGTGAGAGAAGGCTGAGACAAGCAGAAAATCCTTGAAGGAAATGCGAGAGAACTTTGAATGACCCAAGGAGAAAGCACTTGGAGGAAATACAAGAGACAGGTGAATGAACTAAGAAGAACGCACTTGGAGGAAATGTGAGAGAAGGCTGAATGAGCCAATCAAAAAGTGCTTGGAGGAAATACGAGAGAAGTGTGAATGAGCCACGCAGAAAGCTTTTGGAGGAAATGTGAGAGAAGGGTGAATGACCCAAGCAGAAAGCGCTTGGAGGAAATGCGATAGAAGGCTGAATGAGCCAATCAAAAAGCGCTTGGAGGAAATGCGAGAGATGTGTGAATGAGCCAAGCAGAAAGCGCATGGAGGAAATGCAAGAAAAGGGTGAGCCAAGCAGAAAGCCCTTGGAGGAAATGTGAGAGAAG
This sequence comes from Bothrops alternatus, assembly GCA_034064705.1. Classification (NCBI taxonomy): domain Eukaryota; kingdom Metazoa; phylum Chordata; class Lepidosauria; order Squamata; family Viperidae; genus Bothrops; species Bothrops alternatus. The sequence goes on from JARGCV010000105.1 coordinate 3,989,115, forward strand.
GTTGAGACAAGCAGAAAATCCTTGAAGGAAATGCGAGAGAACTTTGAATGAGCCAAGGAGAAAGCACTTGGAAAAAATACGAGAGACAGGTGAATGAGCCAAGCAGAAGGCACTTGGAGGAAATGTGAGAGAAGGCTGAATGAGCCAATCAAAAAGTGCTTGGAGGAAATACCAGAGAAGTGTGAATGAGCCAAGCAGAAAGCTTTTGGAGGAAATTTGAAAGAAGGGTGAATGACCCAAGAAGAAAGCGCTTGGAGGAAATGGGTTAGAAGGCTGAATGAGCCAATAAAAAAGCGCTTGGAGGAAATACGAGAGAAGTGTGAATGACCGAAGCAGAAAGCGATTGGAGGAAATGCGAGAGAAATGTGAATGAGCCAAACAGAAAGCTTTTGGAGGAAATGTGAGAGAAGGGTGAATGACCCAAGTAGAAAGCGCTTGGAAGAAATACGAGAGAAGGCTGAGCCAAGCAGAAAGCGCATGGAGGAAATGCAAGAAAAGGCTGAGCCAAGCAGAAAGCGCTTGGAGGAAATGTGAGAGAAGGTTGAGACAAGCATAAAGTGCTTGGAGGAAATGTGAGAGAAGGTTGAGACAAGCAGAAAGTCCTTGGAGGAAATGCGAGAGAACTTTGAATGACCCAAGGAGAAAGCGCTTGGAAGAAATGCTAGAGAAGGCTGAGCCAAGCAGAAAGTGTTTGGAGGAAATGGGACAGAAGGCTGAATGAGTCAATCAAAAAGCGCTTGGAGGAAATGCGAGAGATGTGTGAATGAGCAAAGCAGAAAGCGCATGGAGGAAATGCAAGAAAAAACTGAGCCAAGCAGAAAGCGCTTGGAGGAACTGTGAGAGAAGGCTGAGACAAGCAGAAAATCCTTGAAGGAAATGCGAGAGAACTTTGAATGACCCAAGGAGAAAGCACTTGTAGGAAATACAAGAGACAGGTGAATGAACTAAGCAGAATGCACTTGGAGGAAATGTGAGAGAAGGCTGAATGAGCCAATCAAAAAGCGCTTGGAGGAGGAAATAGGAGAGAAGTGTGAATGAGCAAATCAAAAAGCGCTTGGAGGAAATGCGAGAGATGTGTGAATGAGCCAAGCAGAAAGCGGATGGAGGAAATGCAAGAAAAGGCTGAGCCAAGGAGAAAGCGCTTGGAGGAAATGTGAGAGAAGGTTGAGACAAGCAGAAAGTCCTTGGAGGAAATGGGACAGAAGGCTGAATGAGTCAATCAAAAAGCGCTTGGAGGAGGAAATAGGAGAGAAGTGTGAATGAGCAAAGCAGAAAGCGCATGGAGGAAATGCAAGAAAAAACTGAGCCAAGCAGAAAGCGCTTGGAGGAACTGTGAGAGAAGGCTGAGACAAGCAGAAAATCCTTGAAGGAAATGCGAGAGAACTTTGAATGACCCAAGGAGAAAGCACTCAGAGGAAATACGAGAGAAAGGTGAATGAGCCAATCAAAAAGCGCTTGGAGGAAATACGAGAGAAGTGCGAATGAGCCAAGCAGAAAGCACTTGGAGAAAATGCGAGAGAAGTGAGAAAGAGCGAAGCAGAAAGTGATTGGAGGAAATGCGAGAGAAGGGTGAATGACCCAAGCAGAAAGCGCTTAGAGGAAATGCGATAGAAGGCTGAATGAGCCAATCAAAAAGCGCTTGGAGGAAATGCGAGAGATGTGTGAATGAGCCAAACAGAATGCGCATGGAAGAAATGCAAGAAAAGGCTGAGCCAAGCAGAAAGCGCTTGGAGGAAATTTGAGAGAAGGTTGAGACAAGAAGAAAATCCTTGAAGGAAATGCGAGAGAACGTTGAATGACCCCCCGGAGAAAGCACTTGGAGGAAATACGAGAGACAAGTGAATGAGCCAAGCAGAAAGCACTTGGAGAAAATGCGAGAGAAGTGAGAAAGAGCAAAGAAGAAAGTGATTGGAGGAAATGCGAGAGAAGGGTGAATGAGCCAATCAAAAAGCGCTTGGAGGAAATACGAGAGAAGTGCGAATGAGCCAAGCAGAAAGCACTTGGAGAAAATGCGAGAGAAGTGAGAAAGAGCGAAGCAGAAAGTGATTGGAGGAAATGCGAGAGAAAGGTGAATGACCCAAGCAGAAAGCGCTTGGAGGAAATGCTATAGAAGGCTGAATGAGCCAATCTAAAAGCGCTTGGAGGAAAAGCGAGAGATGTGTGAATGAGCCAAACAGAAAGCGCTTGGAGGAAATGCTATAGAAGGCTGAATGAGACAATCAAGAAGCGCTTGGAGGAAATGCGAGAGATGTGTGAATGAGCCAAACAGAATGCGCAAGGAATAAATGCAAGAAAAGGCTGAGCCAAGCAGAAAGCGCTTGGAGAAGGTTGAGACAAGGAGAAAATCCTTGAAGGAAATGCGAGAGAACGTTGAATGACCCCCGGAGAAAGCACTTGGAGGAAATACGAGAGACAAGTGAATGAGCCAAGCAGAAAGCACTTGGAGGAAATGCGTTAGAAGGCTGAATGAGCCAATCAAAAAGCACTTGGAGGAAATGCGAGAGATGTGTGAATGAGCCAAGCAGAAAGCGCATGGAGGAAATGCAAGAAAAGGCTGAGCCAAGCAGAAAGCGCTTGGAGGAAATGTTAGAGAAGGTTGAGACAAGCAGAAAGTCCTTGGAGGAAATGCCAGAGAACTTTGAATGAGCCAAGGAGAAAGCACTTGGAGAAAATGCGAGAGAAGTGAGAAAGAGCGAAGCAGAAAGTGATTGGAGGAAATGCGAGAGAAGGGTGAATGACCCAAGCAGAAAGCGCTTGGAGGAAATGCGATAGAAGGCTGAATGAGCCAATCAAAAAGCGCTTGGAGGAAATGCGAGAGATGTGTGAATGAGCCAAGCAGAAAGCACTTGGAGGAAATGTGAGAGAAGGCTGAATGAGCCAATCAAAAAGCGCTTGGAGGAGGAAATAGGAGAGAAGTGTGAATGAGCCAATCAAAAAGCGCTTGGAGGAAATGCAAGAAAAGGCTGAGCCAAGCAGAAAGCGCTTGGAGCAAATTTGAGAGAAGGTTGAGACAAGCAGAAAATCCTTGAAGGAAATGCGAGAGAACGTTGAATGACCCCCGGAGAAAGCACTTGGAGGAAATACGAGAGACAAGTGAATGAGCCAAGCAGAAAGCACTTGGAGAAAATGCGAGAGAAGTGAGAAAGAGCGAAGCAGAAAGTGATTGGAGGAAATGCGAGAGAAGGGTGAATGACCCAAGCAGAAAGCGCTTGGAGGAAATGCTATAGAAGGCTGAATGAGCCAATCAAAAAGCGCTTGGAGGAAATGCGAGAGATGTGTGAATGAGCCAAACAGAATGCGCATGGAAGAAATGCAAGAAAATGCTGAGCCAAGCAGAAAGCGCTTGGAGGAAATTTGAGAGAAGGTTGAGACAAGCAGAAAATCCTTGAAGGAAATGCGAGAGAACGTTGAATGAACCCCGGAGAAAGCACTTGGAGGAAATACGAGAGACAAGTGAATGAGCCAAGCAGAAAGCACTTGGAGAAAATGCGAGAGAAGTGAGAAAGAGCAAAGAAGAAAGTGATTGGAGGAAATGCGAGAGAAGGGTGAATGAGCCAATCAAAAAGCGCTTGGAGGAAATACGAGAGAAGTGCGAATGAGCCAAGCAGAAAGCACTTGGAGAAAATGCGAGAGAAGTGAGAAAGAGCGAAGCAGAAAGTGATTGGAGGAAATGCGAGAGAAAGGTGAATGACCCAAGCAGAAAGCGCTTGGAGGAAATGCTATAGAAGGCTGAATGAGCCAATCTAAAAGCGCTTGGAGGAAAAGCGAGAGATGTGTGAATGAGCCAAACAGAAAGCGCTTGGAGGAAATGCTATAGAAGGCTGAATGAGACAATCAAGAAGCGCTTGGAGGAAATGCGAGAGATGTGTGAATGAGCCAAACAGAATGCGCAAGGAATAAATGCAAGAAAAGGCTGAGCCAAGCAGAAAGCGCTTGGAGAAGGTTGAGACAAGGAGAAAATCCTTGAAGGAAATGCGAGAGAACGTTGAATGACCCCCGGAGAAAGCACTTGGAGGAAATACGAGAGACAAGTGAATGAGCCAAGCAGAAAGCACTTGGAGGAAATGCGTTAGAAGGCTGAATGAGCCAATCAAAAAGCACTTGGAGGAAATGCGAGAGATGTGTGAATGAGCCAAGCAGAAAGCGCATGGAGGAAATGCAAGAAAAGGCTGAGCCAAGCAGAAAGCGCTTGGAGGAAATGTTAGAGAAGGTTGAGACAAGCAGAAAGTCCTTGGAGGAAATGCCAGAGAACTTTGAATGAGCCAAGGAGAAAGCACTTGGAGAAAATGCGAGAGAAGTGAGAAAGAGCGAAGCAGAAAGTGATTGGAGGAAATGCGAGAGAAGGGTGAATGACCCAAGCAGAAAGCGCTTGGAGGAAATGCGATAGAAGGCTGAATGAGCCAATCAAAAAGCGCTTGGAGGAAATGCGAGAGATGTGTGAATGAGCCAAGCAGAAAGCACTTGGAGGAAATGTGAGAGAAGGCTGAATGAGCCAATCAAAAAGCGCTTGGAGGAGGAAATAGGAGAGAAGTGTGAATGAGCCAATCAAAAAGCGCTTGGAGGAAATGCAAGAAAAGGCTGAGCCAAGCAGAAAGCGCTTGGAGCAAATTTGAGAGAAGGTTGAGACAAGCAGAAAATCCTTGAAGGAAATGCGAGAGAACGTTGAATGACCCCCGGAGAAAGCACTTGGAGGAAATACGAGAGACAAGTGAATGAGCCAAGCAGAAAGCACTTGGAGAAAATGCGAGAGAAGTGAGAAAGAGCGAAGCAGAAAGTGATTGGAGGAAATGCGAGAGAAGGGTGAATGACCCAAGCAGAAAGCGCTTGGAGGAAATGCTATAGAAGGCTGAATGAGCCAATCAAAAAGCGCTTGGAGGAAATGCGAGAGATGTGTGAATGAGCCAAACAGAATGCGCATGGAAGAAATGCAAGAAAATGCTGAGCCAAGCAGAAAGCGCTTGGAGGAAATTTGAGAGAAGGTTGAGACAAGCAGAAAATCCTTGAAGGAAATGCGAGAGAACGTTGAATGAACCCCGGAGAAAGCACTTGGAGGAAATAGGAGAGACACGTGAATGAGCCAAGCAGAAAGTGCTTGGAGGAAATGCGACAGAAGGCTGAATGAGCCAATCAAAAAGCGCTTGGAGGAAATGCGAGAGATGTGTGAATGAGCCAAGCAGAAAGCGCATGGAGGAAATGCAAGAAAAAACTGAGCCAAGGAGAAAGCGCTTGGAGGAACTGTGAGAGAAGGTTGAGACAAGCAGAAAATCCTTGAAGGAAATGCGAGAGAACTTTGAATGACCCAAGGAGAAAGCACTTGGAGGAAATACCAGAGACAGGTGAATGAACTAAGCAGAACGCACTTGGAGGAAATGTGAGAGAAGGCTGAATGAGCCAATCAAAAAGTGCTTGGAGGAAATAGAGAGAAGTGTGAATGAGCCAAGCAGAAAGCTTTTGGAGGAAATGCAAGAAAAGGCTGAGCCAAGCAGAAAGCGCTTGGAGGAAATGTGAGAGAAGGTTGAGACAAGCAGGAAGTCCTTGGAGGAAATGCCAGAGAACTTTGAATGAGCCAAGGAGAAAGCACTTGGAAAAAATACGAGAGACAGGTGAATGAGCCAAGCAGAAGGCACTTGGAGGAAATGTGAGAGAAGGCTGCATGAGCCAATCAAAAAGTGCTTGGAGGAAATACGAGAGAAGTGTGAATGAGCCAAGCAGAAAGCACATGGAGGAAATGCAAGAAAAGGCTGAGCCAAGCAGAAAGCGCTTGGAGTAAATGTGAGAGAAGGTTGAGACAAGCATAAAGTGCTTGGATGAAATGTGAGAGAAGGTTGAGACAAGCAGAAAGTCCTTGGAGGAAATGCGAGAGAACTTTGAATGACCCAAGGAGAAAGCACTTGGAGGAAATACGAGAGACAGGTGAATGAGCCAATCAAAAAGCGCTTGGAGGAAATACGAGAGAAGTGTGAATGAGCCAAGCAGAAAGCACTTGGAGAAAATGCGAGAGAAGGGTGAATGACCCAAGCAGAAAGCGCTTTGGAAGAAATGCGAGAGAAGGCTGAGCCAAGCAGAAAGTGCTTGGAGGAAATGCGACAGAAGGCTGAATGAGCCTATCAAAAAGCGCTTGGAGGAAATGCGAGAGATGTGTGCATGAGCCAAGCAGAAAGCGCATGGAGGAAATGCAAGAAAAGGCTGAGCCAAGCAGAAAGCGCTTGGAGGAAATGTGAGAGAAGGTTGAGACAAGCATAAAGTGCTTGTAGGAAATTTGAGAGAAGGTTGAGACAAGCAGAAAATCCTTGAAGGAAATGCGAGAGAACTTTCAATGACCCACGGAGAAAGCACTTGGAGGAGATATGAGAAACAAGTGAATGAGCCAAGCAGAAAGCACTTGGAGGAAATGTGAGAGAAGGCTGAATGAGCCAATCAAAAAACGCTTGGAGGAGGAAATAGGAGAGAAGTGTGAATGAGCCAAGCAGAAATCGCATGGAGAAAATGCGAGAGAAATGTGAATGAGCCAAACAGAAAGCTTTTGGAGGAAATGTGAGAGAAGGGTGAATGACCCAAGCAGAAATTGCTTGGAAGAAATGCGAGAGAAGGCTGAGCCAAGCAGAAAGCGCATGGAGGAAATGGAAGAAAAGGTTGAGCCAATCAAAAAGCGTTTGGAGGAGGAAATAGGAGAGAAGTGTGAATGAGCCAATCAAAAAGCGCTTGGAGGAAATGCAAGAAAAGGCTGAGCCAAGCAGAAAGCGCTTGGAGCAAATTTGAGAGAAGGTTGAGACAAGCAGAAAATCCTTGAAGGAAATGCGAGAGAACGTTGAATGACCCCCGGAGAAAGCACTTGGAGGAAATACGAGAGACAAGTGAATGAGCCAAGCAGAAAGCACTTGGAGAAAATGCGAGAGAAGTGAGAAAGAGCGAAGCAGAAAGTGATTGGAGGAAATGCGAGAGAAGGGTGAATGACCCAAGCAGAAAGCGCTTGGAGGAAATGCTATAGAAGGCTGAATGAGCCAATCAAAAAGCGCTTGGAGGAAATGCGAGAGATGTGTGAATGAGCCAAACAGAATGCGCATGGAAGAAATGCAAGAAAATGCTGAGCCAAGCAGAAAGCGCTTGGAGGAAATTTGAGAGAAGGTTGAGACAAGCAGAAAATCCTTGAAGGAAATGCGAGAGAACGTTGAATGAACCCCGGAGAAAGCACTTGGAGGAAATAGGAGAGACACGTGAATGAGCCAAGCAGAAAGTGCTTGGAGGAAATGCGACAGAAGGCTGAATGAGCCAATCAAAAAGCGCTTGGAGGAAATGCGAGAGATGTGTGAATGAGCCAAGCAGAAAGCGCATGGAGGAAATGCAAGAAAAAACTGAGCCAAGGAGAAAGCGCTTGGAGGAACTGTGAGAGAAGGTTGAGACAAGCAGAAAATCCTTGAAGGAAATGCGAGAGAACTTTGAATGACCCAAGGAGAAAGCACTTGGAGGAAATACCAGAGACAGGTGAATGAACTAAGCAGAACGCACTTGGAGGAAATGTGAGAGAAGGCTGAATGAGCCAATCAAAAAGTGCTTGGAGGAAATAGAGAGAAGTGTGAATGAGCCAAGCAGAAAGCTTTTGGAGGAAATGCAAGAAAAGGCTGAGCCAAGCAGAAAGCGCTTGGAGGAAATGTGAGAGAAGGTTGAGACAAGCAGGAAGTCCTTGGAGGAAATGCCAGAGAACTTTGAATGAGCCAAGGAGAAAGCACTTGGAAAAAATACGAGAGACAGGTGAATGAGCCAAGCAGAAGGCACTTGGAGGAAATGTGAGAGAAGGCTGCATGAGCCAATCAAAAAGTGCTTGGAGGAAATACGAGAGAAGTGTGAATGAGCCAAGCAGAAAGCACATGGAGGAAATGCAAGAAAAGGCTGAGCCAAGCAGAAAGCGCTTGGAGTAAATGTGAGAGAAGGTTGAGACAAGCATAAAGTGCTTGGATGAAATGTGAGAGAAGGTTGAGACAAGCAGAAAGTCCTTGGAGGAAATGCGAGAGAACTTTGAATGACCCAAGGAGAAAGCACTTGGAGGAAATACGAGAGACAGGTGAATGAGCCAATCAAAAAGCGCTTGGAGGAAATACGAGAGAAGTGTGAATGAGCCAAGCAGAAAGCACTTGGAGAAAATGCGAGAGAAGGGTGAATGACCCAAGCAGAAAGCGCTTTGGAAGAAATGCGAGAGAAGGCTGAGCCAAGCAGAAAGTGCTTGGAGGAAATGCGACAGAAGGCTGAATGAGCCTATCAAAAAGCGCTTGGAGGAAATGCGAGAGATGTGTGCATGAGCCAAGCAGAAAGCGCATGGAGGAAATGCAAGAAAAGGCTGAGCCAAGCAGAAAGCGCTTGGAGGAACTGTGAGAGAAGGTTGAGACAAGCATAAAGTGCTTGTAGGAAATTTGAGAGAAGGTTGAGACAAGCAGAAAATCCTTGAAGGAAATGCGAGAGAACTTTCAATGACCCACGGAGAAAGCACTTGGAGGAGATATGAGAAACAAGTGAATGAGCCAAGCAGAAAGCACTTGGAGGAAATGTGAGAGAAGGCTGAATGAGCCAATCAAAAAACGCTTGGAGGAGGAAATAGGAGAGAAGTGTGAATGAGCCAAGCAGAAATCGCATGGAGAAAATGCGAGAGAAATGTGAATGAGCCAAACAGAAAGCTTTTGGAGGAAATGTGAGAGAAGGGTGAATGACCCAAGCAGAAATTGCTTGGAAGAAATGCGAGAGAAGGCTGAGCCAAGCAGAAAGCGCATGGAGGAAATGGAAGAAAAGGTTGAGCCAAGCAGAAAGCGCTTGGAGGAAATGTGAGAGAAGGTTGAGACAAGCATAAAGTACTTGGAGGAAATGTGAGAGAAGGTTGAGACAAGCAGAAAGTCCTTGGAGGAAATGCGAGAGAACTTTGAATGACCCAAGGAGAAAGCACTTGGAGGAAATACGAGAGACAGGTGAATGAGCCAATCAAAAAGCGCTTGGAGGAAATACGAGAGAAGTGTGAATGAGCCAAGCAGAAAGCACTTGGACAAAATGCGAGAGAAGGGTGAATGACCCAAGGAGAAAGCGCTTGGAAGAAATGCTAGAGACGGCTGAGCCAAGCAGAAAGTGCTTGGAGGAAATGCGACAGAAGGCTGAATGAGCCAATCAAAAAGCGCTTGGAGGAAATGCGAGAGATGTGTGAATGAGCCAAGCAGAAAGCGCATGGAGGAAATGCAAGAAAAAACTGAGCCAAGGAGAAAGCGCTTGGAGGAACTGTGAGAGAAGGTTGAGACAAGCAGAAAATCCTTGAAGGAAATGCGAGAGAACTTTGAATGACCCAAGAAGAAAGCACTTGGAGGAAATAACAGAGACAGGTGAATGAACTAAGCAGAACGCACTTGGAGGAAATGTGAGAGAAGGCTGAATGAGCCAATCAAAAAGTGCTTGGAGGAAATACGAGAGAAGTGTGAATGAGCCAAGCAGAAAGCGCTTTGGAAGAAATGCGAGAGAAGGCTGAGCCAAGCAGAAAGCACTTGGAGGAAATGTGAGAGAAGGCTGAATGAGCCAATCAAAAAGCGCTTGGAGGAGGAAATAGGAGAGAAGTGTGAATGAGCCAAGCAGAAAGCACTTGGAGAAAATGCGAGACAAGTGTGAATGAGCCAAACAGAAAGCTTTTGGAGGAAATGTGAGAGAAGGGTGAATGACCCAAGCAGAAAGCGCTTGGAGGAAATGTGAGAGAAGGTTGAGACAAGCAGAAAGTCCTTGGAGGAAAAGCGAGAGAACTTTGAATGACCCAAGGAGAAAGCACTCAGAGGAAATACGAGAGAAAGGTGAATGAGCCAATCAAAAAGCGCTTGGAGGAAATACGAGAGAAGTGCGAATGAGCCAAGCAGAAAGCACTTGGAGAAAATGCGAGAGAAGTGAGAAAGAGCGAAGCAGAAAGTGATTGGAGGAAATGCGAGAGAAGGGTGAATGACCCAAGCAGAAAGCGCTTGGAGGAAATGCGATAGAAGGCTGAATGAGCCAATCAAAAAGCGCTTGGAGGAAATGCGAGAGATGTGTGAATGAGCCAAGCAGAAAGCACTTGGAGGAAATGTGAGAGAAGGCTGAATGAGCCAATCAAAAAGCGCTTGGAGGAAATGCGAGAGATGTGTGAATGAGCCAAGCAGAAAGCGCATGGAGGAAATGCAAGAAAAGGCTGAGCCAAGCAGAAAGCGCTTGGAGGAAATGTGAGAGAAGGTTGAGACAAGCAGAAAGTCCTTGGAGGAAATGCCAGAGAACTTTGAATGAGCCAAGGAGAAAGCACTTGGAAAAAATACGAGAGACAGGTGAATGAGCCAAATAGAAAGCACTTGGAGGAAATGCAAGAAAAGGCTGAGCCAAGGAGAAAGCGCTTGGAGGAACTGTGAGAGAAGGTTGAGACAAGCAGAAAATCCTTGAAGGAAATGCGAGAGAACTTTGAATGACCCACGGAGAAAGCACTTGGAGGAAATACCAGAGACATGTGAATGAACTAAGCAGAACGCACTTGGAGGAAATGTGAGAGAAGGCTGAATGAGCCAATCAAAAAGTGCTTGGAGGAAATACGAGAGAAGTGTGAATGAGCCAAGCAGAAAGCACTTGGAGGAAATGTGAGAGAAGGCTGAATGAGCCAATCAAAAAGCGCTTGGAGGAGGAAATAGGACAGAAGTGTGAATGAGCCAAGCAGAAAGCACTTGGAGAAAATGTGAGAGAAGTGTGAATGAGCCAAACAGAAAGCTTTTGGAGGAAATGCGAGAGAAGGGTGAATGACCCAAGCAGAAAGGGCTTGGAGGAAATGCGATAGAAGGCTGAATGAGCCAATCAAAAAGCGCTTGGAGGAAATGCGAGAGATGTGTGAATGAGCCAAGCAGAAAGCGCATGGAGGAAATGCAAGAAAAGGCTGAGCCAAGCAGAAAGCACTTGGAGGAAATGTGAGAGAAGGTTGAGACAAGCAGAAAGTCCTTGGAGGAAATGCCAGAGAACTTTGAATGAGCCAAGGAGAAAGCACTTGGAAAAAATACGAGAGACAGGTGAATGAGCCAAATAGAAAGCACTTGGAGGAAATGTGAGAGAAGGCTGCATGAGCCAATCAAAATGCGCTTGGAGGAATGCGTTAGAAGGCTGAATGAGCCAATAAAAAAGCGCTTGGAGGAAATACAAGAGAAGTGTGAATGAGCCAAACAGAAAGCTTTTGGAGGAAATGTGAGAGAAGGTTGAGACAACCATAAAGTGCTTGGAGGAGATGTGAGAGAAGGTTGAGACAAGCAGAAAGTCCTTGGAGGAAATGCGAGAGAACTTTGAATGACCCACGGAGAAAGCACTTGGAGGAAATACCAGAGACAGGTGAATTCACAGAGAAGTGTGCATGAGCCAAGGAGAAAGCGCTTGGAAGAAATTCTAGAGAAGGCTGAGCCAAGCAGAAAGTGCTTGGAGGAAATGCGACAGAAGGCTGAATGAGCCAATCAAAAAGCGCTTGGAGGAAATGCGAGAGATGTGTGAATGAGCCAAGCAGAAAGCGCATGGAGGAAACGCAAGAAAAAACTGAGCCAAGGAGAAAGCGCTAGGAGGAACTGTGAGAGAAGGTTGAGACAAGCAGAAAATCCTTGAAGGAAATGCGAGTGAACTTTGAATGACCCACGGAGAAAGCACTTGGAGGAAATACCAGAGACAGGTGAATGAGCCAAGCAGAAAGCACTTGGAGGAAATGTGACAGAAGGCTGAATGAGCCAATCAAAAAGCGCTTGGAGGAGGAAATAGGACAGAAGTGTGAATGAGCCAAGCAGAAAGCACTTGGAGAAAATGTGAGAGAAGTGTGAATGAGCCAAGCAGAAGGCACTTGGAGGAAATTTGAGAGAAGGCTGAATGAGCCAAGCAGAAAGCGCATGGAGGAAATGCAAGAAAAGGCTGAGCCAAGCAGAAAGCGCTTGGAGTAAATGTGAGAGAAGGTTGAGACAAGCATAAAGTGCTTGGATGAAATGTGAGAGAAGGTTGAGACAAGCAGAAAGTCCTTGGAGGAAATGCGAGAGAACTTTGAATGACCCAAGGAGAAAGCACTTGGAGGAAATACGAGAGACAGGTGAATGACCCAAGCAGAAAGCGCTTGGAGGAAATGCGAGAGAAGGCTGAATGAGCCAATCAAAAAGCGCTTGGAGGAAATGCGAGAGATGTGTGAATGAGCCAAGCAGAAAGCGCATGGAGGAAATGCAAGAAAAGGCTGAGCCAAGCAGAAAGCGCTTGAAGGAAATGTGAGAGAAGGTTGAGACAAGCAGAAAGTCCTTGGAGGAAATGCCAGAGAACTTTGAATGAGCCAAGGAGAAAGCACTTGGAAAAAATACGAGAGACAGGTGAATGAGCCAAGCAGAAGGCACTTGTTGGAAATGTGAGAGAAGGTTGAGACAAGCAGAAAGTCCTTGGAGGAAATGCGAGAGAACTTTGAATGACCCAAGGAGAAAGCACTTGGAGGAAATACGAGAGAAGTGTGAATGAGCCTTGGAGGAAATAACAGAGACAGGTGAATGAACTAAGCAGAACGCACTTGGAGGAAATGTGAGAGAAGGCTGAATGAGCCAATCAAAAAGTGCTTGGAGGAAATATGAGAGAAGTGTGAATGAGCCAAGCAGAAAGCTTTTGGAGGAAATGCAAGAAAAGGCTGAGCCAAGCAGAAAGCGCTTGGAGGAAATGTTAGAGAAGGTTGAGACAAGCAGGAAGTCCTTGGAGGAAATGCCAGAGAACTTTGAATGAGCCAAGGAGAAAGCACTTGGAAAAAATACGAGAGACAGGTGAATGAGCCAAGCAGAAGGCACTTGGAGGAAATGTGAGAGAAGGCTGAATGAGCCAATCAAAAAGTGCTTGGAGGAAATACGAGAGAAGTGTGAATGAGCCAAGCAGAAAGCGCATGGAGGAAATGCAAGAAAAGGCTGAGCCAAGCAGAAAGCGCTTGGAGTAAATGTGAGAGAAGGTTGAGACAAGCATAAAGTGCTTGGATGAAATGTGAGAGAAGGTTGAGACAAGCAGAAAGTCCTTGGAGGAAATGCGAGAGAACTTTGAATGACCCAAGGAGAAAGCACTTGGAGGAAATACGAGAGACAGGTGAATGAGCCAATCAAAAAGCGCTTGGAGGAAATACGAGAGAAGTGTGAATGAGCCAAGCAGAAAGCACTTGGAGAAAATGCGAGAGAAGGGTGAATGACCCAAGCAGAAAGCGCTTTGGAAGAAATGCGAGAGAAGGCTGAGACAAGCATAAAGTGCTTGGAGGAGATGTGAGAGAAGGTTGAGACAAGCAGAAAGTCCTTGGAGGAAATGCGAGAGAACTTTGAATGACCCAAGGAGAAAGCACTTGGCGGAAATACGAGAGAAGGGTGAATGACCCAAGGAGAAAGCGCTTGGAAGAAATGCTAGAGAACGCTGAGCCAAGTAGAAAGTGCTTGGAGGAAATGCGACAGAAGGCTGAATGAGCCAATCAAAAAGCGCTTGGAGGAAATGCGAGAGATGTGTGAATGAGCCAAGCAGAAAGCGCATGGAGGAAATGCAAGAAAAAACTGAGCCAAGCAGAAAGCGCTTGGAGGAAGTGTGAGAGAAGGTTGAGACAAGCAGAAAATCCTTGAAGGAAATGCAAGAGAACTTTGAATGACCCACGGAGAAAGCACTTGGAGGAAATACGAGAGACGAGTGAATGAGCCAAGCAGAAAGCACTTGGAGGAAATGTGAGAGAAGGGTGAATGACCCAAGCAGAAAGCGCATGGAGGAAATGCGATAGAAGGCTTAATGAGCCAATCAAAAAGCGCTTGGAGGAACTGTGAGAGAAGGTTGAGACAAGCAGAAAATCCTTGAAGGAAATGCGAGAGAACTTTGAATGACCCAAGGAGAAAGCACTAGGAGGATATAGGAGAGACAGGTGAATGAGCCAATCAAAAAGCGCTTGAAGGAAATGTGAGAGAAGTGTGAATGAGCCAAGCAGAAAGCACTTGGAGGAAATGCAAGAAAAGGCTGAGCCAAGCAGAAAGAGCTTGCAGTAAATGTGAGAGAAGGTTGAGACAAGCATAAAGTGCTTGGAGGAAATGTGAGAGAAGGTTGAGACAAGCAGAAAGTCCTTGGAGGAAATGCGAGAGAACTTTGAATAACCCAAGGAGAAAGCACTTGGAGGAAATAACAGAGACAGGTGAATGAACTAAGCAGAACGCACTTGGAGGAAATGTGAGAGAAGGCTGAATGAGCCAATCAAAAAGTGCTTGGAGGAAATATGAGAGAAGTGTGAATGAGCCAAGCAGAAAGCTTTTGGAGGAAATGCAAGAAAAGGCTGAGCCAAGCAGAAAGCGCTTGGAGGAAATGTTAGAGAAGGTTGAGACAAGCAGGAAGTCCTTGGAGGAAATGCCAGAGAACTTTGAATGAGCCAAGGAGAAAGCACTTGGAAAAAATACGAGAGACAGGTGAATGAGCCAAGCAGAAGGCACTTGGAGGAAATGTGAGAGAAGGCTGAATGAGCCAATCAAAAAGTGCTTGGAGGAAATACGAGAGAAGTGTGAATGAGCCAAGCAGAAAGCGCATGGAGGAAATGCAAGAAAAGGCTGAGCCAAGCAGAAAGCGCTTGGAGTAAATGTGAGAGAAGGTTGAGACAAGCATAAAGTGCTTGGATGAAATGTGAGAGAAGGTTGAGACAAGCAGAAAGTCCTTGGAGGAAATGCGAGAGAACTTTGAATGACCCAAGGAGAAAGCACTTGGAGGAAATACGAGAGACAGGTGAATGAGCCAATCAAAAAGCGCTTGGAGAAAATGCGAGAGAAGTGTGAAAGAGCGAAGCAGAAAGTGATTGGAGGAAATGCGAGAGATGTGTGAATGAGCCAAACAGAAAGCGCATGGAGGAAATGCAGGAAAAGGCTGAGCCAAGCAGAGAGCGCTAGGAGGAAATGTGAGAGAAGGTTGAGACAAGCAGAAAATCCTTGAAGGAAATGCGAGAGAACTTTGAATGAGCCAAGGAGAAAGCACTTGGAGGAAATACCAGAGATAGGTGAATGAGCCAAGCAGAAGGCACTTGGAGGAAATGTGAGAGAAGGCTGAATGAGCCAATCAAAAAGTGCTTGGAGGAAATACCAGAGAAGTGTGAATGAGCCAAGCAGAAAGCTTTTGGAGGAAACGTGAGAGAAGGGTGAATGACCCAAGCAGAAACTGCTTGGAGGAAATGCGTTAGAAGGCTGAATGAGCCAATAAAAAAGCGCTTGGAGGAAATACGAGAGAAGTGTGAATGACCGAAGCAGAAAGCGCATGGAGGAAATGCGAGAGAAATGTGAATGAGCCAAACAGAAAGCTTTTGGAGGAAATGTGAGAGAAGGTTGAGACAAGCATAAAGTGCTTGGAGGAGATGTGAGAGAAGGTTGAGACAAGCAGAAAGTCCTTGGAGGAAATGCGAGAGAACTTTGAATGACCCAAGGAGAAAGCGCTTGGAGGAAATACGAGAGAAGTGTGAATGAGCCAAGGAGAAAGTGCTTGGAAGAAATGCTAGAGAAGGCTGAGCCAAGCAGAAAGTGCTTGGAGGAAATGCGACAGAAGGCTGAATGAGCCAATCAAAAAGCGCTTGGAGGAAATGCGAGAGATGTGTGAATGAGCCAAGCAGAAAGCGCATGGAGGAAATGCATGAAAAAACTGAGCCAAGCAGAAAGCGCTTGGAGGAAGTGTGAGAGAAGGTTGAGACAAGCAGAAAATCCTTGAAGGAAATGCGAGAGAACTTTGAATGACCCACGGAGAAAGCACTTGGAGGAAATACGAGAGACGAGTGAATGAGCCAAGCAGAAAGCAGTTGGAGGAAATGTGAGAGAAGGGTGAATGACCCAAGCAGAAAGCGCTTGGAGGAAATGCGATAGAAGGCTTAATGAGCCAATCAAAAAGCGCTTGGAGGAACTGTGAGGGAAGGTTGAGACAAGCAGAAAATCCTTGAAGGAAATGCGAAAGAACTTTGAATGACCCAAGGAGAAAGCACTAGGAGGATATACGAGAGACAGGTGAATGAGCCAATCAAAAAGCGCTTGGAGGAAATACGAGAGACAGGTGAATGAGCCAATCAAAAAGCGCTTGGAGGAAATACGAGAGAAGTGCGAATGAGCCAAGCAGAAATCACTTGGAGAAAATGCGAGAGAAGTGTGAATGAGCCAAACAGAAAGCGCATGGAGGAAATGCAGGAAAAGGCTGAGCCAAGCAGAGAGCGCTTGGAGGAAATGTGAGAAAAGGTTGAGACAAGCAGAAAATCCTTGAAGGAAATGCTAGAGAACTTTGAATGACCCACGGAGAAAGCACTTGGAGGAAATAGGAGAGACGAGTGAATGAGCCAAGCAGAAAGCACTTGGAGGAAATGTGAGAGAAGGGTGAATGACCCAAGCAGAAAGCACTTGGAGGAAATGCGATAGAAGGCTTAATGAGCCAATCAAAAAGCGCTTGGAGGAACTGTGAGAGAAGGTTGAGACAAGCAGAAAATCCTTGAAGGAAATGCGAGAGAACTTTGAATGACCCAAGGAGAAAGCACTAGGAGGATATAGGAGAGACAGGTGAATGAGCCAATCAAAAAGCGCTTGGAGGAAATACGAGAGAAGTGTGAATGAGCCAAGCAGAAAGCACTTGGAGGAAATGCAAGAAAAGGCTGAGCCAAGCAGAAAGCGCTTGCAGTAAATGTGAGAGAAGGTTGAGACAAGCATAAAGTGCTTGGAGGAAATGTGAGAGAAGGTTGAGACAAGCAGAAAGTCCTTGGAGGAAATGCGAGAGAACTTTGAATGACCCAAGGAGAAAGCACTAGGAGGATATAGGAGAGACAGGTGAATGAGCCAATCAAAAAGCGCTTGGAGGAAATACGAGAGAAGTGTGAATGAGCCAAGCAGAAAGCACTTCGAGGAAATGCAAGAAAAGGCTGAGCCAAGCAGAAAGCGCTTGCAGTAAATGTGAGAGAAGGTTGAGACAAGCATAAAGTGCTTGGAGGAAATGTGAGAGAAGGTTGAGACAAGCAGAAAGTCCTTGGAGGAAATGCGAGAGAACTTTGAATGACCCAAGGAGAAAGCACTTGGAGGAAATACGAGAGACAGGTGAATGAGCCAATCAAAAAGCGCTTGGAGGAAATACGAGAGAAGTGCGAATGAGCCAAGCAGAAAGTGATTGGAGGAAATGCGAGAGATGTGTGAATGAGCCAAGCAGAAAGCAGTTGGAGGAAATGTGAGAGAAGGGTGAATGACCCAAGCAGAAAGCGCTTGGAGGAAATGCGATAGAAGGCTTAATGAGCCAATCAAAAAGCGCTTGGAGGAACTGTGAGGGAAGGTTGAGACAAGCAGGAAGTCCTTGGAGGAAATGCCAGAGAACTTTGAATGACCCAAGGAGAAAGCACTTGGAGGAAATACGAGAGACAGGTGAATGAGCCAATCAAAAAGCGCTTGGAGGAAATACGAGAGAAGTGCGAATGAGCCAAGCAGAAATCACTTGGAGAAAATGCGAGAGAAGTGTGAAAGAGCGAAGCAGAAAGTGATTGGAGGAAATGCGAGAGATGTGTGAATGAGCCAAACAGAAAGCGCATGGAGGAAATGCAGGAAAAGGCTGAGCCAAGCAGAGAGCGCTTGGAGGAAATGTGAGAGAAGGTTGAGACAAGCAGAAAATCCTTGAAGGAAATGCGAGAGAACTTTGAATGAGCCAAGGAGAAAGCACTTGGAGGAAATACCAGAGACAGGTGAATGAGCCAAGCAGAAGGCACTTGGAGGAAATGTGAGAGAAGGCTGAATGAGCCAATCAAAAAGTGCTTGGAGGAAATACCAGAGAAGTGTGAATGAGCCAAGCAGAAAGCTTTTGGAAGAAATGTGAGAGAAGGGTGAAAGACCCAAGCAGAAAGCGCTTGGAGGAAATGCGTTAGAAGGCTGAATGAGCCAATAAAAAAGCGCTTGGAGGAAATACGAGAGAAGTGTGAATGACCGAAGCAGAAAGCGCATGGAGGAAATGCGAGAGAAATGTTAATGAGCCAAACAGAAAGCTTTTGGAGGAAATGTGAGAGAAGGTTGAGACAAGCATAAAGTGCTTGGAGGAGATGTGAGAGAAGGTTGAGACAAGCAGAAAGTCCTTGGAGGAAATGCGAGAGAACTTTGAATGACCCAAGGAGAAAGCGCTTGGAGGAAATACGAGAGAAGTGTGAATGAGCCAAGGAGAAAGCGCTTGGAAGAAATGCTAGAGAAGGCTGAGCCAAGCAGAAAGTGCTTGGAGGAAATGCGACAGAAGGCTGAATGAGCCAATAAAAAAGCGCTTGGAGGAAATACGAGAGAAGTGTGAATGACCGAAGCAGAAAGCGCATGGAGGAAATGCGAGAGAAATGTTAATGAGCCAAACAGAAAGCTTTTGAAGGAAATGTGAGAGAAGGTTGAGACAAGCATAAAGTGCTTGGAGGAGATGTGAGAGAAGGTTGAGACAAGCAGAAAGTCCTTGGAGGAAATGCGAGAGAACTTTGAATGACCCAAGGAGAAAGCGCTTGGAGGAAATACGAGAGAAGTGTGAATGAGCCAAGGAGAAAGCGCTTGGAAGAAATGCTAGAGAAGGCTGAGCCAAGCAGAAAGTGCTTGGAGGAAATGCGACAGAAGGCTGAATGAGCCAATCAAAAAGCGCATGGAGGAAATGCAAGAAAAAACTGAGCCAAGGAGAAAGCGCTTGGAGGAACTGTGAGAGAAGGTTGAGACAAGCAGAAAATCCTTGAAGGAAATGCTAGAGAACTTTGAATGACCCACGGAGAAAGCACTTGGAGGAAATACCAGAGACAGGTGAATGAACTAAGCAGAACGCACTTGGAGGAAATGTGAGAGAAGGCTGAATGAGCCAATCAAAAAGCGCTTGGAGGAAATGTGAGAGATGTGTGAATGAGCCAAGCAGAAAGCGCATGGAGGAAATGCAAGAAAAAACTGAGCCAAGCAGAAAGCGCTTGGAGGAAGTGTGAGAGAAGGTGGAGACAAGCAGAAAATCCTTGAAGGAAATGCGAGAGAACTTTGAATGACCCACGGAGAAAGCACTTGGAGGAAATACGAGAGACGAGTGAATGAGCCAAGCAGAAAGCACTTGGAGGAAATGTGAGAGAAGGGTGAATGACCCAAGCAGAAAGCGCTTGGAGGAAATGCGATAGAAGGCTTAATGAGCCAATCAAAAAGCGCTTGGAGGAACTGTGAGAGAAGGTTGAGACAAGGAGAAAATCCTTGAAGGAAATGCGAGAGAACTTTGAATGACCCAAGGAGAAAGCACTAGGAGGATATACGAGAGACAGGTGAATGAGCCAATCAAAAAGCGCTTGGAGGAAATACGAGAGACAGGTGAATGAGCCAATCAAAAAGCGCTTGGAGGAAATACGAGAGAAGTGCGAATGAGCCAAGCAGAAATCACTTGGAGAAAATGCGAGAGAAGTGTGAATGAGCCAAACAGAAAGCGCATGGAGGAAATGCAGGAAAAGGCTGAGCCAAGCAGAGAGCGCTTGGAGGAAATGTGAGAAAAGGTTGAGACAAGCAGAAAATCCTTGAAGGAAATGCGAGAGAACTTTGAATGACCCACGGAGAAAGCACTTGGAGGAAATACGAGAGACGAGTGAATGAGCCAAGCAGAAAGCACTTGGAGGAAATGTGAGAGAAGGGTGAATGACCCAAGCAGAAAGCACTTGGAGGAAATGCGATAGAAGGCTTAATGAGCCAATCAAAAAGCGCTTGGAGGAACTGTGAGAGAAGGTTGAGACAAGCAGAAAATCCTTGAAGGAAATGCGAGAGAACTTTGAATGACCCAAGGAGAAAGCACTAGGAGGATATAGGAGAGACAGGTGAATGAGCCAATCAAAAAGCGCTTGGAGGAAATACGAGAGAAGTGTGAATGAGCCAAGCAGAAAGCACTTGGAGGAAATGCAAGAAAAGGCTGAGCCAAGCAGAAAGCGCTTGCAGTAAATGTGAGAGAAGGTTGAGACAAGCATAAAGTGCTTGGAGGAAATGTGAGAGAAGGTTGAGACAAGCAGAAAGTCCTTGGAGGAAATGCGAGAGAACTTTGAATGACCCAAGGAGAAAGCACTTGGAGGAAATACGAGAGACAGGTGAATGAGCCAATCAAAAAGCGCTTGGAGGAAATACGAGAGAAGTGCGAATGAGCCAAGCAGAAATCACTTGGAGAAAATGCGAGAGAAGTGTGAAAGAGCGAAGCAGAAAGTGATTGGAGGAAATGCGAGAGATGTGTGAATGAGCCAAACAGAAAGCGCATGGAGGAAATGCAGGAAAAGGCTGAGCCAAGCAGAGAGCGCTTGGAGGAAATGTGAGAGAAGGTTGAGACAAGCAGAAAATCCTTGAAGGAAATGCGAGAGAACTTTGAATGAGCCAAGGAGAAAGCACTTGGAGGAAATACCAGAGACAGGTGAATGAGCCAAGCAGAAGGCACTTGGAGGAAATGTGAGAGAAGGCTGAATGAGCCAATCAAAAAGTGCTTGGAGGAAATACCAGAGAAGTGTGAATGAGCCAAGCAGAAAGCTTTTGGAGGAAATGTGAGAGAAGGGTGAAAGACCCAAGCAGAAAGCGCTTGGAGGAAATGCGTTAGAAGGCTGAATGAGCCAATAAAAAAGCGCTTGGAGGAAATACGAGAGAAGTGTGAATGACCGAAGCAGAAAGCGCATGGAGGAAATGCGAGAGAAATGTTAATGAGCCAAACAGAAAGCTTTTGGAGGAAATGTGAGAGAAGGTTGAGACAAGCATAAAGTGCTTGGAGGAGATGTGAGAGAAGGTTGAGACAAGCAGAAAGTCCTTGGAGGAAATGCGAGAGAACTTTGAATGACCCAAGGAGAAAGCGCTTGGAGGAAATACGAGAGAAGTGTGAATGAGCCAAGGAGAAAGCGCTTGGAAGAAATGCTAGAGAAGGCTGAGCCAAGCAGAAAGTGCTTGGAGGAAATGTGACAGAAGGCTGAATGAGCCAATAAAAAAGCGCTTGGAGGAAATACGAGAGAAGTGTGAATGACCGAAGCAGAAAGCGCATGGAGGAAATGCGAGAGAAATGTTAATGAGCCAAACAGAAAGCTTTTGGAGGAAATGTGAGAGAAGGTTGAGACAAGCATAAAGTGCTTGGAGGAGATGTGAGAGAAGGTTGAGACAAGCAGAAAGTCCTTGGAGGAAATGCGAGAGAACTTTGAATGACCCAAGGAGAAAGCGCTTGGAGGAAATACGAGAGACGTGTGAATGAGCCAAGGAGAAAGCGCTTGGAAGAAATGCTAGAGAAGGCTGAGCCAAGCAGAAAGTGCTTGGAGGAAATGCGACAGAAGGCTGAATGAGCCAATCAAAAAGCGCATGGAGGAAATGCAAGAAAAAACTGAGCCAAGGAGAAAGCGCTTGGAGGAACTGTGAGAGAAGGTTGAGACAAGCAGAAAATCCTTGAAGGAAATGCTAGAGAACTTTGAATGACCCACGGAGAAAGCACTTGGAGGAAATACCAGAGACAGGTGAATGAACTAAGCAGAACGCACTTGGAGGAAATGTGAGAGAAGGCTGAATGAGCCAATCAAAAAGCGCTTGGAGGAAATGCGAGAGATGTGTGAATGAGCCAAGCAGAAAGCGCATGGAGGAAATGCAAGAAAAAACTGAGCCAAGCAGAAAGCGCTTGGAGGAAGTGTGAGAGAAGGTGGAGACAAGCAGAAAATCCTTGAAGGAAATGCGAGAGAACTTTGAATGACCCACGGAGAAAGCACTTGGAGGAAATACGAGAGACGAGTGAATGAGCCAAGCAGAAAGCACTTGGAGGAAATGTGAGAGAAGGGTGAATGACCCAAGCAGAAAGCGCTTGGAGGAAATGCGATAGAAGGCTTAATTAGCCAATCAAAAAGCGCTTGGAGGAACTGTGAGAGAAGGTTGAGACAAGCAGAAAATCCTTGAAGGAAATGCGAGAGAACTTTGAATGACCCAAGGAGAAAGCACTAGGAGGATATACGAGAGACAGGTGAATGAGCCAATCAAAAAGCGCTTGGAGGAAATACGAGAGACAGGTGAATGAGCCAATCAAAAAGCGCTTGGAGGAAATAGGAGAGAAGTGCGAATGAGCCAAGCAGAAATCACTTGGAGAAAATGCGAGAGAAGTGTGAATGAGCCAAACAGAAAGCGCATGGAGGAAATGCAGGAAAAGGCTGAGCCAAGCAGAGAGCGCTTGGAGGAAATGTGAGAGAAGGTTGAGACAAGCAGAAAATCCTTGAAGGAAATGCGAGAGAACTTTGAATGACCCAAGGAGAAAGCACTAGGAGGATATAGGAGAGACAGGTGAATGAGCCAATCAAAAAGCGCTTGGAGGAAATACGAGAGAAGTGTGAATGAGCCAAGCAGAAAGCACTTGGAGGAAATGCAAGAAAAGGCTGAGCCAAGCAGAAAGCGCTTGCAGTAAATGTGAGAGAAGGTTGAGACAAGCATAAAGTGCTTGGAGGAAATGTGAGAGAAGGTTGAGACAAGCAGAAAGTCCTTGGAGGAAATGCGAGAGAACTTTGAATGACCCAAGGAGAAAGCACTTGGAGGAAATACGAGAGACAGGTGAATGAGCCAATCAAAAAGCGCTTGGAGGAAATACGAGAGAAGTGCGAATGAGCCAAGCAGAAATCACTTGGAGAAAATGCGAGAGAAGTGTGAAAGAGCGAAGCAGAAAGTGATTGGAGGAAATGCGAGAGATGTGTGAATGAGCCAAACAGAAAGCGCATGGAGGAAATGCAGGAAAAGGCTGAGCCAAGCAGAGAGCGCTTGGAGGAAATGTGAGAGAAGGTTGAGACAAGCAGAAAATCCTTGAAGGAAATGCGAGAGAACTTTGAATGAGCCAAGGAGAAAGCACTTGGAGGAAATACCAGAGACAGGTGAATGAGCCAAGCAGAAGGCACTTGGAGGAAATGTGAGAGAAGGCTGAATGAGCCAATCAAAAAGTGCTTGGAGGAAATACCAGAGAAGTGTGAATGAGCCAAGCAGAAAGCTTTTGGAGGAAATGTGAGAGAAGGGTGAAAGACCCAAGCAGAAAGCGCTTGGAGGAAATGCGTTAGAAGGCTGAATGAGCCAATAAAAAAGCGCTTGGAGGAAATACGAGAGAAGTGTGAATGACCGAAGCAGAAAGCGCATGGAGGAAATGCGAGAGAAATGTTAATGAGCCAAACAGAAAGCTTTTGGAGGAAATGTGAGAGAAGGTTGAGACAAGCATAAAGTGCTTGGAGGAGATGTGAGAGAAGGTTGAGACAAGCAGAAAGTCCTTGGAGGAAATGCGAGAGAACTTTGAATGACCCAAGGAGAAAGCGCTTGGAGGAAATACGAGAGAAGTGTGAATGAGCCAAGGAGAAAGCGCTTGGAAGAAATGCTAGAGAAGGCTGAGCCAAGCAGAAAGTGCTTGGAGGAAATGCGACAGAAGGCTGAATGAGCCAATCAAAAAGCGCATGGAGGAAATGCAAGAAAAAACTGAGCCAAGGAGAAAGCGCTTGGAGGAACTGTGAGAGAAGGTTGAGACAAGCAGAAAATCCTTGAAGGAAATGCTAGAGAACTTTGAATGACCCACGGAGAAAGCACTTGGAGGAAATACCAGAGACAGGTGAATGAACTAAGCAGAACGCACTTGGAGGAAATGTGAGAGAAGGCTGAATGAGCCAATCAAAAAGCGCTTGGAGGAAATGCGAGAGATGTGTGAATGAGCCAAGCAGAAAGCGCATGGAGGAAATGCAAGAAAAAACTGAGCCAAGCAGAAAGCGCTTGGAGGAAGTGTGAGAGAAGGTGGAGACAAGCAGAAAATCCTTGAAGGAAATGCGAGAGAACTTTGAATGACCCACGGAGAAAGCACTTGGAGGAAATACGAGAGACGAGTGAATGAGCCAAGCAGAAAGCACTTGGAGGAAATGTGAGAGAAGGGTGAATGACCCAAGCAGAAAGCGCTTGGAGGAAATGCGATAGAAGGCTTAATGAGCCAATCAAAAAGCGCTTGGAGGAACTGTGAGAGAAGGTTGAGACAAGCAGAAAATCCTTGAAGGAAATGCGAGAGAACTTTGAATGACCCAAGGAGAAAGCACTAGGAGGATATACGAGAGACAGGTGAATGAGCCAATCAAAAAGCGCTTGGAGGAAATACGAGAGACAGGTGAATGAGCCAATCAAAAAGCGCTTGGAGGAAATACGAGAGAAGTGCGAATGAGCCAAGCAGAAATCACTTGGAGAAAATGCGAGAGAAGTGTGAATGAGCCAAACAGAAAGCGCATGGAGGAAATGCAGGAAAAGGCTGAGCCAAGCAGAGAGCGCTTGGAGGAAATGTGAGAAAAGGTTGAGACAAGCAGAAAATCCTTGAAGGAAATGCGAGAGAACTTTGAATGACCCAAGGAGAAAGCACTAGGAGGATATAGGAGAGACAGGTGAATGAGCCAATCAAAAAGCGCTTGGAGGAAATACGAGAGAAGTGTGAATGAGCCAAGCAGAAAGCACTTGGAGGAAATGCAAGAAAAGGCTGAGCCAAGCAGAAAGCGCTTGCAGTAAATGTGAGAGAAGGTTGAGACAAGCATAAAGTGCTTGGAGGAAATGTGAGAGAAGGTTGAGACAAGCAGAAAGTCCTTGGAGGAAATGCGAGAGAACTTTGAATGACCCAAGGAGAAAGCACTTGGAGGAAATACGAGAGACAGGTGAATGAGCCAATCAAAAAGCGCTTGGAGGAAATACGAGAGAAGTGCGAATGAGCCAAGCAGAAATCACTTGGAGAAAATGCGAGAGAAGTGTGAAAGAGCGAAGCAGAAAGTGATTGGAGGAAATGCGAGAGATGTGTGAATGAGCCAAACAGAAAGGGCATGGAGGAAATGCAGGAAAAGGCTGAGCCAAGCAGAGAGCGCTTGGAGGAAATGTGAGAGAAGGTTGAGACAAGCAGAAAATCCTTGAAGGAAATGCGAGAGAACTTTGAATGACCCACGGAGAAAGCACTTGGAGGAAATACGAGAGACCAGTGAATGAGCCAAGCAGAAAGCACTTGGAGGAAATGTGAGAGAAGGGTGAATGACCCAAGCAGAAAGCGCTTGGAGGAAATGCGATAGAAGGCTTAATGAGCCAATCAAAAAGCGCTTGGAGAAAATACGAGAGGAGGCTGAATGGGCCACTAAGAAAGCGCTTGGAGGTAATGTGACAGAAGGGTGAATGAGCCAAGAAGAAAGGGCATGGAGGAAATGTGAGAGAATGCTGAGCCAAGGAGAAACCACTTGGAGGAAATGTGAGAGAAGTGTGAATGAGCCAAGGAGAAAGAACCTGGAAGAAATGTGAGAGAAGGCTGAATGAGCCAAGCAGAAAGCGTTTGGAGGAAATGTGAGAGACGGGTGAATGAGCCAAGCAGAAAGCGCTTGGAGGAAATGCGAGAGACGGGTGAATGACCCAAGCAGAAAGTGCTTGGAGGAAATGCGAGAGATAGGTGAATTACCCAAGCAGAAAGCGCTTGAAGGAAATGCGAGAGAAGTGTGAATGAGGAAATACGAGAGGAGGCTGAATGGGCCACTAAGAAAGCGCTTGGAGGTAATGTGACAGAAGGGTGAATGAGCCAAGCAGAAAGTGCTTGGAGGAAATGAGAGAGAAGGCTGAGCCAAGCAGAAAGCAATTGGAGGAAATGCGAGAGAAGGGTGAATGACCCAAGCAGAAAGCGCTTGGAAGAAGTGCCAGAGAAGGCTGAGCCAAGCAGAAAGTGCTTGGAGGAAATGCGAGAGAAGGCTGAATGAGCCAAGCTGAAAGCGCTTGGAGGAAATGCAAGAGATGTGTCAATGACCCAAGGAGAAAGCGCATGGACGAAATGCAAAAAAAGGCTAACCCAAGCAGAAAACGCTTGGAAGAAATGCGAAAGAAGGGTGAATGGGCCAATAAGAAAGCGCTTGGAGGAAATGTGAGAGAATGGTGAATGAGCCAAGAAGAAAGCGCTTGGAAGAAATGCGAGAGAAGGCTGAAGCAAGCAGAAAGTGCTTGGAGGAAATGCGAGAGAAGGCTGAATGAGCCAAGCAGAAAGCGCTTGGAGCAAATGTGAAAGAAGGGTGAATGACCCAAGCAGAGAGCAATTGGAGGAAATGCGAGAGAAGGGTGAATGACCCAAGCAGAAAGCGCTTTGAAGAAGTGCGAGAGAAGGCTGACCCAAGCAGAAAGTGCTTGGAGGTAATGCGATAGAAGGCTGAATGAGCCAAGCAGAAAGCGCTTGGAGCAAATGTGAAAGAAGGGTGAATGACCCAAGCAGAAAGCAATTGGAGGAAATGCGAGAGAAGGGTGAATGACCCAAGCAGAAAGCGCTTTGAAGAAGTGCGAGAGAAGGCTGACCCAAGCAGAACGCGCTTTGAAGAAGTGCGAGAGAAGGCTGAGCCAAGCAGAAAGTGCTTGGAGGAAATGCAAGAAAAGGCTGACCCAAGCAGAAAGCGCTTGGAGGAAAGATGAGAGAACTGTGAATGAGCCAAGTAGAAAGCACTTGGAGGAAATGCGAGAGAAGTGTGAATGAGTGAAGCAGAAAGTGATTGGAGGAAATGCAAGAGAAATGTAAATGAGCCAAACAGAAAGCGCTTGTAAGAAATGCAAGAGAAGGCTGAATGAACCAAGCAAAAAATGCTTGGAGGAAATACGAGAGTACTGTGAATGAGCAAGGAAGAAAGTGCTTGAAGGAAAGGTGAGAGAAGGCTGAATGGGCCACTAAGAAAGCAATTGGAGGAAATGCGAGAGAAGGCTGAATGGGCCACTAAGAAAGCTCTTGGAGGTAATGTGACAGAAGGGTGAATGAGCCAAGCAGAAAGGGCATGGAGGAAATGTGAGAGAAGGCTGAGCCAAGGAGAAACCACTTGGAGGAAATGTGAGAGAAGTGTGAATGAGCCAAGGAGAAAGAACCTGGAAGAAATGTGAGAGAAGGCTGAATGAGCCAAGCAGAAAGCGTTTGGAGGAAATGTGAAAGAAGGGTGAATGACCCAAGCAGAAAGCAATTGGAGGAAATGCGAGAGAAGGGTGAATGACCCAAGCAGAAAGCGCTTTGAAGAAGTGCGAGAGAAGGCTGACCCAAGCAGAAAGTGCTTGGAGGTAATGCGATAGAAGGCTGAATGAGCCAAGCAGAAAGCGCTTGGAGGAAATGCGAGAGATAGGTGAATTAGCCAAGCAGAAAGCACTTGAAGGAAATGCGAGAGAAGTGTGAATGAGCCAAGCAAAAAGTGATTGGAGGAAATGAGAGAGAAATGTGAATGAGGCAAGCAGAAAGTCCTTGGAGGAAATGAGAGAGAAGGCTGAGCCAAGCAGAAAGCAATTGGAGGAAATGCGAGAGAAGGGTGAATGACCCAAGCAGAAAGCGCTTGGAAGAAGTGCGAGAGAAGGCTGAGCCAAGCAGAAAGTGCTTGGAGGAAATGCAAGAAAAGGCTGACCCAAGCAGAAAGCGCTTGGAGGAAAGATGAGAGAACTGTGAATGAGCCAAGTAGAAAGCACTTGGAGGAAATGCGAGAGAAGTGTGAATGAGTGAAGCAGAAAGTGATTGGAGGAAATGCAAGAGAAATGTAAATGAGCCAAACAGAAAGCGCTTGTAAGAAATGCAAGAGAAGGCTGAATGAACCAAGCAAAAAATGCTTGGAGGAAATGCGAGAGAAATGTGAATGAGCCTAACAGAAAGTGCTTTGAGGAAATGCGAGAGAGGGATGAATCATCCAAGCAGAATGTTCTTGGAGGAAATGGGAGAGAAGTCTGAGACAAGCAGCAAGTGGTTGGAGGAAATACGAGAGTACTGTGAATGAGCAAGGAAGAAAGTGCTTGAAGGAAAGGTGAGAGAAGGCTGAATGGGCCACTAAGAAAGCTCTTGGAGAAAATACGAGAGGAGGCTGAATGGGCCACTAAGAAAGCGCTTGGAGGTAATGTGACAGAAGGGTGAATGAGCCAAGCAGAAAGGGCATGGAGGAAATGTGAGAGAATGCTGAGCCAAGGAGAAACCACTTGGAGGAAATGTGAGAGAAGTGTGAATGAGCCAAGGAGAAAGAACCTGGAAGAAATGTGAGAGAAGGCTGAATGAGCCAAGCAGAAAGCGTTTGGAGGAAATGTGAGAGACGGGTGAATGAGCCAAGCAGAAAGCGCTTGGAGGAAATGCGAGAGACGGGTGAATGACCCAAGCAGAAAGTGCTTGGAGGAAATGCGAGAGATAGGTGAATTACCCAAGCAGAAAGCGCTTGAAGGAAATGCGAGAGAAGTGTGAATGAGGAAATACGAGAGGAGGCTGAATGGGCCACTAAGAAAGCGCTTGGAGGTAATGTGACAGAAGGGTGAATGAGCCAAGCAGAAAGTGCTTGGAGGAAATGAGAGAGAAGGCTGAGCCAAGCAGAAA
This sequence comes from Bothrops alternatus, assembly GCA_034064705.1. Lineage (NCBI taxonomy): Eukaryota > Metazoa > Chordata > Lepidosauria > Squamata > Viperidae > Bothrops > Bothrops alternatus. Next base: position 4,017,411 of record JARGCV010000105.1, read on the forward strand.
GCAATTGGAGGAAATGCGAGAGAAGGGTGAATGACCCAAGCAGAAAGAGCTTGGAAGAAGTGCCAGAGAAGGCTGAGCCAAGCAGAAAGTGCTTGGAGGAAATGCGAGAGAAGGCTGAATGAGCCAAGCTGAAAGCGCTTGGAGGAAATGCAAGAGATGTGTCAATGACCCAAGGAGAAAGCGCATGGACGAAATGCAAAAAAAGGCTAACCCAAGCAGAAAACGCTTGGAAGAAATGCGAAAGAAGGGTGAATGGGCCAATAAGAAAGCGCTTGGAGGAAATATGAGAGAAGTGTGAATGAGCCAAGCAGAAATCGTTTGGAGGAAATGTGAGAGAAGGGTGAATGAGCAAAGCAGAAAGCGACTGGAGGAAATGTTAGAGAAGCGTGAATGAGGAAAGCAGAAAGCGCTTGCAGGAAATGCGAGAGAAGGCTGAGTCAAGCAGAAAGCGGTTGAAGGTAATGCGAGAGAAGGCTGAGGCAAGCAGAAAGAGAGCAGCGTGAATCAGCCAAGCGCTTGGAGGAAATTGAAAAGAGACAGGTGAATGAGCCAAGCAGTAAGTGCTTGGAGGAAATGCGAGAGAAGGCTGAATGAGCCGAGCAGAAAGCGCTTGAAGGAAATTCAAGACAAAGGTGAATGGGCCAAGCAGAAAGCGCTTGGAGGAAATGTGAGAGAAGCGTGAATGAGCCAAGCACAAAGCGCTTGGAGGAAATTCGAGAGAAGGGTGAATGAGCGAAGCAGAAAGAACTTGGAGGCAATGTGGGAGAAGTGTGAATTAGCGTGGAGGAAATGCGAGAGACGGGAATGAGCCAAGTAGAAAGCCCTTGAAGGAACTGCGAGAGAAGGCTGAATGGGCCAACCAGAAAGCACTTGGAGGAAATGTGACACAAGGGTGAATGAGCCAAGCAGAAATCGTTTGGAGGAAATGTGAGAGAAGGGTGAATGAGCCAAGCAGAAAGCGATTGGAGGAAATGTTAGAGAAGCCTGAATGAGGAAAGCAGAATGCGCTTGCAGGAAATGCGAGGGAAGTGTGAATGAGCCAAGCAGAAAGTGCTTGGAGGAACTGCCAGAGAAGGCTGAATGAGTCAAGCAGAAAGAACTTGAAGGTAATGGGAGAGAAGGCTGAGTCAAACAGAAAGCGCTTGGAGGAAATGCGAGAGAAGGCTGAGTCAAGCAGAAAGCGGTTGGAGTAAATGAAAGAGACGGGTGAATGAGCCAAGCAGAAAGCGCTTGGAGGAAATTCAAGAGAAGGGTGAATGAGGCAAGCAGAAAGCGTTTGGAGGAAATGTGAGAGACGGGTGAATGAGCCAAGTAGAAAGCACTTGGAGGAAATGCGAGAGAAGGCTGAATGGGCCAAGCAGAAAGCGCTTGAAGGAAATGCAAGAGATGCGTGAATGACCCAAGCAGAAAGCGCTTGGAAGAAATGCGAGAGAAGGCTGAATGAGCCAAGCAAAAAGTCCTTTGAGAAAATGCGAAGAGAAGGCTGAATGAGCCAAGCAGAAAGTGCTTGGAGGAAATGCGAGAGAGGGATGAATCAGCCAAGCAGAAAGTGCTTGGAGGAAATGGGAGAGACGTCTGAGAGAAGCAGCAACTGCGTGGAGGAAATACGAGAGAACTGTGAATGAGCAAGGGAGAAAGTGCTTGAAGGGAAGGTGAGAGAAGGCTGAATGAGCCAAGGAGAAACCGCTTGGAGGAAATTTGAGAGAAGTGTGAATGAGCCAAGCAGAAAGCACTTGGACGAAATGTGAGAGAAGTGTGCATGACCCAAGCAGAAAGAACTTGGAAGAAATGCGAGAGAAGGCTGAATGGGCCAAGCAGAAAGCACTTGGAGGAAATGTGAGACAAGTCTGAATGAGCCAAGCAGAAATCGTTTGGAGGAAATGTGAGAGAAGGGTGAATGAGCCAAGCAGAAAGCGATTGGAGGAAATGTTAGAGAAGCGTGAATGAGGAATGCAGAAAGCGCTTGGAGGAAATGCGAGAGAAGGCTGAGTCAAGCAGAAAGCGGTTGAAGGTAATGGGAGAGAAGGCTGAGGCAAGCAGAAAGCGCTTGGAGGAAATGCGAGAGAAGGCAGAGTCAAGCAGAAAGCGGTTGGAGTAAATGAGAGAGACGGGTGAATGAGCCAAACAGAAAGCGCTTGGAGGAAATTCAAGAGAAGGGTGAATGATCCAAGCAGAAAGCATTTGGAGGAAATGTGACAGAAGGGTGAATGGGCCAAGCAGAAAGCACTTGGAGGAAATGTGAGACAAGTGTGAATGAGCCAAGCAGAAATCGTTTGGAGGAAATGTGAGAGAAGGGTGAATGAGCAAAGCAGAAAGCGACTGGAGGAAATGTTAGAGAAGCGTGAATGAGGAAAGCAGAAAGCGCTTGCAGGAAATGCGAGAGAAGGCTGAGTCAAGCAGAAAGCGGTTGAAGGTAATGCGAGAGAAGGCTGAGGCAAGCAGAAAGAGAGAAGCGTGAATCAGCCAAGCGCTTGGAGGAAATTGAAAAGAGACAGGTGAATGAGCCAAGCAGTAAGTGCTTGGAGGAAATGCGAGAGAAGGCTGAATGAGCCGAGCAGAAAGCCCTTGAAGGAAATTCAAGACAAAGGTGAATGGGCCAAGCAGAAAGCGCTTGGAGGAAATTCGAGAGAAGGGTGAATGAGCGAAGCAGAAAGAACTTGGAGGAAATGCGAGAGAAGGGTGAATGACCCAAGCAGAAAGCGTTTGGAGGAAATGTGAAAGAAGGGTGAATGACCCAAGCAGAAAGCAATTGGAGGAAATGCGAGAGAAGGGTGAATGACCCAAGCAGAAAGCGCTTTGAAGAAGTGCGAGAGAAGGCTGACCCAAGCAGAAAGTGCTTGGAGGTAATGCGATAGAAGGATGAATGACCCAAGCAGAAAGCGCTTGGAGGAAATGCGAGAGATAGGTGAATTAGCCAAGCAGAAAGCACTTGAAGGAAATGCGAGAGAAGTGTGAATGAGCCAAGCAGAAAGTGATTGGAGGAAATGAGAGAGAAATGTGAATGAGGCAAGCAGAAAGTCCTTGGAGGAAATGAGAGAGAAGGCTGAGCCAAGCAGAAAGCAATTGGAGGAAATGCGAGAGAAGGATGAATGACCCAAGCAGAAAGCGCATGGACGAAATGCAAAAAAAGGCTAACCCAAGCAGAAAACGCTTGGAAGAAATGCGAAAGAAGGGTGAATGGGCCAATAAGAAAGCGCTTGGAGGAAATACGAGAGAAGTATGAATGAGCCAAGCAGAAACCGCTTGGAGCAAAGTTTAAAGAAGGGTGAATGACCCAAGTAGAAAGTCCTTGGAGGAAATGAGAGAGAAGGCTGAGCCAAGCAGAAAGCAATTGGAGGAAATGCGAGAGAAGGGTGAATAACCCAAGCAGAAAGCGCATGGAGGAAATGCAAGAAAAGGCTGAGCCAAGCTGAAAGCGCTTGGAGGAAATGCGAGAGAAGGCTGAATGAACCAAGCAAAAAATGCTTGGAGGAAATGCGAGAGAAATGTGAATGAGCCTAACAGAAAGTGCTTTGAGGAAATGGGAGAGAAGGCTGAATGAGCCAAGCAGAAAGCGTTTGGAGGAAATGTGAGAGAAGGGTGAATGAGCCAAGCAGAAAGCGCTTGGAGGAAATGCGAGAGACGGGTGAATGAGCGAAGCAGAAAGTGATTGGAGGAAATGCGAGATAAATGTGAATGAGCCAAGCAGAAAGTCCTTGGAGGAAATGAGATAGAAGGCTGAGCCAAGCAGAAAGCAATTGGAGGAAATGCGAGAGAAGGGTGAATGACCCAAGCAGAAAGCGCTTGGAAGAAGTGCCAGAGAAGGCTGAGCGCAGCAGAAAGTGCTTGGAGGAAATGCGAGAGAAGGCTGAATGAGCCATGCAGAAAGCACTTGAAGGAAATGTGAGAGAATGGTGAATGAGCCAAGAAGAAAGCGCTTGGAAGAAATGCGAGAGAAGGCTGAAGCAAGCAGAAAGTGCTTGGAGGAAATGCGAGAGAAGGCTGAATGAGCCAAGCAGAAAGCGCTTGGAGCAAATGTGAAAGAAGGGTGAATGACCCAAGCAGAAAGCAATTGGAGGAAATGCGAGAGAAGGGTGAATGACCCAAGCAGAAAGCGCTTTGAAGAAGTGCGAGAGAAGGCTGACCCAAGCAGAAAGTGCTTGGAGGTAATGCGATAGAAGGCTGAACGAGCCAAGCAGAAAGCGCTTGGAGCAAATGTGAAAGAAGGGTGAATGACCCAAGCAGAAAGCAATTGGAGGAAATGCGAGAGAAGGGTGAATGACCCAAGCAGAACGCGCTTTGAAGAAGTGCGAGAGAAGGGTGAGCCAAGCAGAAAGTGCTTGGAGGAAATGCAAGAAAAGGCTGACCCAAGCAGAAAGCGCTTGGAGGAAAGATGAGAGAACTGTGAATGAGCCAAGTAGAAAGCACTTGGAGGAAATGCGAGAGAAGTGTGAATGAGTGAAGCAGAAAGTGATTGGAGGAAATGCAAGAGAAATGTAAATGAGCCAAACAGAAAGCGCTTGTAAGAAATGCAAGAGAAGGCTGAATGAACCAAGCAAAAAATGCTTGGAGGAAATACGAGAGTACTGTGAATGAGCAAGGAAGAAAGTGCTTGAAGGAAAGGTGAGAGAAGGCTGAATGGGCCACTAAGAAAGCAATTGGAGGAAATGCGAGAGAAGGCTGAATGGGCCACTAAGAAAGCTCTTGGAGGTAATGTGACAGAAGGGTGAATGAGCCAAGCAGAAAGGGCATGGAGGAAATGTGAGAGAAGGCTGAGCCAAGGAGAAACCACTTGGAGGAAATGTGAGAGAAGTGTGAATGAGCCAAGGAGAAAGAACCTGGAAGAAATGTGAGAGAAGGCTGAATGAGCCAAGCAGAAAGCGTTTGGAGGAAATGTGAAAGAAGGGTGAATGACCCAAGCAGAAAGCAATTGGAGGAAATGCGAGAGAAGGGTGAATGACCCAAGCAGAAAGCGCTTTGAAGAAGTGCGAGAGAAGGCTGACCCAAGCAGAAAGTGCTTGGAGGTAATGCGATAGAGGGCTGAATGAGCCAAGCAGAAAGCGCTTGGAGGAAATGCGAGAGATAGGTGAATTAGCCAAGCAGAAAGCACTTGAAGGAAATGCGAGAGAAGTGTGAATGAGCCAAGCAAAAAGTGATTGGAGGAAATGAGAGAGAAATGTGAATGAGGCAAGCAGAAAGTCCTTGGAGGAAATGAGAGAGAAGGCTGAGCCAAGCAGAAAGCAATTGGAGGAAATGCGAGAGAAGGCTGACCCAAGCAGAAAGCGCTTGGAGGAAAGATGAGAGAACTGTGAATGAGCCAAGTAGAAAGCACTTGGAGGAAATGCGAGAGAAGTGTGAATGAGCGAAGCAGAAAGTGATTGGAGGAAATGCAAGAGAAATGTAAATGAGCCAAACAGAAAGCGCTTGTAAGAAATGCAAGAGAAGGCTGAATGAACCAAGCAAAAAATGCTTGGAGGAAATGCGAGAGAAATGTGAATGAGCCTAACAGAAAGTGCTTTGAGGAAATGCGAGAGAGGGATGAATCATCCAAGCAGAATGTTCTTGGAGGAAATGGGAGAGAAGTCTGAGACAAGCAGCAAGTGGTTGGAGGAAATACGAGAGTACTGTGAATGAGCAAGGAAGAAAGTGCTTGAAGGAAAGGTGAGAGAAGGCTGAATGGGCCACTAAGAAAGCGCTTGGAGAAAATACGAGAGGAGGCTGAATGGGCCACTAAGAAAGCGCTTGGAGGTAATGTGACAGAAGGGTGAATGAGCCAAGCAGAAAGGGCATGGAGGAAATGTGAGAGAATGCTGAGCCAAGGAGAAACCACTTGGAGGAAATGTGAGAGAAGTGTGAATGAGCCAAGGAGAAAGAACCTGGAAGAAATGTGAGAGAAGGCTGAATGAGCCAAGCAGAAAGCGTTTGGAGGAAATGTGAGAGACGGGTGAATGAGCCAAGCAGAAAGCGCTTGGAGGAAATGCGAGAGACGGGTGAATGAGCCAAGCAGAAAGCGCTTGGAGGAAATGCGAGAGATAGGTGAATTACCCAAGCAGAAAGCGCTTGAAGGAAATGCGAGAGAAGTGTGAATGAGGAAATACGAGAGGAGGCTGAATGGGCCACTAAGAAAGCGCTTGGAGGTAATGTGACAGAAGGGTGAATGAGCCAAGCAGAAAGTGCTTGGAGGAAATGAGAGAGAAGGCTGAGCCAAGCAGAAAGCAATTGGAGGAAATGCGAGAGAAGGGTGAATGACCCAAGCAGAAAGCGCTTGGAAGAAGTGCCAGAGAAGGCTGAGCCAAGCAGAAAGTGCTTGGAGGAAATGCGAGAGAAGGCTGAATGAGCCAAGCTGAAAGCGCTTGGAGGAAATGCAAGAGATGTGTCAATGACCCAAGGAGAAAGCGCATGGACGAAATGCAAAAAAAGGCTAACCCAAGCAGAAAACGCTTGGAAGAAATGCGAAAGAAGGGTGAATGGGCCAATAAGAAAGCGCTTGGAGGAAATATGAGAGAAGTGTGAATGAGCCAAGGACAAACCGCTTGGAGCAAATGTGAAAGAAGGGTGAATGACCGAAGCAGAAAGCGCATGGAGGAAATGCAAGAGAAGGCTGAATGAACCAAGCAAAAAATGCTTGGAGGAAATGCGAGAGAAATGTGAATGAGCCTAACAGAAAGTGCTTTGAGGAAATGGGAGAGAGGGATAATTCAGCCAAGCAGAAAGTGCTTGGAGGAAATGGGAGAGAAGTCTGAGACAAGCAGAAAGTGCTTGGAGGAAATACGAGAGTACTGTGAATGAGCAAGGAAGAAAGGGCTTGAAGGAAAGGTGAGAGAAGGCTTAATGGGCCACTAAGAAAGCTCTTGGAGGAAATACGAGAGGAGGCTGAATGGGCCACTGAGAAAGCGCTTGGAGGTAATGTGACAGAAGGGTGAATGAGCCAAGCAGAAAGGGCATGGAGAAAATGTGAGAGAAGGCTGAGCCATGGAGAAACCACTTGGAGGAAATGTGAGAGAAGTGTGAATGAGCCAAGGAGAAAGAACCTGGAAGAAATTTGAGAGAAGGCTGAATGAGCCAAGCAGAAAGCGTTTGGAGGAAATGTGAGAGAAGGGTGAATGAGCCAAGCAGAAAGCGCTTGGAGGAAATGCGAGAGACGGGTGAATGAGCGAAGCAGAATGTGATTGGAGGAAATACGAGAGAAATGTGAATGAGCCAAGCAGAAAGCAATTGGAGGAAATGCGAGAGAAGGCTGAATGGGCCACTAAGAAAGCTCTTGGAGGTAATGTGACAGAAGGGTGAATGAGCCAAGCAGAAAGGGCATGGAGGAAATGTGAGAGAAGTGTGAATGAGCCAAGGAGAAAGAACCTGGAAGAAATGTGAGAGAAGGCTGAATGAGCCAAGCAGAAAGCGTTTGGAGGAAATGTGAAAGAAGGGTGAATGACCCAAGCAGAAAGCGCATGGAGGAAATGTGAGAGAAATGTGAATGAGCCAAAGACAAAGTGCTTGAAGGTAATCTGAGAGAAGGCTGAATGGGCCATCTAGAAAACGCTTGGAGGTAATGAGAGAAGGGTGAATGAGCCAAGCAGAAAGCATTTGGAGGAAATGCGAGAGAAATGTGAATGAGCCAAAAAGAAAGTGCTTGGAGGAAATGCGAGAGAAGGCAGAGCCAAGCAGAAAGTGTTTGGAGGAAATGGGAGAGAAGTCTGAGAGAAGCAGAAAGCAATTGGAGGAAATGCGAGAGAAGGCTGAATGACCCGAGCAGAAAGCGCTTGGAAGAAGTGCGAGAGAAGGCTGAGCCAAGCAGAAAGTGCTTGGAGGAAATGAGAGAGAAGGCTGAGCCAAGCAGAAAGCAATTGGAGGAAATGCGAGAGAAGGGTGAATGACCCAAGCAGAAAGCGCTTGGAAGAAGTGCCAGAGAAGGCTGAGCCAAGCAGAAAGTGCTTGGAGGAAATGCGAGAGAAGGCTGAATGAGCCAAGCAGAAAGTGCATGGAGGAAATGTGAGAGAAGGCTGAGCCAAGGAGAAACCGCTTGGAGGAAATGTGAGAGAAGTGTGAATGAGCCAAGGAGAAAGAACCTGGAAGAAATACGGGAGAAGGCTGAATGAGCCAAGCAGAAAGCGTTTGGAGGAAATGTGAGAGAAGGCTGAGCCAAGGAGAAAGCGCTTGGAGGAAATGTGAGAGAAGTGTGAATGAGCCAAGGAGAAAGAACCTGGAAGAAATACGAGAGAAGGCTGAATGAGCCAAGCAGAGAGCGCTTGAAGGAAATGTGAGAGAACGGTGAATAACCCAAGCAAAAAGCGCATGGAGGAAATGCAAGAAAAGGCTGACCCAAGCAGAAAGTGCTTGGAGGTAATGCGATAGAAGGCTGAATGAGCCAAGCAGAAAGCGCTTGGAGGAAATGCAAGAGATGTGTGAATGAGCCAAACAGAAAGCGCTTGGAGGAAATGCGAGAGAAGGCTGAGACAAGCAGAAAGTCCTTGGAGGAAATGCGAGAGAAGTGGGAATGAGTCCAGGAGAAAGCGCTTGGAGGAAATGTGAGAGAAGGGTGAATGAGCCAAGCAGAAAGCGCATGGAGGAAATGTGAGAGAAATGTGAATGAGCCAAAGACAAAGTGCTTGAAGGTAATCTAAGAGAAGGCTGAATGGGCCATCTAGAAAACGCTTGGAGGTAATGAGAGAAGGGTGAATGAGCCAAGCAGAAAGCATTTGGAGGAAATGCGAGAGAAATGTGAATGAGCCAAAAAGAAAGTGCTTGGAGGAAATGCGAGAGAAGGCAGAGCCAAGCAGAAAGTGTTTGGAGGAAATGGGAGAGAAGTCTGAGAGAAGCAGCAAGTGCTTGGAGGAAATACGAGAGAACTGTGAATAAGCAAGGGAGAAAATGCTTGAAGGGAAGGTGAGAGAAGTGTGAATGAGCCAAGCAGAAAGCACTTGGAGGAAATGTGAGAGAAGTGTGCATGACCCAAGCAGAAAGAACTTGGAAGAAATGCGAGAGAAGGCTGAATGAGCCAAGCAGAAAGCATTTGGAGGAAATGCGAGAGAAGTGGGAATGAGTCCAGGAGAAAGCGCTTGGAGGAAATGAGAGAGAAAGGTGAATGAGCCAAGCAGAAAGCGCATGGAGGAAATGCGAGAGAAGGCTGAGCCAACCAGAAAGTGCTTGCAGGAAATGCGAGAGATGGGTGAATGAGCCAAGCAGAAAGCCCTTGGAGGAAATGCGAGAGACAGGTGAATTAGCCAAGCAGAAAGTCCTTGGAGGAAATGAGAGAGAAGGCTGAGCCAAGGAGAAAACAATTGGAGGAAATGCGAGAGAAGGGTGATTGACCAAAGCAGAAAGCGCTTGGAAGAAGTGCGAGAGAAGGCTGAGCCAAGCAGAAAGTGCTTGGAGGAAATGCGAGAGAAGGCTGAATGAGCCAAGCAGAAAGCATTTGGAGGAAATGCGAGAGAAGTGGGAATGAGTCCAGGAGAAAGCGCTTGGAGGAAATGAGAGAGAAAGGTGAATGAGTCAAGCAGAAAGCGCATGGAGGAAATGCGAGAGAAGGCTGAGCCAACCAGAAAGTGCTTGTAGGAAATGCGAGAGAAATGTGAATGAGGCAAGCAGAAAGTCCTTGGAGGAAATGAGAGAGAAGGCTGAGCCAAGCAGAAAGCGCATGGAGGAAATGTGAGAGAAGGCTGAGCCAACCAGAAAGCGCATGGAGGAAATGCTAGAGAAGTGTGAATGAGTGAAGCAGAAAGTGATTGGAGGAAATGCGAGAGAAATGTAAATGAGCCAAACAGAAAGCGCTTGTAAGAAATGCAAGAGAAGGCTGAATGAACCAAGCAAAAAATGCTTGGAGGAAATGCGAGAGAAATGTGAATGAGCCTAACAGAAAGTGCTTTGAGGAAATGGGAGAGAGGGATAATTCAGCCAAGCAGAAAGTGCTTGGAGGAAATGGGAGAGAAGTCTGAGACAAGCAGCAAGTGCTTGGAGGAAATACGAGAGTACTGTGAATGAGCAAGGAAGAAAGGGCTTGAAGGAAAGGTGAGAGAAGGCTTAATGGGCCACTAAGAAAGCTCTTGGAGGAAATACGAGAGGAGGCTGAATGGGCCACTGAGAAAGCGCTTGGAGGTAATGTGACAGAAGGGTGAATGAGCCAAGCAAAAAGGGCATGGAGGAAATGTGAGAGAAGGCTGAGCCATGGAGAAACCACTTGGAGGAAATGTGAGAGAAGTGTGAATGAGCCAAGGAGAAAGAACCTGGAAGAAATTTGAGAGAAGGCTGAATGAGCCAAGCAGAAAGCGTTTGGAGGAAATGTGAGAGAAGGGTGAATGAGCCAAGCAGAAAGCGCTTGGAGGAAATGAGAGAGAAAGGTGAATGAGCCAAGCAGAAAGCGCATGGAGGAAATGCGAGAGAAGGCTGAGCCAACCAGAAAGTGCTTGCAGGAAATGCGAGAGATGGGTGAATGAGCCAAGCAGAAAGCCCTTGGAGGAAATGCGAGAGACAGGTGAATTAGCCAAGCAGAAAGTCCTTGGAGGAAATGAGAGAGAAGGCTGAGCCAAGGAGAAAACAATTGGAGGAAATGCGAGAGAAGGGTGATTGACCAAAGCAGAAAGCGCTTGGAAGAAGTGCGAGAGAAGGCTGAGCCAAGCAGAAAGTGCTTGGAGGAAATGCGAGAGAAGGCTGAATGAGCCAAGCAGAAAGCATTTGGAGGAAATGCGAGAGAAGTGGGAATGAGTCCAGGAGAAAGCGCTTGGAGGAAATGAGAGAGAAAGGTGAATGAGTCAAGCAGAAAGCGCATGGAGGAAATGCGAGAGAAGGCTGAGCCAACCAGAAAGTGCTTGTAGGAAATGCGAGAGAAATGTGAATGAGGCAAGCAGAAAGTCCTTGGAGGAAATGAGAGAGAAGGCTGAGCCAAGCAGAAAGCGCATGGAGGAAATGTGAGAGAAGGCTGAGCCAACCAGAAAGCGCATGGAGGAAATGCTAGAGAAGTGTGAATGAGTGAAGCAGAAAGTGATTGGAGGAAATGCGAGAGAAATGTAAATGAGCCAAACAGAAAGCGCTTGTAAGAAATGCAAGAGAAGGCTGAATGAACCAAGCAAAAAATGCTTGGAGGAAATGCGAGAGAAATGTGAATGAGCCTAACAGAAAGTGCTTTGAGGAAATGGGAGAGAGGGATAATTCAGCCAAGCAGAAAGTGCTTGGAGGAAATGGGAGAGAAGTCTGAGACAAGCAGCAAGTGCTTGGAGGAAATACGAGAGTACTGTGAATGAGCAAGGAAGAAAGGGCTTGAAGGAAAGGTGAGAGAAGGCTTAATGGGCCACTAAGAAAGCTCTTGGAGGAAATACGAGAGGAGGCTGAATGGGCCACTGAGAAAGCGCTTGGAGGTAATGTGACAGAAGGGTGAATGAGCCAAGCAAAAAGGGCATGGAGGAAATGTGAGAGAAGGCTGAGCCATGGAGAAACCACTTGGAGGAAATGTGAGAGAAGTGTGAATGAGCCAAGGAGAAAGAACCTGGAAGAAATTTGAGAGAAGGCTGAATGAGCCAAGCAGAAAGCGTTTGGAGGAAATGTGAGAGAAGGGTGAATGAGCCAAGCAGAAAGCGCTTGGAGGAAATGCGAGAGACGGGTGAATGAGCGAAGCAGAAAGTGATTGGAGGAAATGCGAGAGAAATGTGAATGAGCCAAGCAGAAAGCAATTGGAGGAAATGCGAGAGAAGGCTGAATGGGCCACTAAGAAAGCTCTTGGAGGTAATGTGCCAGAAGGGTGAATGAGCCAAGCAGAAAGGGCATGGAGGAAATGTGAGAGAAGGTTGAGCCAAGGAGAAACCACTTAGAGGAAATGTGAGAGAAGTGTGAATGAGCCAAGGAGAAAGAACCTGGAAGAAATGTGAGAGAAGGCTGAATGAGCCAAGCAGAAAGCGTTTGGAGGAAATGTGAAAGAAGGGTGAATGACCCAAGCAGAAAGCAATTGGAGGAAATGCGAGAGAAGGGTGAATGACCCAAGCAGAAAGCGCTTTGAAGAAGTGCGAGAGAAGGCTGACCCAAGCAGAAAGTGCTTGGAGGTAATGCGATAGAAGGCTGAATGAGCCAAGCAGAAAGCGCTTGGAGGAAATGGGAGAGATAGGTGAATTAGCCAACCAGAAAGCACTTGAAGGAAATGCGAGAGAAGTGTGAATGAGCCAAGCAGAAAGTGATTGGAGGAAATGAGAGAGAAATGTGAATGAGGCAAGCAGAAAATCCTTGGAGGAAATGAGAGAGAAGGCTGAGCCAAGCAGAAAGCAATTGGAGGAAATGCGAGAGAAGGCTGAATGACCCGAGCAGAAAGCGCTTGGAAGAAGTGCGAGAGAACGCTGAGCCAAGCAGAAAGTGCATGGAGGAAATGTGAGAGAAGGCTGAGCCAAGGAGAAACCGCTTGGAGGAAATGTGAGAGAAGTGTGAATGAGCCAAGGAGAAAGAACCTGGAAGAAATACGAGAGAAGGCTGAATGAGCCAAGCAGAAAGCGTTTGGAGGAAATGTGAGAGAAGGCTGAGCCAAGGAGAAAGCGCTTGGAGGAAATGTGAGAGAAGTGTGAATGAGCCAAGGAGAAAGAACCTGGAAGAAATACGAGAGAAGGCTGAATGAGCCAAGCAGAGAGCGCTTGAAGGAAATGTGAGAGAACGGTGAATAACCCAAGCAAAAAGCGCATGGAGGAAATGCAAGAAAAGGCTGACCCAAGCAGAAAGTGCTTGGAGGTAATGCGATAGAAGGCTGAATGAGCCAAGCAGAAAGCGCTTGGAGGAAATGCGAGAGATGTGTGAATGAGCCAAACAGAAAGCGCTTGGAGGAAATGCGAGAGAAGGCTGAGACAAGCAGAAAGTCCTTGGAGGAAATGCGAGAGAAGTGGGAATGAGTCCAGGAGAAAGCGCTTGGAGGAAATGTGAGAGAAGGGTGAATGAGCCAAGCAGAAAGCGCATGGAGGAAATGTGAGAGAAATGTGAATGAGCCAAAGACAAAGTGCTTGAAGGTAATCTGAGAGAAGGCTGAATGGGCCATCTAGAAAACGCTTGGAGGTAATGAGAGAAGGGTGAATGAGCCAAGCAGAAAGCATTTGGAGGAAATGCGAGAGAAATGTGAATGAGCCAAAAAGAAAGTGCTTGGTGGAAATGCGAGAGAAGGGTGATTGACCAAAGCAGAAAGCGCTTGGAAGAAGTGCGAGAGAAGGCTGAGCCAAGCAGAAAGTGCTTGGAGGAAATGCGAGAGAAGGCTGAATGAGCCAAGCAGAAAGCATTTGGAGGAAATGCGAGAGAAGTGGGAATGAGTCCAGGAGAAAGCGCTTGCAGGAAATGAGAGAGAAGGGTGAATGAGTCAAGCAGAAAGCGCATGGAGGAAATGCGAGAGAAGGCTGAGCCAACCAGAAAGTGCTTGTAGGAAATGCGAGAGAAATGTGAATGAGGCAAGCAGAAAGTCCTTGGAGGAAATGAGAGAGAAGGCTGAGCCAAGCAGAAAGCAATTGGAGGAAATGCGAGAGAAGGCTGAATGACCCAAGCAGAAAGCGCTTGGAAGAAGTGCGAGAGAACGCGGAGCCAAGCAGAAAGTGCTTGGAGGAAATGAGAGAGAAGGCTGAGCCAAGCAGAAAGCAATTGGAGGAAATGCGAGACAAGGGTGAATGACCCAAGCAGAAAGCGCTTGGAAGAAGTGCCAGAGAAGGCTGAGCCAAGCAGAAAGTGCTTGGAGGAAATGCGAGAGAAGGCTGAATGAGCCAAGCAGAAACCGCTTGGAGCAAAGTTTAAAGAAGGGTGAATGACCCAAGTAGAAAGTCCTTGGAGGAAATGAGAGAGAAGGCTGAGCCAAGCAGAAAGCAATTGGAGGAAATGCGAGAGAAGGGTGAATAACCCAAGCAGAAAGCGCATGGAGGAAATGCAAGAAAAGGCTGAGCCAAGCTGAAAGCGCTTGGAGGAAATGCGAGAGAAGGCTGAATGAACCAAGCAAAAAATGCTTGGAGGAAATGCGAGAGAAATGTGAATGAGCCTAACAGAAAGTGCTTTGAGGAAATGGGAGAGAGGGATGAATCAGCCAAGCAGAAAGTGCTTGGAAGAAATACGAGAGTACTGTGAATGAGCAAGGAAGAAAGTGCTTGAAGGAAAGGTGAGAGGAGGCTGAATGGGCCACTGAGCAAGCGCTTGGAGGTAATGTGACAGAAGGGTGAATGAGCCAAGCAGAAAGGGCATGGAGGAAATGTGAGAGAAGGCTGAGCCAAGGAGAAACCACTTGGAGGAAATGTGAGAGAAGTGTGAATGAGCCAAGGAGAAAGAACCTGGAAGAAATGTGAGAGAAGGCTGAATGAGCCAAGCAGAAAGCGTTTGGAGGAAATGTGAGAGAAGGGTGAATGAGCGAAGCAGAAAGTGATTGGAGGAAATGCGAGATAAATGTGAATGAGCCAAGCAGAAAGTCCTTGGAGGAAATGAGATAGAAGGCTGAGCCAAGCAGAAAGCAATTGGAGGAAATGCGAGAGAAGGGTGAATGACCCAAGCAGAAAGCGCTTGGAAGAAGTGCCAGAGAAGGCTGAGCGCAGCAGAAAGTGCTTGGAGGAAATGCGAGAGAAGGCTGAATGAGCCATGCAGAAAGCACTTGAAGGAAATGTGAGAGAATGGTGAATGAGCCAAGAAGAAAGCGCTTGGAAGAAATGCGAGAGAAGGCTGAAGCAAGCAGAAAGTGCTTGGAGGAAATGCGAGAGAAGGCTGAATGAGCCAAGCAGAAAGCGCTTGGAGCAAATGTGAAAGAAGGGTGAATGACCCAAGCAGAGAGCAATTGGAGGAAATGCGAGAGAAGGGTGAATGACCCAAGCAGAAAGCGCTTTGAAGAAGTGCGAGAGAAGGCTGACCCAAGCAGAAAGTGCTTGGAGGTAATGCGATAGAAGGCTGAATGAGCCAAGCAGAAAGCGCTTGGAGCAAATGTGAAAGAAGGGTGAATGACCCAAGCAGAAAGCAATTGGAGGAAATGCGAGAGAAGGGTGAATGACCCAAGCAGAACGCGCTTTGAAGAAGTGCGAGAGAAGGCTGACCCAAGCAGAAAGCGCTTGGAAGAAGTGCGAGAGAAGGCTGAGCCAAGCAGAAAGTGCTTGGAGGAAATGCAAGAAAAGGCTGACCCAAGCAGAAAGCACTTGGAGGAAAGATGAGAGAACTGTGAAAGAGCCAAGTAGAAAGCACTTGGAGGAAATGCGAGAGAAGTGTGAATGAGTGAAGCAGAAAGTGATTGGAGGAAATGCAAGAGAAATGTAAATGAGCCAAACAGAAAGCCCTTGTAAGAAATGCAAGAGAAGGCTGAATGAACCAAGCAAAAAATGCTTGGAGGAAATACGAGAGTACTGTGAATGAGCAAGGAAGAAAGTGCTTGAAGGAAAGGTGAGAGAAGGCTGAATGGGCCACTAAGAAAGCAATTGGAGGAAATGCGAGAGAAGGCTGAATGGGCCACTAAGAAAGCTCTTGGTGGTAATGTGACAGAAGGGTGAATGAGCCAAGCAGAAAGGGCATGGAGGAAATGTGAGAGAAGGCTGAGCCAAGGAGAAACCACTTGGAGGAAATGTGAGAGAAGTGTGAATGAGCCAAGGAGAAAGAACCTGGAAGAAATGTGAGAGAAGGCTGAATGAGCCAAGCAGAAAGCGTTTGGAGGAAATGTGAAAGAAGGGTGAATGACCCAAGCAGAAAGCAATTGGAGGAAATGCGAGAGAAGGGTGAATGACCCAAGCAGAAAGCGCTTTGAAGAAGTGCGAGAGAAGGCTGACCCAAGCAGAAAGTGCTTGGAGGTAATGCGATAGAAGGCTGAATGAGCCAAGCAGAAAGTGCTTGGAGGAAATGCGAGAGATAGGTGAATTAGCCAAGCAGAAAGCACTTGAAGGAAATGCGAGAGAAGTGTGAATGAGCCAAGCAAAAAGTGATTGGAGGAAATGAGAGAGAAATGTGAATGAGGCAAGCAGAAAGTCCTTGGAGGAAATGAGAGAGAAGGCTGAGCCAAGCAGAAAGCAATTGGAGGAAATGCGAGAGAAGGGTGAATGACCCAAGCAGAAAGCGCTTGGAAGAAGTGCGAGAGAAGGCTGAGCCAAGCAGAAAGTGCTTGGAGGAAATGCAAGAAAAGGCTGACCCAAGCAGAAAGCGCTTGGAGGAAAGATGAGAGAACTGTGAATGAGCCAAGTAGAAAGCACTTGGAGGAAATGCGAGAGAAGTGTGAATGAGTGAAGCAGAAAGTGATTGGAGGAAATGCAAGAGAAATGTAAATGAGCCAAACAGAAAGCGCTTGTAAGAAATGCAAGAGAAGGCTGAATGAACCAAGCAAAAAATGCTTGGAGGAAATGCGAGAGAAATGTGAATGAGCCTAACAGAAAGTGCTTTGAGGAAATGCGAGAGAGGGATGAATCATCCAAGCAGAATGTTCTTGGAGGAAATGGGAGAGAAGTCTGAGAGAAGCAGCAAGTGGTTGGAGGAAATACGAGAGTACTGTGAATGAGCAAGGAAGAAAGTGCTTGAAGGAAAGGTGAGAGAAGGCTGAATGGGCCACTAAGAAAGCCCTTGGAGAAAATACGAGAGGAGGCTGAATGGGCCACTAAGAAAGTGCTTGGAGGTAATGTGACAGAAGGGTGAATGAGCCAAGCAGAAAGGGCATGGAGGAAATGTGAGAGAATGCTGAGCCAAGGAGAAACCACTTGGAGGAAATGTGAGAGAAGTGTGAATGAGCCAAGGAGAAAGAACCTGGAAGAAATGTGAGAGAAGGCTGAATGAGCCAAGCAGAAAGCGTTTGGAGGAAATGTGAGAGACGGGTGAATGAGCCAAGCAGAAAGCGCTTGTAAGAAATGCAAGAGAAGGCTGAATGAACCAAGCAAAAAATGCTTGGAGGAAATGCGAGAGAAATGTGAATGAGCCTAACAGAAAGTGCTTTGAGGAAATGCGAGAGAGGGATGAATCATCCAAGCAGAATGTTCTTGGAGGAAATGGGAGAGAAGTCTGAGACAAGCAGCAAGTGGTTGGAGGAAATACGAGAGTACTGTGAATGAGCAAGGAAGAAAGTGCTTGAAGGAAAGGTGAGAGAAGGCTGAATGGGCCACTAAGAAAGCGCTTGGAGAAAATACGAGAGGAGGCTGAATGGGCCACTAAGAAAGCGCTTGGAGGTAATGTGACAGAAGGGTGAATGAGCCAAGCAGAAAGGGCATGGAGGAAATGTGAGAGAATGCTGAGCCAAGGAGAAACCACTTGGAGGAAATGTGAGAGAAGTGTGAATGAGCCAAGGAGAAAGAACCTGGAAGAAATGTGAGAGAAGGCTGAATGAGCCAAGCAGAAAGCGTTTGGAGGATATGTGAGAGACGGGTGAATGAGCCAAGCAGAAAGCGCTTGGAGGAAATGCGAGAGATAGGTGAATTACCCAAGCAGAAAGCGCTTGAAGGAAATGCGAGAGAAGTGTGAATGAGGAAATACGAGAGGAGGCTGAATGGGCCACTAAGAAAGCGCTTGGAGGTAATGTGACAGAAGGGTGAATGAGCCAAGCAGAAAGTGCTTGGAGGAAATGAGAGAGAAGGCTGAGCCAAGCAGAAAGCAATTGGAGGAAATGCGAGAGAAGGGTGAATGACCCAAGCAGAAAGCGCTTGGAAGAAGTGCCAGAGAAGGCTGAGCCAAGCAGAAAGTGCTTGGAGGAAATGCGAGAGAAGGCTGAATGAGCCAAGCTGAAAGCGCTTGGAGGAAATGCAAGAGATGTGTCAATGACCCAAGGAGAAAGCGCATGGACGAAATGCAAAAAAAGCGGTTGAAGGTAATGCGAGAGAAGGCTGAGGCAAGCAGAAAGAGAGAAGCGTGAATCAGCCAAGCGCTTGGAGGAAATTGAAAAGAGACAGGTGAATGAGCCAAGCAGTAAGTGCTTGGAGGAAATGCGAGAGAAGGCTGAATGAGCCGAGCAGAAAGCGCTTGAAGGAAATTCAAGACAAAGGTGAATGGGCCAAGCAGAAAGCGCTTGGAGGAAATGTGAGAGAAGCGTGAATGAGCCAAGCACAAAGCGCTTGGAGGAAATTCGAGAGAAGGGTGAATGAGCGAAGCAGAAAGAACTTGGAGGCAATGTGGGAGAAGTGTGAATTAGCGTGGAGGAAATGCGAGAGACGGGAATGAGCCAAGTAGAAAGCCCTTGAAGGAACTGCGAGAGAAGGCTGAATGGGCCAACCAGAAAGCACTTGGAGGAAATGTGACACAAGGGTGAATGAGCCAAGCAGAAATCGTTTGGAGGAAATGTGAGAGAAGGGTGAATGAGCCAAGCAGAAAGCGATTGGAGGAAATGTTAGAGAAGCCTGAATGAGGAAAGCAGAATGCGCTTGCAGGAAATGCGAGAGAAGTGTGAATGAGCCAAGCAGAAAGTGCTTGGAGGAACTGCGAGAGAAGGCTGAATGAGTCAAGCAGAAAGAACTTGAAGGTAATGGGAGAGAAGGCTGAGTCAAGCAGAAAGCGCTTGGAGGAAATGCGAGAGAAGGCTGAGTCAAGCAGAAAGCGGTTGGAGTAAATGAAAGAGACGGGTGAATGAGCCAAGCAGAAAGCGCTTGGAGGAAATTCAAGAGAAGGGTGAATGAGGCAAGCAGAAAGCGTTTGGAGGAAATGTGAGAGACGGGTGAATGAGCCAAGTAGAAAGCACTTGGAGGAAATGCGAGAGAAGGCTGAATGGGCCAAGCAGAAAGCGCTTGAAGGAAATGCAAGAGATGCGTGAATGACCCAAGCAGAATGGAAGAAATGCGAGAGAAGGCTGAATGAGCCAAGCAAAAAGTCCTTTGAGAAAATGCGAAGAGAAGGCTGAATGAGCCAAGCAGAAAGTGCTTGGAGGAAATGCGAGAGAGGGATGAATCAGCCAAGCAGAAAGTGCTTGGAGGAAATGGGAGAGACATCTGAGAGAAGCAGCAACTGCTTGGAGGAAATACGAGAGAACTGTGAATGAGCAAGGGAGAAAGTGCTTGAAGGGAAGGTGAGAGAAGGCTGAATGAGCCAAGGAGAAACCGCTTGGAGGAAATTTGAGAGAAGTGTGAATGAGCCAAGCAGAAAGCACTTGGAAGAAATGCGAGAGAAGGCTGAATGGGCCAAGCAGAAAGCACTTGGAGGAAATGTGAGACAAGTGTGAATGAGCCAAGCAGAAATCGTTTGGAGGAAATGTGAGAGAAGGGTGAATGAGCCAAGCAGAAAGCGATTGGAGGAAATGTTAGAGAAGCGTGAATGAGGAATGCAGAAAGCGCTTGGAGGAAATGCGAGAGAAGGCTGAGTCAAGCAGAAAGCGGTTGAAGGTAATGGGAGAGAAGGCTGAGGCAAGAAGAAAGCGCTTGGAGGAAATGCGAGAGAAGGCAGAGTCAAGCAGAAAGCGGTTGGAGTAAATGAGAGAGACGGGTGAATGAGCCAAACAGAAAGCGCTTGGAGGAAATTCAAGAGAAGGGTGAATGAGCCAAGCAGAAAGCATTTGGAGGAAATGTGACAGAAGGGTGAATGGGCCAAGCAGAAAGCACTTGGAGGAAATGTGAGACAAGTGTGAATGAGCCAAGCAGAAATCGTTTGGAGGAAATGTGAGAGAAGGGTGAATGAGCAAAGCAGAAAGCGACTGGAGGAAATGTGAGAGAAGCGTGAATGA
This sequence comes from Bothrops alternatus, assembly GCA_034064705.1. NCBI lineage: Eukaryota > Metazoa > Chordata > Lepidosauria > Squamata > Viperidae > Bothrops > Bothrops alternatus. Next base: position 4,036,963 of record JARGCV010000105.1, read on the forward strand.
GGAAAGCAGAAAGCGCTTGCAGGAAATGCGAGAGAAGGCTGAGTCAAGCAGAAAGCGGTTGAAGGTAATGCGAGAGAAGGCTGAGGCAAGCAGAAAGAGAGAAGCGTGAATCAGCCAAGCGCTTGGAGGAAATTGAAAAGAGACAGGTGAATGAGCCAAGCAGTAAGTGCTTGGAGGAAATGCGAGAGACGGGTGAATGAGCGAAGCAGAAAGTGATTGGAGGAAATGCGAGATAAATGTGAATGAGCCAAGCAGAAAGTCCTTGGAGGAAATGAGATAGAAGGCTGAGCCAAGCAGAAAGCAATTGGAGGAAATGCGAGAGAAGGGTGAATGACCCAAGCAGAAAGCGCTTGGAAGAAGTGCCAGAGAAGGCTGAGCGCAGCAGAAAGTGCTTGGAGGAAATGCGAGAGAAGGCTGAATGAGCCATGCAGAAAGCACTTGAAGGAAATGTGAGAGAATGGTGAATGAGCCAAGAAGAAAGCGCTTGGAAGAAATGCGAGAGAAGGCTGAAGCAAGCAGAAAGTGCTTGGAGGAAATGCGAGAGAAGGCTGAATGAGCCAAGCAGAAAGCGCTTGGAGCAAATGTGAAAGAAGGGTGAATGACCCAAGCAGAAAGCAATTGGAGGAAATGCGAGAGAAGGGTGAATGACCCAAGCAGAAATCGCTTTGAAGAAGTGCGAGAGAAGGCTGACCCAAGCAGAAAGTGCTTGGAGGTAATGCGATAGAAGGCTGAATGAGCCAAGCAGAAAGCGCTTGGAGCAAATGTGAAAGAAGGGTGAATGACCCAAGCAGAAAGCAATTGGAGGAAATGCGAGAGAAGGGTGAATGACCCAAGCAGAAAGCGCTTTGAAGAAGTGCGAGAGAAGGCTGACCCAAGCAGAAAGCGCTTGGAAGAAGTGCGAGAGAAGGCTGAGCCAAGCAGAAAGTGCTTGGAGGAAATGCAAGAAAAGGCTGACCCAAGCAGAAAGCGCTTGGAGGAAAGATGAGAGAACTGTGAATGAGCCAAGTAGAAAGCACTTGGAGGAAATGCGAGAGAAGTGTGAATGAGTGAAGCAGAAAGTGATTGGAGGAAATGCAAGAGAAATGTAAATGAGCCAAACAGAAAGCGCTTGTAAGAAATGCAAGAGAAGGCTGAATGAACCAAGCAAAAAATGCTTGGAGGAAATGCGAGAGAAATGTGAATGAGCCTAACAGAAAGTGCTTTGAGGAAATGCGAGTGAGGGATGAATCATCCAAGCAGAATGTTCTTGGAGGAAATGGGAGAGAAGTCTGAGACAAGCAGCAAGTGGTTGGAGGAAATACGAGAGTACTGTGAATGAGCAAGGAAGAAAGTGCTTGAAGGAAAGGTGAGAGAAGGCTGAATGGGCCACTAAGAAAGCGCTTGGAGAAAATACGAGAGGAGGCTGAATGGGCCACTAAGAAAGCGCTTGGAGGTAATGTGACAGAAGGGTGAATGAGCCAAGCAGAAAGGGCATGGAGGAAATGTGAGAGAATGCTGAGCCAAGGAGAAACCACTTGGAGGAAATGTGAGAGAAGTGTGAATGAGCCAAGGAGAAAGAACCTGGAAGAAATGTGAGAGAAGGCTGAATGAGCCAAGCAGAAAGCGTTTGGAGGAAATGTGAGAGACGGGTGAATGAGCCAAGCAGAAAGCGCTTGGAGGAAATGCGAGAGACGGGTGAATGACCCAAGCAGAAAGTGCTTGGAGGAAATGGGAGAGACATCTGAGAGAAGCAGCAACTGCTTGGAGGAAATACGAGAGAACTGTGAATGAGCAAGGGAGAAAGTGCTTGAAGGGAAGGTGAGAGAAGGCTGAATGAGCCAAGGAGAAACCGCTTGGAGGAAATTTGAGAGAAGTGTGAATGAGCCAAGCAGAAAGCACTTGGAAGAAATGCGAGAGAAGGCTGAATGGGCCAAGCAGAAAGCACTTGGAGGAAATGTGAGACAAGTGTGAATGAGCCAAGCAGAAATCGTTTGGAGGAAATGTGAGAGAAGGGTGAATGAGCCAAGCAGAAAGCGATTGGAGGAAATGTTAGAGAAGCGTGAATGAGGAATGCAGAAAGCGCTTGGAGGAAATGCGAGAGAAGGCTGAGTCAAGCAGAAAGCGGTTGAAGGTAATGGGAGAGAAGGCTGAGGCAAGCAGAAAGCGCTTGGAGGAAATGCGAGAGAAGGCAGAGTCAAGCAGAAAGCGGTTGGAGTAAATGAGAGAGACGGGTGAATGAGCCAAACAGAAAGCGCTTGGAGGAAATTCAAGAGAAGGGTGAATGAGCCAAGCAGAAAGCATTTGGAGGAAATGTGACAGAAGGGTGAATGGGCCAAGCAGAAAGCACTTGGAGGAAATGTGAGACAAGTGTGAATGAGCCAAGCAGAAATCGTTTGGAGGAAATGTGAGAGAAGGGTGAATGAGCAAAGCAGAAAGCGACTGGAGGAAATGTTAGAGAAGCGTGAATGAGGAAAGCAGAAAGCGCTTGCAGGAAATGCGAGAGAAGGCTGAGTCAAGCAGAAAGCGGTTGAAGGTAATGCGAGAGAAGGCTGAGGCAAGCAGAAAGAGAGAAGCGTGAATCAGCCAAGCGCTTGGAGGAAATTGAAAAGAGACAGGTGAATGAGCCAAGCAGTAAGTGCTTGGAGGAAATGCGAGAGACGGGTGAATGAGCGAAGCAGAAAGTGATTGGAGGAAATGCGAGATAAATGTGAATGAGCCAAGCAGAAAGTCCTTGGAGGAAATGAGATAGAAGGCTGAGCCAAGCAGAAAGCAATTGGAGGAAATGCGAGAGAAGGGTGAATGACCCAAGCAGAAAGCGCTTGGAAGAAGTGCCAGAGAAGGCTGAGCGCAGCAGAAAGTGCTTGGAGGAAATGCGAGAGAAGGCTGAATGAGCCATGCAGAAAGCACTTGAAGGAAATGTGAGAGAATGGTGAATGAGCCAAGAAGAAAGCGCTTGGAAGAAATGCGAGAGAAGGCTGAAGCAAGCAGAAAGTGCTTGGAGGAAATGCGAGAGAAGGCTGAATGAGCCAAGCAGAAAGCGCTTGGAGCAAATGTGAAAGAAGGGTGAATGACCCAAGCAGAAAGCAATTGGAGGAAATGCGAGAGAAGGGTGAATGACCCAAGCAGAAATCGCTTTGAAGAAGTGCGAGAGAAGGCTGACCCAAGCAGAAAGTGCTTGGAGGTAATGCGATAGAAGGCTGAATGAGCCAAGCAGAAAGCGCTTGGAGCAAATGTGAAAGAAGGGTGAATGACCCAAGCAGAAAGCAATTGGAGGAAATGCGAGAGAAGGGTGAATGACCCAAGCAGAAAGCGCTTTGAAGAAGTGCGAGAGAAGGCTGACCCAAGCAGAAAGCGCTTGGAAGAAGTGCGAGAGAAGGCTGAGCCAAGCAGAAAGTGCTTGGAGGAAATGCAAGAAAAGGCTGACCCAAGCAGAAAGCGCTTGGAGGAAAGATGAGAGAACTGTGAATGAGCCAAGTAGAAAGCACTTGGAGGAAATGCGAGAGAAGTGTGAATGAGTGAAGCAGAAAGTGATTGGAGGAAATGCAAGAGAAATGTAAATGAGCCAAACAGAAAGCGCTTGTAAGAAATGCAAGAGAAGGCTGAATGAACCAAGCAAAAAATGCTTGGAGGAAATACGAGAGTACTGTGAATGAGCAAGGAAGAAAGTGCTTGAAGGAAAGGTGAGAGAAGGCTGAATGGGCCACTAAGAAAGCAATTGGAGGAAATGCGAGAGAAGGCTGAATGGGCCACTAAGAAAGCTCTTGGAGGTAATGTGACAGAAGGGTGAATGAGCCAAGCAGAAAGGGCATGGAGGAAATGTGAGAGAAGGCTGAGCCAAGGAGAAACCACTTGGAGGAAATGTGAGAGAAGTGTGAATGAGCCAAGGAGAAAGAACCTGGAAGAAATGTGAGAGAAGGCTGAATGAGCCAAGCAGAAAGCGTTTGGAGGAAATGTGAAAGAAGGGTGAATGACCCAAGCAGAAAGCAATTGGAGGAAATGCGAGAGAAGGGTGAATGACCCAAGCAGAAAGCGCTTTGAAGAAGTGCGAGAGAAGGCTGACCCAAGCAGAAAGTGCTTGGAGGTAATGCGATAGAAGGCTGAATGAGCCAAGCAGAAAGCGCTTGGAGGAAATGCGAGAGATAGGTGAATTAGCCAAGCAGAAAGCACTTGAAGGAAATGCGAGAGAAGTGTGAATGAGCCAAGCAAAAAGTGATTGGAGGAAATGAGAGAGAAATGTGAATGAGGCAAGCAGAAAGTCCTTGGAGGAAATGAGAGAGAAGGCTGAGCCAAGCAGAAAGCAATTGGAGGAAATGCGAGAGAAGGGTGAATGACCCAAGCAGAAAGCGCTTGGAAGAAGTGCGAGAGAAGGCTGAGCCAAGCAGAAAGTGCTTGGAGGAAATGCAAGAAAAGGCTGACCCAAGCAGAAAGCGCTTGGAGGAAAGATGAGAGAACTGTGAATGAGCCAAGTAGAAAGCACTTGGAGAAAATGCGAGAGAAGTGTGAATGAGTGAAGCAGAAAGTGATTGGAGGAAATGCAAGAGAAATGTAAATGAGCCAAACAGAAAGCGCTTGTAAGAAATGCAAGAGAAGGCTGAATGAACCAAGCAAAAAATGCTTGGAGGAAATGCGAGAGAAATGTGAATGAGCCTAACAGAAAGTGCTTTGAGGAAATGCGAGTGAGGGATGAATCATCCAAGCAGAATGTTCTTGGAGGAAATGGGAGAGAAGTCTGAGACAAGCAGCAAGTGGTTGGAGGAAATACGAGAGTACTGTGAATGAGCAAGGAAGAAAGTGCTTGAAGGAAAGGTGAGAGAAGGCTGAATGGGCCACTAAGAAAGCGCTTGGAGAAAATACGAGAGGAGGCTGAATGGGCCACTAAGAAAGCGCTTGGAGGTAATGTGACAGAAGGGTGAATGAGCCAAGCAGAAAGGGCATGGAGGAAATGTGAGAGAATGCTGAGCCAAGGAGAAACCACTTGGAGGAAATGTGAGAGAAGTGTGAATGAGCCAAGGAGAAAGAACCTGGAAGAAATGTGAGAGAAGGCTGAATGAGCCAAGCAGAAAGCGTTTGGAGGAAATGTGAGAGACGGGTGAATGAGCCAAGCAGAAAGCGCTTGGAGGAAATGCGAGAGACGGGTGAATGACCCAAGCAGAAAGCGCTTGGAGGAAATGAGAGAGAAGGCTGAGCCAAGCAGAAAGCAATTGGAGGAAATGCGAGAGAAGGGTGAATGACCCAAGCAGAAAGCGCTTGGAAGAAGTGCCAGAGAAGGCTGAGCCAAGCAGAAAGTGCTTGGAGGAAATGCGAGAGAAGGCTGAATGAGCCAAGCTGAAAGCGCTTGGAGGAAATGCAAGAGATGTGTCAATGACCCAAGGAGAAAGCGCATGGACGAAATGCAAAAAAAGGCTAACCCAAGCAGAAAACGCTTGGAAGAAATGCGAAAGAGGGGTGAATGGGCCAATAAGAAAGCGCTTGGAGGAAATATGAGAGAAGTGTCAATGAGCCAAGCAGAAATCGTTTGGAGGAAATGTGAGAGAAGGGTGAATGAGCAAAGCAGAAAGCGACTGGAGGAAATGTTAGAGAAGCGTGAATGAGGAAAGCAGAAAGCGCTTGCAGGAAATGCGAGAGAAGGCTGAGTCAAGCAGAAAGCGGTTGAAGGTAATGCGAGAGAAGGCTGAGGCAAGCAGAAAGAGAGAAGCGTGAATCAGCTAAGCGCTTGGAGGAAATTGAAAAGAGACAGGTGAATGAGCCAAGCAGTAAGTGCTTGGAGGAAATGCGAGAGAAGGCTGAATGAGCCGAGCAGAAAGCGCTTGAAGGAAATTCAAGACAAAGGTGAATGGGCCAAGCAGAAAGCGCTTGGAGGAAATTCGAGAGAAGGGTGAATGAGCGAAGCAGAAAGAACTTGGAGGCAATGTGGGAGAAGTGTGAATTAGCGTGGAGGAAAAGCGAGAGACGGGAATGAGCCAAGTAGAAAGCCCTTGAAGGAACTGCGAGAGAAGGCTGAATGGGCCAACTAGAAAGCACTTGGAGGAAATGTGACACAAGGGTGAATGAGCCAAGCAGAAATCGTTTGGAGGAAATGTGAGAGAAGGGTGAATGAGCCAAGCAGAAAGGGCATGGAGGAAATGTGAGAGAAGGCTGAGCCAAGGAGAAACCACTTGGAGGAAATGTGAGAGAAGTGTGAATGAGCCAAGGAGAAAGAACCTGGAAGAAATGTGAGAGAAGGCTGAATGAGCCAAGCAGAAAGCGTTTGGAGGAAATGTGAAAGAAGGGTGAATGACCCAAGCAGAAAGCAATTGGAGGAAATGCGAGAGAAGGGTGAATGACCCAAGCAGAAAGCGCTTTGAAGAAGTGCGAGAGAAGGCTGACCCAAGCAGAAAGCGCTTGGAGGAAATGCGAGAGAAGGCTGAGTCAAGCAGAAAGCGGTTGAAGGTAATGGGAGAGAAGGCTGAGGCAAGCAGAAAGCGCTTGGAGGAAATGCGAGAGAAGGCAGAGTCAAGCAGAAAGCGGTTGGAGTAAATGAGAGAGACGGGTGAATGAGCCAAACAGAAAGCGCTTGGAGGAAATTCAAGAGAAGGGTGAATGAGCCAAGCAGAAAGCATTTGGAGGAAATGTGACAGAAGGGTGAATGGGCCAAGCAGAAAGCACTTGGAGGAAATGTGAGACAAGTGTGAATGAGCCAAGCAGAAATCGTTTGGAGGAAATGTGAGAGAAGGGTGAATGAGCAAAGCAGAAAGCGACTGGAGGAAATGTTAGAGAAGCGTGAATGAGGAAAGCAGAAAGCGCTTGCAGGAAATGCGAGAGAAGGCTGAGTCAAGCAGAAAGCGGTTGAAGGTAATGCGAGAGAAGGCTGAGGCAAGCAGAAAGAGAGAAGCGTGAATCAGCCAAGCGCTTGGAGGAAATTGAAAAGAGACAGGTGAATGAGCCAAGCAGTAAGTGCTTGGAGGAAATGCGAGAGACGGGTGAATGAGCGAAGCAGAAAGTGATTGGAGGAAATGCGAGATAAATGTGAATGAGCCAAGCAGAAAGTCCTTGGAGGAAATGAGATAGAAGGCTGAGCCAAGCAGAAAGCAATTGGAGGAAATGCGAGAGAAGGGTGAATGACCCAAGCAGAAAGCGCTTGGAAGAAGTGCCAGAGAAGGCTGAGCGCAGCAGAAAGTGCTTGGAGGAAATGCGAGAGAAGGCTGAATGAGCCATGCAGAAAGCACTTGAAGGAAATGTGAGAGAATGGTGAATGAGCCAAGAAGAAAGCGCTTGGAAGAAATGCGAGAGAAGGCTGAAGCAAGCAGAAAGTGCTTGGAGGAAATGCGAGAGAAGGCTGAATGAGCCAAGCAGAAAGCGCTTGGAGCAAATGTGAAAGAAGGGTGAATGACCCAAGCAGAAAGCAATTGGAGGAAATGCGAGAGAAGGGTGAATGACCCAAGCAGAAAGCGCTTTGAAGAAGTGCGAGAGAAGGCTGACCCAAGCAGAAAGTGCTTGGAGGTAATGCGATAGAAGGCTGAATGAGCCAAGCAGAAAGCGCTTGGAGCAAATGTGAAAGAAGGGTGAATGACCCAAGCAGAAAGCAATTGGAGGAAATGCGAGAGAAGGGTGAATGACCCAAGCAGAAAGCGCTTTGAAGAAGTGCGAGAGAAGGCTGACCCAAGCAGAAAGCGCTTGGAAGAAGTGCGAGAGAAGGCTGAGCCAAGCAGAAAGTGCTTGGAGGAAATGCAAGAAAAGGCTGACCCAAGCAGAAAGCGCTTGGAGGAAAGATGAGAGAACTGTGAATGAGCCAAGTAGAAAGCACTTGGAGGAAATGCGAGAGAAGTGTGAATGAGTGAAGCAGAAAGTGATTGGAGGAAATGCAAGAGAAATGTAAATGAGCCAAACAGAAAGCGCTTGTAAGAAATGCAAGAGAAGGCTGAATGAACCAAGCAAAAAATGCTTGGAGGAAATACGAGAGTACTGTGAATGAGCAAGGAAGAAAGTGCTTGAAGGAAAGGTGAGAGAAGGCTGAATGGGCCACTAAGAAAGCAATTGGAGGAAATGCGAGAGAAGGCTGAATGGGCCACTAAGAAAGCTCTTGGAGGTAATGTGACAGAAGGGTGAATGAGCCAAGCAGAAAGGGCATGGAGGAAATGTGAGAGAAGGCTGAGCCAAGGAGAAACCACTTGGAGGAAATGTGAGAGAAGTGTGAATGAGCCAAGGAGAAAGAACCTGGAAGAAATGTGAGAGAAGGCTGAATGAGCCAAGCAGAAAGCGTTTGGAGGAAATGTGAAAGAAGGGTGAATGACCCAAGCAGAAAGCAATTGGAGGAAATGCGAGAGAAGGGTGAATGACCCAAGCAGAAAGCGCTTTGAAGAAGTGCGAGAGAAGGCTGACCCAAGCAGAAAGTGCTTGGAGGTAATGCGATAGAAGGCTGAATGAGCCAAGCAGAAAGCGCTTGGAGGAAATGCGAGAGATAGGTGAATTAGCCAAGCAGAAAGCACTTGAAGGAAATGCGAGAGAAGTGTGAATGAGCCAAGCAAAAAGTGATTGGAGGAAATGAGAGAGAAATGTGAATGAGGCAAGCAGAAAGTCCTTGGAGGAAATGAGAGAGAAGGCTGAGCCAAGCAGAAAGCAATTGGAGGAAATGCGAGAGAAGGGTGAATGACCCAAGCAGAAAGCGCTTGGAAGAAGTGCGAGAGAAGGCTGAGCCAAGCAGAAAGTGCTTGGAGGAAATGCAAGAAAAGGCTGACCCAAGCAGAAAGCGCTTGGAGGAAAGATGAGAGAACTGTGAATGAGCCAAGTAGAAAGCACTTGGAGAAAATGCGAGAGAAGTGTGAATGAGTGAAGCAGAAAGTGATTGGAGGAAATGCAAGAGAAATGTAAATGAGCCAAACAGAAAGCGCTTGTAAGAAATGCAAGAGAAGGCTGAATGAACCAAGCAAAAAATGCTTGGAGGAAATGCGAGAGAAATGTGAATGAGCCTAACAGAAAGTGCTTTGAGGAAATGCGAGTGAGGGATGAATCATCCAAGCAGAATGTTCTTGGAGGAAATGGGAGAGAAGTCTGAGACAAGCAGCAAGTGGTTGGAGGAAATACGAGAGTACTGTGAATGAGCAAGGAAGAAAGTGCTTGAAGGAAAGGTGAGAGAAGGCTGAATGGGCCACTAAGAAAGCGCTTGGAGAAAATACGAGAGGAGGCTGAATGGGCCACTAAGAAAGCGCTTGGAGGTAATGTGACAGAAGGGTGAATGAGCCAAGCAGAAAGGGCATGGAGGAAATGTGAGAGAATGCTGAGCCAAGGAGAAACCACTTGGAGGAAATGTGAGAGAAGTGTGAATGAGCCAAGGAGAAAGAACCTGGAAGAAATGTGAGAGAAGGCTGAATGAGCCAAGCAGAAAGCGTTTGGAGGAAATGTGAGAGACGGGTGAATGAGCCAAGCAGAAAGCGCTTGGAGGAAATGCGAGAGACGGGTGAATGACCCAAGCAGAAAGCGCTTGGAGGAAATGCGAGAGATAGGTGAATTACCCAAGCAGAAAGCGCTTGAAGGAAATGCGAGAGAAGTGTGAATGAGGAAATACGAGAGGAGGCTGAATGGGCCACTAAGAAAGCGCTTGGAGGTAATGTGACAAAAGGGTGAATGAGCCAAGTAGAAAGTGCTTGGAGGAAATGAGAGAGAAGGCTGAGCCAAGCAGAAAGCAATTGGAGGAAATGCGAGAGAAGGGTGAATGACCCAAGCAGAAAGCGCTTGGAAGAAGTGCCAGAGAAGGCTGAGCCAAGCAGAAAGTGCTTGGAGGAAATGCGAGAGAAGGCTGAATGAGCCAAGCTGAAAGCGCTTGGAGGAAATGCAAGAGATGTGTCAATGACCCAAGGAGAAAGCGCATGGACGAAATGCAAAAAAAGGCTAACCCAAGCAGAAAACGCTTGGAAGAAATGCGAAAGAGGGGTGAATGGGCCAATAAGAAAGCGCTTGGAGGAAATATGAGAGAAGTGTCAATGAGCCAAGCAGAAATCGTTTGGAGGAAATGTGAGAGAAGGGTGAATGAGCAAAGCAGAAAGCGACTGGAGGAAATGTTAGAGAAGCGTGAATGAGGAAAGCAGAAAGCGCTTGCAGGAAATGCGAGAGAAGGCTGAGTCAAGCAGAAAGCGGTTGAAGGTAATGCGAGAGAAGGCTGAGGCAAGCAGAAAGAGAGAAGCGTGAATCAGCTAAGCGCTTGGAGGAAATTGAAAAGAGACAGGTGAATGAGCCAAGCAGTAAGTGCTTGGAGGAAATGCGAGAGAAGGCTGAATGAGCCGAGCAGAAAGCGCTTGAAGGAAATTCAAGACAAAGGTGAATGGGCCAAGCAGAAAGCGCTTGGAGGAAATTCGAGAGAAGGGTGAATGAGCGAAGCAGAAAGAACTTGGAGGCAATGTGGGAGAAGTGTGAATTAGCGTGGAGGAAAAGCGAGAGACGGGAATGAGCCAAGTAGAAAGCCCTTGAAGGAACTGCGAGAGAAGGCTGAATGGGCCAACTAGAAAGCACTTGGAGGAAATGTGACACAAGGGTGAATGAGCCAAGCAGAAATCGTTTGGAGGAAATGTGAGAGAAGGGTGAATGAGCCAAGCAGAAAGGGCATGGAGGAAATGTGAGAGAAGGCTGAGCCAAGGAGAAACCACTTGGAGGAAATGTGAGAGAAGTGTGAATGAGCCAAGGAGAAAGAACCTGGAAGAAATGTGAGAGAAGGCTGAATGAGCCAAGCAGAAAGCGTTTGGAGGAAATGTGAAAGAAGGGTGAATGACCCAAGCAGAAAGCAATTGGAGGAAATGCGAGAGAAGGGTGAATGACCCAAGCAGAAAGCGCTTTGAAGAAGTGCGAGAGAAGGCTGACCCAAGCAGAAAGTGCTTGGAGGTAATGCGATAGAAGGCTGAATGAGCCAAGCAGAAAGCGCTTGGAGGAAATGCGAGAGATAGGTGAATTAGCCAAGCAGAAAGCACTTGAAGGAAATGCGAGAGAAGTGTGAATGAGCCAAGCAGAAAGTGATTGGAGGAAATGAGAGAGAAATGTGAATGAGGCAAGCAGAAAGTCCTTGGAGGAAATGAGAGAGAAGGCTGAGCCAAGCAGAAAGCAATTGGAGGAAATGCGAGAGAAGGATGAATGACCCAAGCAGAAAGCGCATGGACGAAATGCAAAAAAAGGCTAACCCAAGCAGAAAACGCTTGGAAGAAATGCGAAAGAAGGGTGAATGGGCCAATAAGAAAGCGCTTGGAGGAAATACGAGAGAAGTATGAATGAGCCAAGCAGAAACCGCTTGGAGCAAAGTTTAAAGAAGGGTGAATGACCCAAGTAGAAAGTTCTTGGAGGAAATGAGAGAGAAGGCTGAGCCAAGCAGAAAGCAATTGGAGGAAATGCGAGAGAAGGGTGAATAACCCAAGCAGAAAGCCATGGAGGAAATGCAAGAAAAGGCTGAGCCAAGCTGAAAGCGATTGGAGGAAATGCGAGAGAAGGCTGAATGAACCAAGCAAAAAATGCTTGGAGGAAATGCGAGAGAAATGTGAATGAGCCTAACAGAAAGTGCTTTGAGGAAATGGGAGAGAGGGATGAATCAGCCAAGCAGAAAGTGCTTGGAAGAAATACGAGAGTACTGTGAATGAGCAAGGAAGAAAGTGCTTGAAGGAAAGGTGAGAGGAGGCTGAATGGGCCACTGAGCAAGCGCTTGGAGGTAATGTGACAGAAGGGTGAATGAGCCAAGCAGAAAGGGCATGGAGGAAATGTGAGAGAAGGCTGAGCCAAGGAGAAACCACTTGGAGGAAATGTGAGAGAAGTGTGAATGAGCCAAGGAGAAAGAACCTGGAAGAAATGTGAGAGAAGGCTGAATGAGCCAAGCAGAAAGCGTTTGGAGGAAATGTGAGAGAAGGGTGAATGAGCCAAGCAGAAAGCGCTTGGAGGAAATGCCAGAGACGGGTGAATGAGCGAAGCAGAAAGTGATTGGAGGAAATGCGAGATAAATGTGAATGAGCCAAGCAGAAAGTCCTTGGAGGAAATGAGATAGAAGGCTGAGCCAAGCAGAAAGCAATTGGAGGAAATGCGAGAGAAGGGTGAATGACCCAAGCAGAAAGCGCTTGGAAGAAGTGCCAGAGAAGGCTGAGCGCAGCAGAAAGTGCTTTGAGGAAATGCGAGAGAAGGCTGAATGAGCCATGCAGAAAGCACTTGAAGGAAATGTGAGAGAATGGTGAATGAGCCAAGAAGAAAGCGCTTGGAAGAAATGCGAGAGAAGGCTGAAGCAAGCAGAAAGTGCTTGGAGGAAATGCGAGAGAAGGCTGAATGAGCCAAGCAGAAAGCGCTTGGAGCAAATGTGAAAGAAGGGTGAATGACCCAAGCAGAAAGCAATTGGAGGAAATGCGAGAGAAGGGTGAATGACCCAAGCAGAAAGCGCTTTGAAGAAGTGCGAGAGAAGGCTGACCCAAGCAGAAAGTGCTTGGAGGTAATGCGAGAGAAGGCTGAATGAGCCAAGCAGAAAGCGCTTGGAGCAAATGTGAAAGAAGGGTGAATGACCCAAGCAGAAAGCAATTGGAGGAAATGCGAGAGAAGGGTGAATGACCCAAGCAGAAAGCGCTTTGAAGAAGTGCGAGAGAAGGCTGAGCCAAGCAGAAAGTGCTTGGAGGAAATGCAAGAAAAGGCTGACCCAAGCAGAAAGCGCTTGGAGGAAAGATGAGAGAACTGTGAATGAGCCAAGTAGAAAGCACTTGGAGGAAATGCGAGAGAAGTGTGAATGAGTGAAGCAGAAAGTGATTGGAGGAAATGCAAGAGAAATGTAAATGAGCCAAACAGAAAGCGCTTGGAGGTAATGCGATAGAAGGCTTTGAAGAAGTGCGAGAGAAGGCTGAGCCAAGCAGAAAGTGCTTGGAGGAAATGCAAGAAAAGGCTGACCCAAGCAGAAAGCGCTTGGAGGAAAGATGAGAGAACTGTGAATGAGCCAAGTAGAAAGCACTTGGAGGAAATGCGAGAGAAGTGTGAATGAGTGAAGCAGAAAGTGATTGGAGGAAATGCAAGAGAAATGTGAATGAGCCAAGCAGAAAGCGCTTGGAGCAAATGTGAAAGAAGGGTGAATGACCCAAGCAGAAAGCAATTGGAGGAAATGCGAGAGAAGGGTGAATGACCCAAGCAGAAAGCGCTTTGAAGAAGTGCGAGAGAAGGCTGACCCAAGCAGAAAGTGCTTGGAGGTAATGCGAGAGAAGGCTGAATGAGCCAAGCAGAAAGCGCTTGGAGCAAATGTGAAAGAAGGGTGAATGACCCAAGCAGAAAGCAATTGGAGGAAATGCGAGAGAAGGGTGAATGACCCAAGCAGAAAGCGCTTTGAAGAAGTGCGAGAGAAGGCTGAGCCAAGCAGAAAGTGCTTGGAGGAAATGCAAGAAAAGGCTGACCCAAGCAGAAAGCGCTTGGAGGAAAGATGAGAGAACTGTGAATGAGCCAAGTAGAAAGCACTTGGAGGAAATGCAAGAGAAGGCTGAATGAACCAAGCAAAAAATGCTTGGAGGAAATACGAGAGTACTGTGAATGAGCAAGGAAGAAAGTGCTTGAAGGAAAGGTGAGAGAAGGCTGAATGGGCCACTAAGAAAGCAATTGGAGGAAATGCGAGAGAAGGCTGAATGGGCCACTAAGAAAGCTCTTGGAGGTAATGTGACAGAAGGGTGAATGAGCCAAGCAGAAAGGGCATGGAGGAAATGTGAGAGAAGGCTGAGCCAAGGAGAAACCACTTGGAGGAAATGTGAGAGAAGTGTGAATGAGCCAAGGAGAAAGAACCTGGAAGAAATGTGAGAGAAGGCTGAATGAGCCAAGCAGAAAGCGTTTGGAGGAAATGTGAAAGAAGGGTGAATGACCCAAGCAGAAAGCAATTGGAGGAAATGCGAGAGAAGGGTGAATGACCCAAGCAGAAAGCGCTTTGAAGAAGTGCGAGAGAAGGCTGACCCAAGCAGAAAGTGCTTGGAGGTAATGCGATAGAAGGCTGAATGAGCCAAGCAGAAAGCGCTTGGAGGAAATGCGAGAGATAGGTGAATTAGCCAAGCAGAAAGCACTTGAAGGAAATGCGAGAGAAGTGTGAATGAGCCAAGCAAAAAGTGATTGGAGGAAATGAGAGAGAAATGTGAATGAGGCAAGCAGAAAGTCCTTGGAGGAAATGAGAGAGAAGGCTGAGCCAAGCAGAAAGCAATTGGAGGAAATGCGAGAGAAGGGTGAATGACCCAAGCAGAAAGCGCTTGGAAGAAGTGCGAGAGAAGGCTGAGCCAAGCAGAAAGTGCTTGGAGGAAATGCAAGAAAAGGCTGACCCAAGCAGAAAGCGCTTGGAGGAAAGATGAGAGAACTGTGAATGAGCCAAGTAGAAAGCACTTGGAGAAAATGCGAGAGAAGTGTGAATGAGTGAAGCAGAAAGTGATTGGAGGAAATGCAAGAGAAATGTAAATGAGCCAAACAGAAAGCGCTTGTAAGAAATGCAAGAGAAGGCTGAATGAACCAAGCAAAAAATGCTTGGAGGAAATGCGAGAGAAATGTGAATGAGCCTAACAGAAAGTGCTTTGAGGAAATGCGAGTGAGGGATGAATCATCCAAGCAGAATGTTCTTGGAGGAAATGGGAGAGAAGTCTGAGACAAGCAGCAAGTGGTTGGAGGAAATACGAGAGTACTGTGAATGAGCAAGGAAGAAAGTGCTTGAAGGAAAGGTGAGAGAAGGCTGAATGGGCCACTAAGAAAGCGCTTGGAGGTAATGTGACAGAAGGGTGAATGAGCCAAGCAGAAAGGGCATGGAGGAAATGTGAGAGAATGCTGAGCCAAGGAGAAACCACTTGGAGGAAATGTGAGAGAAGTGTGAATGAGCCAAGGAGAAAGAACCTGGAAGAAATGTGAGAGAAGGCTGAATGAGCCAAGCAGAAAGCGTTTGGAGGAAATGTGAGAGACGGGTGAATGAGCCAAGCAGAAAGCGCTTGGAGGAAATGCGAGAGACGGGTGAATGACCCAAGCAGAAAGCGCTTGGAGGAAATGCGAGAGATAGGTGAATTACCCAAGCAGAAAGCGCTTGAAGGAAATGCGAGAGAAGTGTGAATGAGGAAATACGAGAGGAGGCTGAATGGGCCACTAAGAAAGCGCTTGGAGGTAATGTGACAAAAGGGTGAATGAGCCAAGTAGAAAGTGCTTGGAGGAAATGAGAGAGAAGGCTGAGCCAAGCAGAAAGCAATTGGAGGAAATGCGAGAGAAGGGTGAATGACCCAAGCAGAAAGCGCTTGGAAGAAGTGCCAGAGAAGGCTGAGCCAAGCAGAAAGTGCTTGGAGGAAATGCGAGAGAAGGCTGAATGAGCCAAGCTGAAAGCGCTTGGAGGAAATGCAAGAGATGTGTCAATGACCCAAGGAGAAAGCGCATGGACGAAATGCAAAAAAAGGCTAACCCAAGCAGAAAACGCTTGGAAGAAATGCGAAAGAGGGGTGAATGGGCCAATAAGAAAGCGCTTGGAGGAAATATGAGAGAAGTGTCAATGAGCCAAGCAGAAATCGTTTGGAGGAAATGTGAGAGAAGGGTGAATGAGCCAAGCAGAAAGCGACTGGAGGAAATGTTAGAGAAGCGTGAATGAGGAAAGCAGAAAGCGCTTGCAGGAAATGCGAGAGAAGGCTGAGTCAAGCAGAAAGCGGTTGAAGGTAATGCGAGAGAAGGCTGAGGCAAGCAGAAAGAGAGAAGCGTGAATCAGCTAAGCGCTTGGAGGAAATTGAAAAGAGACAGGTGAATGAGCCAAGCAGTAAGTGCTTGGAGGAAATGCGAGAGAAGGCTGAATGAGCCGAGCAGAAAGCGCTTGAAGGAAATTCAAGACAAAGGTGAATGGGCCAAGCAGAAAGCGCTTGGAGGAAATTCGAGAGAAGGGTGAATGAGCGAAGCAGAAAGAACTTGGAGGCAATGTGGGAGAAGTGTGAATTAGCGTGGAGGAAAAGCGAGAGACGGGAATGAGCCAAGTAGAAAGCCCTTGAAGGAACTGCGAGAGAAGGCTGAATGGGCCAACTAGAAAGCACTTGGAGGAAATGTGACACAAGGGTGAATGAGCCAAGCAGAAATCGTTTGGAGGAAATGTGAGAGAAGGGTGAATGAGCCAAGCAGAAAGGGCATGGAGGAAATGTGAGAGAAGGCTGAGCCAAGGAGAAACCACTTGGAGGAAATGTGAGAGAAGTGTGAATGAGCCAAGGAGAAAGAACCTGGAAGAAATGTGAGAGAAGGCTGAATGAGCCAAGCAGAAAGCGTTTGGAGGAAATGTGAAAGAAGGGTGAATGACCCAAGCAGAAAGCAATTGGAGGAAATGCGAGAGAAGGGTGAATGACCCAAGCAGAAAGCGCTTTGAAGAAGTGCGAGAGAAGGCTGACCCAAGCAGAAAGTGCTTGGAGGTAATGCGATAGAAGGCTGAATGAGCCAAGCAGAAAGCGCTTGGAGGAAATGCGAGAGATAGGTGAATTAGCCAAGCAGAAAGCACTTGAAGGAAATGCGAGAGAAGTGTGAATGAGCCAAGCAGAAAGTGATTGGAGGAAATGAGAGAGAAATGTGAATGAGGCAAGCAGAAAGTCCTTGGAGGAAATGAGAGAGAAGGCTGAGCCAAGCAGAAAGCAATTGGAGGAAATGCGAGAGAAGGATGAATGACCCAAGCAGAAAGCGCATGGACGAAATGCAAAAAAAGGCTAACCCAAGCAGAAAACGCTTGGAAGAAATGCGAAAGAAGGGTGAATGGGCCAATAAGAAAGCGCTTGGAGGAAATACGAGAGAAGTATGAATGAGCCAAGCAGAAACCGCTTGGAGCAAAGTTTAAAGAAGGGTGAATGACCCAAGTAGAAAGTCCTTGGAGGAAATGAGAGAGAAGGCTGAGCCAAGCAGAAAGCAATTGGAGGAAATGCGAGAGAAGGGTGAATAACCCAAGCAGAAAGCCATGGAGGAAATGCAAGAAAAGGCTGAGCCAAGCTGAAAGCGCTTGGAGGAAATGCGAGAGAAGGCTGAATGAACCAAGCAAAAAATGCTTGGAGGAAATGCGAGAGAAATGTGAATGAGCCTAACAGAAAGTGCTTTGAGGAAATGGGAGAGAGGGATGAATCAGCCAAGCAGAAAGTGCTTGGAAGAAATACGAGAGTACTGTGAATGAGCAAGGAAGAAAGTGCTTGAAGGAAAGGTGAGAGGAGGCTGAATGGGCCACTGAGCAAGCGCTTGGAGGTAATGTGACAGAAGGGTGAATGAGCCAAGCAGAAAGGGCATGGAGGAAATGTGAGAGAAGGCTGAGCCAAGGAGAAACCACTTGGAGGAAATGTGAGAGAAGTGTGAATGAGCCAAGGAGAAAGAACCTGGAAGAAATGTGAGAGAAGGCTGAATGAGCCAAGCAGAAAGCGTTTGGAGGAAATGTGAGAGAAGGGTGAATGAGCCAAGCAGAAAGCGCTTGGAGGAAATGCCAGAGACGGGTGAATGAGCGAAGCAGAAAGTGATTGGAGGAAATGCGAGATAAATGTGAATGAGCCAAGCAGAAAGTCCTTGGAGGAAATGAGATAGAAGGCTGAGCCAAGCAGAAAGCAATTGGAGGAAATGCGAGAGAAGGGTGAATGACCCAAGCAGAAAGCGCTTGGAAGAAGTGCCAGAGAAGGCTGAGCGCAGCAGAAAGTGCTTTGAGGAAATGCGAGAGAAGGCTGAATGAGCCATGCAGAAAGCACTTGAAGGAAATGTGAGAGAATGGTGAATGAGCCAAGAAGAAAGCGCTTGGAAGAAATGCGAGAGAAGGCTGAAGCAAGCAGAAAGTGCTTGGAGGAAATGCGAGAGAAGGCTGAATGAGCCAAGCAGAAAGCGCTTGGAGCAAATGTGAAAGAAGGGTGAATGACCCAAGCAGAAAGCAATTGGAGGAAATGCGAGAGAAGGGTGAATGACCCAAGCAGAAAGCGCTTTGAAGAAGTGCGAGAGAAGGCTGACCCAAGCAGAAAGTGCTTGGAGGTAATGCGATAGAAGGCTGAATGAGCCAAGCAGAAAGCGCTTGGAGCAAATGTGAAAGAAGGGTGAATGACCCAAGCAGAAAGCAATTGGAGGAAATGCGAGAGAAGGGTGAATGACCCAAGCAGAACGCTCTTTGAAGAAGTGCGAGAGAAGGCTGACCCAAGCAGAAAGCGCTTGGAAGAAGTGCGAGAGAAGGCTGAGCCAAGCAGAAAGTGCTTGGAGGAAATGCAAGAAAAGGCTGACCCAAGCAGAAAGCGCTTGGAGGAAAGATGAGAGAACTGTGAATGAGCCAAGTAGAAAGCACTTGGAGGAAATGCGAGAGAAGTGTGAATGAGTGAAGCAGAAAGTGATTGGAGGAAATGCAAGAGAAATGTAAATGAGCCAAACAGAAAGCGCTTGTAAGAAATGCAAGAGAAGGCTGAATGAACCAAGCAAAAAATGCTTGGAGGAAATACGAGAGTACTGTGAATGAGCAAGGAAGAAAGTGCTTGAAGGAAAGGTGAGAGAAGGCTGAATGGGCCACTAAGAAAGCAATTGGAGGAAATGCGAGAGAAGGCTGAATGGGCCACTAAGAAAGCTCTTGGAGGTAATGTGACAGAAGGGTGAATGAGCCAAGCAGAAAGGGCATGGAGGAAATGTGAGAGAAGGCTGAGCCAAGGAGAAACCACTTGGAGGAAATGTGAGAGAAGTGTGAATGAGCCAAGGAGAAAGAACCTGGAAGAAATGTGAGAGAAGGCTGAATGAGCCAAGCAGAAAGCGTTTGGAGGAAATGTGAAAGAAGGGTGAATGACCCAAGCAGAAAGCAATTGGAGGAAATGCGAGAGAAGGGTGAATGACCCAAGCAGAAAGCGCTTTGAAGAAGTGCGAGAGAAGGCTGACCCAAGCAGAAAGTGCTTGGAGGTAATGCGATAGAAGGCTGAATGAGCCAAGCAGAAAGCGCTTGGAGGAAATGCGAGAGATAGGTGAATTAGCCAAGCAGAAAGCACTTGAAGGAAATGCGTGAGAAGTGTGAATGAGCCAAGCAAAAAGTGATTGGAGGAAATGAGAGAGAAATGTGAATGAGGCAAGCAGAAAGTCCTTGGAGGAAATGAGAGAGAAGGCTGAGCCAAGCAGAAAGCAATTGGAGGAAATGCGAGAGAAGGGTGAATGACCCAAGCAGAAAGCGCTTGGAAGAAGTGCGAGAGAAGGCTGAGCCAAGCAGAAAGTGCTTGGAGGAAATGCAAGAAAAGGCTGACCCAAGCAGAAAGCGCTTGGAGGAAAGATGAGAGAACTGTGAATGAGCCAAGTAGAAAGCACTTGGAGGAAATGCGAGAGAAGTGTGAATGAGTGAAGCAGAAAGTGATTGGAGGAAATGCAAGAGAAATGTAAATGAGCCAAACAGAAAGCGCTTGTAAGAAATGCAAGAGAAGGCTGAATGAACCAAGCAAAAAATGCTTGGAGGAAATGCGAGAGAAATGTGAATGAGCCTAACAGAAAGTGCTTTGAGGAAATGCGAGAGAGGGATGAATCATCCAAGCAGAATGTTCTTGGAGGAAATGGGAGAGAAGTCTGAGACAAGCAGCAAGTGGTTGGAGGAAATACGAGAGTACTGTGAATGAGCAAGGAAGAAAGTGCTTGAAGGAAAGGTGAGAGAAGGCTGAATGGGCCACTAAGAAAGCGCTTGGAGAAAATACGAGAGGAGGCTGAATGGGCCACTAAGAAAGCGCTTGGAGGTAATGTGACAGAAGGGTGAATGAGCCAAGCAGAAAGGGCATGGAGGAAATGTGAGAGAATGCTGAGCCAAGGAGAAACCACTTGGAGGAAATGTGAGAGAAGTGTGAATGAGCCAAGGAGAAAGAACCTGGAAGAAATGTGAGAGAAGGCTGAATGAGCCAAGCAGAAAGCGTTTGGAGGAAATGTGAGAGACGGGTGAATGAGCCAAGCAGAAAGCGCTTGGAGGAAATGCGAGAGACGGGTGAATGAGCCAAGCAGAAAGCGCTTGGAGGAAATGCGAGAGATAGGTGAATTACCCAAGCAGAAAGCGCTTGGAGGAAATGCAAGAGATGTGTCAATGACCCAAGGAGAAAGCGCATGGACGAAATGCAAAAAAAGGCTAACCCAAGCAGAAAACGCTTGGAAGAAATGCGAAAGAAGGGTGAATGGGCCAATAAGAAAGCGCTTGGAGGAAATATGAGAGAAGTGTGAATGAGCCAAGCAGAAATCGTTTGGAGGAAATGTGAGAGAAGGGTGAATGAGCAAAGCAGAAAGCGACTGGAGGAAATGTTAGAGAAGCGTGAATGAGGAAAGCAGAAAGCGCTTGCAGGAAATGCGAGAGAAGGCTGAGTCAAGCAGAAAGCAGTTGAAGGTAATGCGAGAGAAGGCTGAGGCAAGCAGAAAGAGAGAAGCGTGAATCAGCCAAGCGCTTGGAGGAAATTGAAAAGAGACAGGTGAATGAGCCAAGCAGTAAGTGCTTGGAGGAAATGCGAGAGAAGGCTGAATGAGCTGAGCAGAAAGCGCTTGAAGGAAATTCAAGACAAAGGTGAATGGGCCAAGCAGAAAGCGCTTGGAGGAAATGTGAGAGAAGCGTGAATGAGCCAAGCACAAAGCGCTTGGAGGAAATTCGAGAGAAGGGTGAATGAGCGAAGCAGAAAGAACTTGGAGGCAATGTGGGAGAAGTGTGAATTAGCGTGGAGGAAATGCGAGAGACGGGAATGAGCCAAGTAGAAAGCCCTTGAAGGAACTGCGAGAGAAGGCTGAATGGGCCAACCAGAAAGCACTTGGAGGAAATGTGACAGAAGGGTGAATGAGCCAAGCAGAAATCGTTTGGAGGAAATGTGAGAGAAGGGTGAATGAGCCAAACAGAAAGCGATTGGAGGAAATTCAAGACAAAGGTGAATGGGCCAAGCAGAAAGCGCTTGGAGGAAATGTGAGAGAAGCGTGAATGAGCCAAGCACAAAGCGCTTGGAGGAAATTCGAGAGAAGGGTGAATGAGCGAAGCAGAAAGAACTTGGAGGCAATGTGGGAGAAGTGTGAATTAGCGTGGAGGAAATGCGAGAGACGGGAATGAGCCAAGTAGAAAGCCCTTGAAGGAACTGCGAGAGAAGGCTGAATGGGCCAACCAGAAAGCACTTGGAGGAAATGTGACAGAAGGGTGAATGAGCCAAGCAGAAATCGTTTGGAGGAAATGTGAGAGAAGGGTGAATGAGCCAAACAGAAAGCGATTGGAGGAAATGTTAGAGAAGCCTGAATGAGGAAAGCAGAATGCGCTTGCAGGAAATGCGAGAGAAGTGTGAATGAGCCAAGCAGAAAGTGCTTGGAGGAACTGCGAGAGAAGGCTGAATGAGTCAAGCAGAAAGAACTTGAAGGTAATGGGAGAGAAGGCTGAGTCAAGCAGAAAGCGCTTGGAGGAAATTCAAGAGAAGGGTGAATGAGGCAAGCAGAAAGCGTTTGGAGGAAATGTGAGAGACGGGTGAATGAGCCAAGTAGAAAGCACTTGGAGGAAATGCGAGAGAAGGCTGAATGGGCCAAGCAGAAAGCGCTTGAAGGAAATGCAAGAGATGCGTGAATGACCCAAGCAGAAAGCGCTTGGAAGAAATGCGAGAGAAGGCTGAATGAGCCAAGCAAAAAGTCCTTTGAGAAAATGCGAAGAGAAGGCTGAATGAGCCAAGCAGAAAGTGCTTGGAGGAAATGCGAGAGAGGGATGAATCAGCCAAGCAGAAAGTGCTTGGAGGAAATGGGAGAGACGTCTGAGAGAAGCAGCAAGTGCTTGGAGGAAATACGAGAGAACTGTGAATGAGCAAGGGAGAAAGTGCTTGAAGGGAAGGTGAGAGAAGGCTGAATGAGCCAAGGAGAAACCGCTTGGAGGAAATTTGAGAGAAGTGTGAATGAGCCAAGCAGAAAGCACTTGGAGGAAATGTGAGAGAAGTGTGCATGACCCAAGCAGAAAGAACTTGGAAGAAATGCGAGAGAAGGCTGAATGGGCCAAGCAGAAAGCACTTGGAGGAAATGTGAGAGAAGGGTGAATGAGCCAAGCAGAAAGCGATTGGAGGAAATGTTAGAGAAGCGTGAATGAGGAATGCAGAAAGCGCTTGGAGGAAATGCGAGAGAAGGCTGAGTCAAGCAGAAAGCGGTTGAAGGTAATGGGAGAGAAGGCTGAGGCAAGCAGAAAGCGCTTGGAGGAAATGCGAGAGAAGGCAGAGTCAAGCAGAAAGCGGTTGGAGTAAATGAGAGAGACGGGTGAATGAGCCAAACAGAAAGTGCTTGGAGGAAATGTGACAGAAGTGTGAATGGGCCAAGCAGAAAGCACTTGGAGGAAATGTGAGACAAGTGTGAATGAGCCAAGCAGAAATCGTTTGGAGGAAATGTGAGAGAAGGGTGAATGAGCAAAGCAGAAAGCGACTGGAGGAAATGTTAGAGAAGCGTGAATGAGGAAAGCAGAAAGCGCTTGCAGGAAATGCGAGAGAAGGCTGAGTCAAGCAGAAAGCGGTTGAAGGTAATGCGAGAGAAGGCTGAGGCAAGCAGAAAGAGAGAAGCGTGAATCAGCCAAGCGCTTGGAGGAAATTGAAAAGAGACAGGTGAATGAGCCAAGCAGTAAGTGCTTGGAGGAAATGCGAGAGAAGGCTGAATGAGCCGAGCAGAAAGCGCTTGAAGGAAATTCAAGACAAAGGTGAATGGGCCAAGCAGAAAGCGCTTGGAGGAAATGTGAGAGAAGCGTGAATGAGCCAAGCACAAAGCGCTTGGAGGAAATTCGAGAGAAGGGTGAATGAGCGAAGCAGAAAGAACTTGGAGGCAATGTGGGAGAAGTGTGAATTAGCGTGGAGGAAATGCGAGAGACGGGAATGAGCCAAGTAGAAAGCCCTTGAAGGAACTGCGAGAGAAGGCTGAATGGGCCAACCAGAAAGCACTTGGAGGAAATGTGACACAAGGGTGAATGAGCCAAGCAGAAATCGTTTGGAGGAAATGTGAGAGAAGGGTGAATGAGCCAAGCAGAAAGCGATTGGAGGAAATGTTAGAGAAGCCTGAATGAGGAAAGCAGAATGCGCTTGCAGGAAATGCGAGAGAAGTGTGAATGAGCCAAGCAGAAAGTGCTTGGAGGAACTGCGAGAGAAGGCTGAATGAGTCAAGCAGAAAGAACTTGAAGGTAATGGGAGAGAAGGCTGAGAGAAGCAGCAAGTGCTTGGAGGAAATACGAGAGAACTGTGAATGAGCAAGGGAGAAAGTGCTTGAAGGGAAGGTGAGAGAAGGCTGAATGAGCCAAGGAGAAACCGCTTGGAGGAACTTTGAGAGAAGTGTGAATGAGCCAAGCAGAAAGCACTTGGAGGAAATGTGAGAGAAGTGTGCATGACCCAAGCAGAAAGAACTTGGAAGAAATGCGAGAGAAGGCTGAATGAGCCAAGCAGAAAGCATTTGGAGGAAATGCGAGAGAAGTGGGAATGAGTCCAGGAGAAAGCGCTTGGAGGAAATGAGAGAGAAAGGTGAATGAGCCAAGAAGAAAGCGCATGGAGGAAATGCGAGAGAAGGCTGAGCCAACCAGAAAGTGCTTGGAGGAAATGCGAGAGATGGGTGAATGAGCCAAGCAGAAAGCCCTTGGAGGAAATGCGAGAGACAGGTGAATTAGCCAAGCAGAAAGTCCTTGGAGGAAATGAGAGAGAAGGCTGAGCCAAGGAGAAAACAATTGGAGGAAATGCGAGAGAAGGGTGATTGACCAAAGCAGAAAGCGCTTGGAAGAAGTGCGAGAGAAGGCTGAGCCAAGCAGAAAGTGCTTGGAGGAAATGCGAGAGAAGGCTGAATGAGCCAAGGAGAAAGTACTTTAAGGAAATGTGAGAGAAGGCTGAATGGGCCAATAAGAAAGCGCTTGGAGGAATTACGAGAGAAGTGTGAATGGGCCAAGTAGAAAGTTCTTGGAGGTAATGCGAGAGAAGTGTGAATGAGCGAAGAAAAAAGCGCTTTGAGCAAATGTGACAGAAGGGTGAATGAGCCAAGCAGAAAGTGCATGGAGGAAATGTGAAAGAAGGCTGAGCCAAGGAGAAACCGCTTGGAGGAAATGTGATAGAAGTGTGAATGAGCCAAGGAGAAAGAACCTGGAAGAAATACGACAGAAGGCTGAATGAGCTAAGCAGAAAGCGTTTGGAGGAAATGTGAGAGAAGGCTGAGCCAAGGAGAAAGCGCTTGGAGGAAATGTGAGAGAAGTGTGAATGAGCCAAGGAGAAAGAACCTGGAAGAAATACGAGAGAAGGCTGAATGAGCCAAGCAGAGAGCGCTTGAAGGAAATGTGAGAGAACGGTGAATAACCCAAGCAAAAAGCGCATGGAGGAAATGCAAGAAAAGGCTGACCCAAGCAGAATGTGCTTGGAGGTAATGCGATAGAAGGCTGAATGAGCCAAGCAGAAAGCGCTTGGAGGAAATGCGAGAGATGTGTGAATGAGCCAAACAGAAAGCGCTTGGAGGAAATGGGAGAGAAGGCTGAGACAAGCAGAAAGTCCTTGGAGGAAATGCGAGAGAAGTGGGAATGAGTCCAGGAGAAAGCGCTTGGAGGAAATGTGAGAGAAGGGTGAATGAGCCAAGCAGAAAGCACATGGAGGAAATGTGAGAGAAATGTGAATGAGCCAAAGACAAAGTGCTTGAAGGTAATCTGAGAGAAGGCTGAATGGGCCATCTAGAAAACGCTTGGAGGTAATGAGAGAAGGGTGAATGAGCCAAGCAGAAAGCATTTGGAGGAAATGCGAGAGAAATGTGAATGAGCCAAAAAGAAAGTGCTTGGTGGAAATGCGAGAGAAGGCAGAGCCAAGCAGAAAGTGCTTGGAGGAAATGGGAGAGAAGTCTGAGAGAAGCAGCAAGTGCTTGGAGGAAATACGAGAGAACTGTGAATGAGCAAGGGAGAAAGTGCTTGAAGGGAAGGTGAGAGAAGGCTGAATGAGCCAAGGAGAAACCGCTTGGAGGAAATTTGAGAGAAGTGTGAATGAGCCAAGCAGAAAGCACTTGGAGGAAATGTGAGAGAAGTGTGCATGACCCAAGCAGAAAGAACTTGGAAGAAATGCGAGAGAAGGCTGAATGAGCCAAGCAGAAAGCATTTGGAGGAAATGCGAGAGAAGTGGGAATGAGCAAAGCAGAAAGCGACTGGAGGAAATGTTAGAGAAGCGTGAATGAGGAAAGCAGAAAGCGCTTGCAGGAAATGCGAGAGAAGGCTGAGTCAAGCAGAAAGCGGTTGAAGGTAATGCGAGAGAAGGCTGAGGCAAGCAGAAAGTGCTTGTAGGAAATGCGAGAGAAATGTGAATGAGGCAAGCAGAAAGTCCTTGGAGGAAATGAGAGAGAAGGCTGAGCCAAGCAGAAAGCAATTTGAGGAAATGAGAGAGAAGGCTGAATGAGCCAAGCAGAAAGCGCTTGGAAGAAGTGCGAGAGAAGGCTGAGCCAAGCAGAAAGTGCTTGGAGGAAATGAGAGAGAAGGCTGAGCCAAGCAGAAAGCAATTGGAGGAAATGCGAGAGAAGGGTGAATGACCCAAGCAGAAAGCGCTTGGAAGAAGTGCCAGAGAAGGCTGAGCCAAGCAGAAAGTGCTTGGAGGAAATGTGAGAGAAGGCTGAATGAGCCAAGCAGAAAGTGCATGGAGGAAATGTGAGAGAAGGCTGAGCCAAGGAGAAACCGCTTGGAGGAAATGTGAGAGAAGTGTGAATGAGCCAAGGAGAAAGAACCTGGAAGAAATACGAGAGAAGGCTGAATGAGCCAAGCAGAGAGCGCTTGAAGGAAATGTGAGAGAATGGTGAATAACCCAAGCAAAAAGCGCATGGAGGAAATGCAAGAAAAGGCTGACCCAAGCAGAAAGTGCTTGGAGGTAATGCGATAGAAGGCTGAATGAGCCAAGCAGAAAGCGCTTGGAGGAAATGCGAGAGATGTGTGAATGAGCCAAACAGAAAGCGCTTGGAGGAAATGTGAGAGAAGGGTGAATGAGCCAAGCAGAAAGCGCATGGAGGAAATGTGAGAGAAATGTGAATGAGCCAAAGACAAAGTGCTTGAAGGTAATCTGAGAGAAGGCTGAATGGGCCATCTAGAAAACGCTTGGAGGTAATGAGAGAAGGGTGAATGAGCCAAGCAGAAAGCATTTGGAGGAAATGCGAGAGAAATGTGAATGAGCCAAAAAGAAAGTGCTTGGTGGAAATGCGAGAGAAGGCAGAGCCAAGCAGAAAGTGCTTGGAGGAAATGGGAGAGAAGTCTGAGAGAAGCAGCAAGTGCTTGGAGGAAATACGAGAGAACTGTGAATGAGCAAGGGAGAAAGTGCTTGAAGGGAAGGTGAGAGAAGGCTGAATGAGCCAAGGAGAAACCGCTTGGAGGAAATTTGAGAGAAGTGTGAATGAGCCAAGCAGAAAGCACTTGGAGGAAATGTGAGAGAAGTGTGCATGACCCAAGCAGAAAGAACTTGGAAGAAATGCGAGAGAAGGCTGAATGACCCGAGCAGAAAGTGCTTGGAAGAAGTGCGAGAGAAGGCTGAGCCAAGCAGAAAGTGCTTGGAGGCAATGAGAGAGAAGGCTGAGCCAAGCAGAAAGCAATTGGAGGAAATGCGAGAGAAGGGTGAATGACCCAAGCAGAAAGCGCTTGGAAGAAGTGCCAGAGAAGGCTGAGCCAAGCAGAAAGTGCTTGGAGGAAATGCGAGAGAAGGCTGAATGAGCCAAGCAGAAAGTGCGTGGAGGAAATGTGAGAGAAGGCTGAATGAGCCAAGCAGAAAGTGCATGGAGGAAATGTGAGAGAAGGCTGAGCCAAGGAGAAACCGCTTGGAGGAAATGTGAGAGAAGTGTGAATGAGCCAAGGAGAAAGAACCTGGAAGAAATACGAGAGAAGGCTGAATGAGCCAAGCAGAGAGCGCTTGAAGGAAATGTGAGAGAATGGTGAATAACCCAAGCAAAAAGCGCATGGAGGAAATGCAAGAAAAGGCTGACCCAAGCAGAAAGTGCTTGGAGGTAATGCGATAGAAGGCTGAATGAGCCAAGCAGAAAGCGCTTGGAGGAAATGCGAGAGATGTGTGAATGAGCCAAACAGAAAGCGCTTGGAGGAAATGTGAGAGAAGGGTGAATGAGCCAAGCAGAAAGCGCATGGAGGAAATGTGAGAGAAATGTGAATGAGCCAAAGACAAAGTGCTTGAAGGTAATCTGAGAGAAGGCTGAATGGGCCATCTAGAAAACGCTTGGAGGTAATGAGAGAAGGGTGAATGAGCCAAGCAGAAAGCATTTGGAGGAAATGCGAGAGAAATGTGAATGAGCCAAAAAGAAAGTGCTTGGTGGAAATGCGAGAGAAGGCAGAGCCAAGCAGAAAGTGCTTGGAGGAAATGGGAGAGAAGTCTGAGAGAAGCAGCAAGTGCTTGGAGGAAAGACGAGAGAACTGTGAATGAGCAAGGGAGAAAGTGCTTGAAGGGAAGGTGAGAGAAGGCTGAATGAGCCAAGGAGAAACCGCTTGGAGGAAATTTGAGAGAAGTGTGAATGAGCCAAGCAGAAAGCACTTGGAGGAAATGTGAGAGAAGTGTGCATGACCCAAGCAGAAAGAACTTGGAAGAAATGCGAGAGAAGGCTGAATGACCCGAGCAGAAAGTGCTTGGAAGAAGTGCGAGAGAAGGCTGAGCCAAGCAGAAAGTGCTTGGAGGCAATGAGAGAGAAGGCTGAGCCAAGCAGAAAGCAATTGGAGGAAATGCGAGAGAAGGGTGAATGACCCAAGCAGAAAGCGCTTGGAAGAAGTGCCAGAGAAGGCTGAGCCAAGCAGAAAGTGCTTGGAGGAAATGCGAGAGAAGGCTGAATGAGCCAAGCAGAAAGTGCATGGAGGAAATGTGAGAGAAGGCTGAGCCAAGGAGAAACCGCTTGGAGGAAATGTGAGAGAAGTGTGAATGAGCCAAGGAGAAAGAACCTGGAAGAAATACGAGAGAAGGCTGAATGAGCCAAGCAGAAAGCGTTTGGAGGAAATGTGAGAGAAGGCTGAGCCAAGGAGAAAGCGCTTGGAGGAAATGTGAGAGAAGTGTGAATGAGCCAAGGAGAAAGAACCTGGAAGAAATACGAGAGAAGGCTGAATGAGCCAAGCAGAGAGCGCTTGAAGGAAATGTGAGAGAACGGTGAATAACCCAAGCAAAAAGTGGATGGAGGAAATGCAAGAAAAGGCTGACCCAAGCAGAAAGTGCTTGGAGGTAATGCGATACCGGTAGAAGGCTGAATGAGCCAAGCAGAAAGCGCTTGGAGGAAATGCGAGAGATGTGTGAATGAGCCAAACAGAAAGCGCTTGGAGGAAATGAGAGAGAAGGCTGAGACAAGCAGAAAGTCCTTGGAGGAAATGCGAGAGAAGTGGGAATGAGTCCAGGAGAAAGCGCTTGGAGGAAATGTGAGAGAAGGGTGAATGAGTCAAGCAGAAAGAACTTGAAGGTAATGGGAGAGAAGGCTGAGAGAAGCAGCAAGTGCTTGGAGGAAATACGAGAGAACTGTGAATGAGCAAGGGAGAAAGTGCTTGAAGGGAAGGTGAGAGAAGGCTGAATGAGCCAAGGAGAAACCGCTTGGAGGAAATTTGAGAGAAGTGTGAATGAGCCAAGCAGAAAGCACTTGGAGGAAATGTGAGAGAAGTGTGCATGACCCAAGCAGAAAGAACTTGGAAGAAATGCGAGAGAAGGCTGAATGACCCGAGCAGAAAGCGCTTGGAAGAAGTGCGAGAGAAGGCTGAGCCAAGCAGAAAGTGCTTGGAGGCAATGAGAGAGAAGGCTGAGCCAAGCAGAAAGCAATTGG
Source organism: Bothrops alternatus (assembly GCA_034064705.1). NCBI lineage: Eukaryota > Metazoa > Chordata > Lepidosauria > Squamata > Viperidae > Bothrops > Bothrops alternatus. The sequence continues at coordinate 4,065,583 of JARGCV010000105.1, forward strand.
AGGAAATGCGAGAGAAGGGTGAATGACCCAAGCAGAAAGCGCTTGGAAGAAGTGCCAGAGAAGGCTGAGCCAAGCAGAAAGTGCTTGGAGGAAATGCGAGAGAAGGCTGAATGAGCCAAGCAGAAAGTGCATGGAGGAAATGTGAGAGAAGGCTGAGCCAAGGAGAAACCGCTTGGAGGAAATGTGAGAGAAGTGTGAATGAGCCAAGGAGAAAGAACCTGGAAGAAATACGAGAGAAGGCTGAATGAGCCAAGCAGAAAGCGTTTGGAGGAAATGTGAGAGAAGGCTGAGCCAAGGAGAAAGCGCTTGGAGGAAATGTGAGAGAAGTGTGAATGAGCCAAGGAGAAAGAACCTGGAAGAAATACGAGAGAAGGCTGAATGAGCCAAGCAGAGAGCGCTTGAAGGAAATGTGAGAGAACGGTGAATAACCCAAGCAAAAAGTGGATGGAGGAAATGCAAGAAAAGGCTGACCCAAGCAGAAAGTGCTTGGAGGTAATGCGATACCGGTAGAAGGCTGAATGAGCCAAGCAGAAAGCGCTTGGAGGAAATGCGAGAGATGTGTGAATGAGCCAAACAGAAAGCGCTTGGAGGAAATGAGAGAGAAGGCTGAGACAAGCAGAAAGTCCTTGGAGGAAATGCAAGAGAAGTGGGAATGAGTCCAGGAGAAAGCGCTTGGAGGAAATGTGAGAGAAGGGTGAATGAGTCAAGCAGAAAGAACTTGAAGGTAATGGGAGAGAAGGCTGAGAGAAGCAGCAAGTGCTTGGAGGAAATACGAGAGAACTGTGAATGAGCAAGGGAGAAAGTGCTTGAAGGGAAGGTGAGAGAAGGCTGAATGAGCCAAGGAGAAACCGCTTGGAGGAACTTTGAGAGAAGTGTGAATGAGCCAAGCAGAAAGCACTTGGAGGAAATGTGAGAGAAGTGTGCATGACCCAAGCAGAAAGAACTTGGAAGAAATGCGAGAGAAGGCTGAATGAGCCAAGCAGAAAGCATTTGGAGGAAATGCGAGAGAAGTGGGAATGAGTCCAGGAGAAAGCGCTTGGAGGAAATGAGAGAGAAAGGTGAATGAGCCAAGAAGAAAGCGCATGGAGGAAATGCGAGAGAAGGCTGAGCCAACCAGAAAGTGCTTGGAGGAAATGCGAGAGATGGGTGAATGAGCCAAGCAGAAAGCCCTTGGAGGAAATGCGAGAGACAGGTGAATTAGCCAAGCAGAAAGTCCTTGGAGGAAATGAGAGAGAAGGCTGAGCCAAGGAGAAAACAATTGGAGGAAATGCGAGAGAAGGGTGATTGACCAAAGCAGAAAGCGCTTGGAAGAAGTGCGAGAGAAGGCTGAGCCAAGCAGAAAGTGCTTGGAGGAAATGCGAGAGAAGGCTGAATGAGCCAAGGAGAAAGTACTTTAAGGAAATGTGAGAGAAGGCTGAATGGGCCAATAAGAAAGCGCTTGGAGGAATTACGAGAGAAGTGTGAATGGGCCAAGTAGAAAGTTCTTGGAGGTAATGCGAGAGAAGTGTGAATGAGCGAAGAAAAAAGCGCTTTGAGCAAATGTGACAGAAGGGTGAATGAGCCAAGCAGAAAGTGCATGGAGGAAATGTGAGAGAAGGCTGAGCCAAGGAGAAACCGCTTGGAGGAAATGTGATAGAAGTGTGAATGAGCCAAGGAGAAAGAACCTGGAAGAAATACGACAGAAGGCTGAATGAGCTAAGCAGAAAGCGTTTGGAGGAAATGTGAGAGAAGGCTGAGCCAAGGAGAAAGCGCTTGGAGGAAATGTGAGAGAAGTGTGAATGAGCCAAGGAGAAAGAACCTGGAAGAAATACGAGAGAAGGCTGAATGAGCCAAGCAGAGAGCGCTTGAAGGAAATGTGAGAGAACGGTGAATAACCCAAGCAAAAAGCGCATGGAGGAAATGCAAGAAAAGGCTGACCCAAGCAGAATGTGCTTGGAGGTAATGCGATAGAAGGCTGAATGAGCCAAGCAGAAAGCGCTTGGAGGAAATGCGAGAGATGTGTGAATGAGCCAAACAGAAAGCGCTTGGAGGAAATGGGAGAGAAGGCTGAGACAAGCAGAAAGTCCTTGGAGGAAATGCGAGAGAAGTGGGAATGAGTCCAGGAGAAAGCGCTTGGAGGAAATGTGAGAGAAGGGTGAATGAGCCAAGCAGAAAGCGCATGGAGGAAATGTGAGAGACGGGTGAATGAGCCAAGTAGAAAGCACTTGGAGGAAATGCGAGAGAAGGCTGAATGGGCCAAGCAGAAAGCGCTTGAAGGAAATGCAAGAGATGCGTGAATGAGCCAAGCAGAATGGAAGAAATGCAAGAGAAGGCTGAATGAGCCAAGCAAAAAGTCCTTTGAGAAAATGCGAAGAGAAGGCTGAATGAGCCAAGCAGAAAGTGCTTGGAGGAAATGCGAGAGAGGGATGAATCAGCCAAGCAGAAAGTGCTTGGAGGAAATGTGAGAGACATCTGAGAGAAGCAGCAACTGCTTGGAGGAAATACGAGAGAACTGTGAATGAGCAAGGGAGAAAGTGCTTGAAGGGAAGGTGAGAGAAGGCTGAATGAGCCAAGGAGAAACCGCTTGGAGGAAATTTGAGAGAAGTGTGAATGAGCCAAGCAGAAAGCACTTGGAAGAAATGCGAGAGAAGGCTGAATGGGCCAAGCAGAAAGCACTTGGAGGAAATGTGAGACAAGTGTGAATGAGCCAAGCAGAAATCGTTTGGAGGAAATGTGAGAGAAGGGTGAATGAGCCAAGCAGAAAGCGATTGGAGGAAATGTTAGAGAAGCGTGAATGAGGAATGCAGAAAGCACTTGGAGGAAATGCGAGAGAAGGCTGAGTCAAGCAGAAAGCGGTTGAAGGTAATGGGAGAGAAGGCTGAGGCAAGCAGAAAGCGCTTGGAGGAAATGCGAGAGAAGGCAGAGTCAAGCAGAAAGCGGTTGGAGTAAATGAGAGAGACGGGTGAATGAGCCAAACAGAAAGCGCTTGGAGGAAATTCAAGAGAAGGGTGAATGAGCCAAGCAGAAAGCATTTGGAGGAAATGTGACAGAAGGGTGAATGGGCCAAGCAGAAAGCACTTGGAGGAAATGTGAGACAAGTGTGAATGAGCCAAGCAGAAATCGTTTGGAGGAAATGTGAGAGAAGGGTGAATGAGCAAAGCAGAAAGCGACTGGAGGAAATGTTAGAGAAGCGTGAATGAGGAAAGCAGAAAGCGCTTGCAGGAAATGCGAGAGAAGGCTGAGTCAAGCAGAAAGCGGTTGAAGGTAATGCGAGAGAAGGCTGAGGCAAGCAGAAAGAGAGAAGCGTGAATCAGCCAAGCGCTTGGAGGAAATTGAAAAGAGACAGGTGAATGAGCCAAGCAGTAAGTGCTTGGAGGAAATGCGAGAGACGGGTGAATGAGCGAAGCAGAAAGTGATTGGAGGAAATGCGAGATAAATGTGAATGAGCCAAGCAGAAAGTCCTTGGAGGAAATGAGATAGAAGGCTGAGCCAAGCAGAAAGCAATTGGAGGAAATGCGAGAGAAGGGTGAATGACCCAAGCAGAAAGCGCTTGGAAGAAGTGCCAGAGAAGGCTGAGCGCAGCAGAAAGTGCTTGGAGGAAATGCGAGAGAAGGCTGAATGAGCCATGCAGAAAGCACTTGAAGGAAATGTGAGAGAATGGTGAATGAGCCAAGCAGAAAGTGCTTGGAGGAAATGCGAGAGAAGGCTGAATGAGCCAAGCAGAAAGCGCTTGGAGCAAATGTGAAAGAAGGGTGAATGACCCAAGCAGAAAGCAATTGGAGGAAATGCGAGAGAAGGGTGAATGACCCAAGCAGAAATCGCTTTGAAGAAGTGCGAGAGAAGGCTGACCCAAGCAGAAAGTGCTTGGAGGTAATGCGATAGAAGGCTGAATGAGCCAAGCAGAAAGCGCTTGGAGCAAATGTGAAAGAAGGGTGAATGACCCAAGCAGAAAGCAATTGGAGGAAATGCGAGAGAAGGGTGAATGACCCAAGCAGAAAGCGCTTTGAAGAAGTGCGAGAGAAGGCTGACCCAAGCAGAAAGCGCTTGGAAGAAGTGCGAGAGAAGGCTGAGCCAAGCAGAAAGTGCTTGGAGGAAATGCAAGAAAAGGCTGACCCAAGCAGAAAGCGCTTGGAGGAAAGATGAGAGAACTGTGAATGAGCCAAGTAGAAAGCACTTGGAGGAAATGCGAGAGAAGTGTGAATGAGTGAAGCAGAAAGTGATTGGAGGAAATGCAAGAGAAATGTAAATGAGCCAAACAGAAAGCGCTTGTAAGAAATGCAAGAGAAGGCTGAATGAACCAAGCAAAAAATGCTTGGAGGAAATACGAGAGTACTGTGAATGAGCAAGGAAGAAAGTGCTTGAAGGAAAGGTGAGAGAAGGCTGAATGGGCCACTAAGAAAGCAATTGGAGGAAATGCGAGAGAAGGCTGAATGTGCCACTAAGAAAGCTCTTGGAGGTAATGTGACAGAAGGGTGAATGAGCCAAGCAGAAAGGGCATGGAGGAAATGTGAGAGAAGGCTGAGCCAAGGAGAAACCACTTGGAGGAAATGTGAGAGAAGTGTGAATGAGCCAAGGAGAAAGAACCTGGAAGAAATGTGAGAGAAGGCTGAATGAGCCAAGCAGAAAGCGTTTGGAGGAAATGTGAAAGAAGGGTGAATGACCCAAGCAGAAAGCAATTGGAGGAAATGCGAGAGAAGGGTGAATGACCCAAGCAGAAAGCGCTTTGAAGAAGTGCGAGAGAAGGCTGACCCAAGCAGAAAGTGCTTGGAGGTAATGCGATAGAAGGCTGAATGAGCCAAGCAGAAAGCGCTTGGAGGAAATGCGAGAGATAGGTGAATTAGCCAAGCAGAAAGCACTTGAAGGAAATGCGAGAGAAGTGTCAATGAGCCAAGCAAAAAGTGATTGGAGGAAATGAGAGAGAAATGTGAATGAGGCAAGCAGAAAGTCCTTGGAGGAAATGAGAGAGAAGGCTGAGCCAAGCAGAAAGCAATTGGAGGAAATGCGAGAGAAGGGTGAATGACCCAAGCAGAAAGCGCTTGGAAGAAGTGCGAGAGAAGGCTGAGCCAAGCAGAAAGTGCTTGGAGGAAATGCAAGAAAAGGCTGACCCAAGCAGAAAGCGCTTGGAGGAAAGATGAGAGAACTGTGAATGAGCCAAGTAGAAAGCACTTGGAGAAAATGCGAGAGAAGTGTGAATGAGTGAAGCAGAAAGTGATTGGAGGAAATGCAAGAGAAATGTAAATGAGCCAAACAGAAAGCGCTTGTAAGAAATGCAAGAGAAGGCTGAATGAACCAAGCAAAAAATGCTTGGAGGAAATGCGAGAGAAATGTGAATGAGCCTAACAGAAAGTGCTTTGAGGAAATGCGAGTGAGGGATGAATCATCCAAGCAGAATGTTCTTGGAGGAAATGGGAGAGAAGTCTGAGACAAGCAGCAAGTGGTTGGAGGAAATACGAGAGTACTGTGAATGAGCAAGGAAGAAAGTGCTTGAAGGAAAGGTGAGAGAAGGCTGAATGGGCCACTAAGAAAGCGCTTGGAGAAAATACGAGAGGAGGCTGAATGGGCCACTAAGAAAGCGCTTGGAGGTAATGTGACAGAAGGGTGAATGAGCCAAGCAGAAAGGGCATGGAGGAAATGTGAGAGAATGCTGAGCCAAGGAGAAACCACTTGGAGGAAATGTGAGAGAAGTGTGAATGAGCCAAGGAGAAAGAACCTGGAAGAAATGTGAGAGAAGGCTGAATGAGCCAAGCAGAAAGCGTTTGGAGGAAATGTGAGAGACGGGTGAATGAGCCAAGCAGAAAGCGCTTGGAGGAAATGCGAGAGACGGGTGAATGACCCAAGCAGAAAGCGCTTGGAGGAAATGCGAGAGATAGGTGAATTACCCAAGCAGAAAGCGCTTGAAGGAAATGCGAGAGAAGTGTGAATGAGGAAATACGAGAGGAGGCTGAATGGGCCACTAAGAAAGCGCTTGGAGGTAATGTGACAAAAGGGTGAATGAGCCAAGCAGAAAGTGCTTGGAGGAAATGAGAGAGAAGGCTGAGCCAAGCAGAAAGCAATTGGAGGAAATGCGAGAGAAGGGTGAATGACCCAAGCAGAAAGCGCTTGGAAGAAGTGCCAGAGAAGGCTGAGCCAAGCAGAAAGTGCTTGGAGGAAATGCGAGAGAAGGCTGAATGAGCCAAGCTGAAAGCGCTTGGAGGAAATGCAAGAGATGTGTCAATGACCCAAGGAGAAAGCGCATGGACGAAATGCAAAAAAAGGCTAACCCAAGCAGAAAACGCTTGGAAGAAATGCGAAAGAGGGGTGAATGGGCCAATAAGAAAGCGCTTGGAGGAAATATGAGAGAAGTGTGAATGAGCCAAGCAGAAATCGTTTGGAGGAAATGTGAGAGAAGGGTGAATGAGCAAAGCAGAAAGCGACTGGAGGAAATGTTAGAGAAGCGTGAATGAGGAAAGCAGAAAGCGCTTGCAGGAAATGCGAGAGAAGGCTGAGTCAAGCAGAAAGCGGTTGAAGGTAATGCGAGAGAAGGCTGAGGCAAGCAGAAAGAGAGAAGCGTGAATCAGCTAAGCGCTTGGAGGAAATTGAAAAGAGACAGGTGAATGAGCCAAGCAGTAAGTGCTTGGAGGAAATGCGAGAGAAGGCTGAATGAGCCGAGCAGAAAGCGCTTGAAGGAAATTCAAGACAAAGGTGAATGGGCCAAGCAGAAAGCGCTTGGAGGAAATTCGAGAGAAGGGTGAATGAGCGAAGCAGAAAGAACTTGGAGGCAATGTGGGAGAAGTGTGAATTAGCGTGGAGGAAAAGCGAGAGACGGGAATGAGCCAAGTAGAAAGCCCTTGAAGGAACTGCGAGAGAAGGCTGAATGGGCCAACTAGAAAGCACTTGGAGGAAATGTGACACAAGGGTGAATGAGCCAAGCAGAAATCGTTTGGAGGAAATGTGAGAGAAGGGTGAATGAGCCAAGCAGAAAGGGCATGGAGGAAATGTGAGAGAAGGCTGAGCCAAGGAGAAACCACTTGGAGGAAATGTGAGAGAAGTGTGAATGAGCCAAGGAGAAAGAACCTGGAAGAAATGTGAGAGAAGGCTGAATGAGCCAAGCAGAAAGCGTTTGGAGGAAATGTGAAAGAAGGGTGAATGACCCAAGCAGAAAGCAATTGGAGGAAATGCGAGAGAAGTGTGAATGAGCCAAGCAGAAAGTGATTGGAGGAAATGAGAGAGAAATGTGAATGAGGCAAGCAGAAAGTCCTTGGAGGAAATGCGATAGAAGGCTGAATGAGCCAAGCAGAAAGCGCTTGGAGGAAATGCGAGAGATAGGTGAATTAGCCAAGCAGAAAGCACTTGAAGGAAATGCGAGAGAAGTGTGAATGAGCCAAGCAGAAAGTGATTGGAGGAAATGAGAGAGAAATGTGAATGAGGCAAGCAGAAAGTCCTTGGAGGAAATGAGAGAGAAGGCTGAGCCAAGCAGAAAGCAATTGGAGGAAATGCGAGAGAAGGATGAATGACCCAAGCAGAAAGCGCATGGACGAAATGCAAAAAAAGGCTAACCCAAGCAGAAAACGCTTGGAAGAAATGCGAAAGAAGGGTGAATGGGCCAATAAGAAAGCGCTTGGAGGAAATACGAGAGAAGTATGAATGAGCCAAGCAGAAACCGCTTGGAGCAAAGTTTAAAGAAGGGTGAATGACCCAAGTAGAAAGTCCTTGGAGGAAATGAGAGAGAAGGCTGAGCCAAGCAGAAAGCAATTGGAGGAAATGCGAGAGAAGGGTGAATAACCCAAGCAGAAAGCCATGGAGGAAATGCAAGAAAAGGCTGAGCCAAGCTGAAAGCGCTTGGAGGAAATGCGAGAGAAGGCTGAATGAACCAAGCAAAAAATGCTTGGAGGAAATGCGAGAGAAATGTGAATGAGCCTAACAGAAAGTGCTTTGAGGAAATGGGAGAGAGGGATGAATCAGCCAAGCAGAAAGTGCTTGGAAGAAATACGAGAGTACTGTGAATGAGCAAGGAAGAAAGTGCTTGAAGGAAAGGTGAGAGGAGGCTGAATGGGCCACTGAGCAAGCGCTTGGAGGTAATGTGACAGAAGGGTGAATGAGCCAAGCAGAAAGGGCATGGAGGAAATGTGAGAGAAGGCTGAGCCAAGGAGAAACCACTTGGAGGAAATGTGAGAGAAGTGTGAATGAGCCAAGGAGAAAGAACCTGGAAGAAATGTGAGAGAAGGCTGAATGAGCCAAGCAGAAAGCGTTTGGAGGAAATGTGAGAGAAGGGTGAATGAGCCAAGCAGAAAGCGCTTGGAGGAAATGCCAGAGACGGGTGAATGAGCGAAGCAGAAAGTGATTGGAGGAAATGCGAGATAAATGTGAATGAGCCAAGCAGAAAGTCCTTGGAGGAAATGAGATAGAAGGCTGAGCCAAGCAGAAAGCAATTGGAGGAAATGCGAGAGAAGGGTGAATGACCCAAGCAGAAAGCGCTTGGAAGAAGTGCCAGAGAAGGCTGAGCGCAGCAGAAAGTGCTTGGAGGAAATGCGAGAGAAGGCTGAATGAGCCATGCAGAAAGCACTTGAAGGAAATGTGAGAGAATGGTGAATGAGCCAAGAAGAAAGCGCTTGGAAGAAATGCGAGAGAAGGCTGAAGCAAGCAGAAAGTGCTTGGAGGAAATGCGAGAGAAGGCTGAATGAGCCAAGCAGAAAGCGCTTGGAGCAAATGTGAAAGAAGGGTGAATGACCCAAGCAGAAAGCAATTGGAGGAAATGCGAGAGAAGGGTGAATGACCCAAGCAGAAAGCGCTTTGAAGAAGTGCGAGAGAAGGCTGACCCAAGCAGAAAGTGCTTGGAGGTAATGCGATAGAAGGCTGAATGAGCCAAGCAGAAAGCGCTTGGAGCAAATGTGAAAGAAGGGTGAATGACCCAAGCAGAAAGCAATTGGAGGAAATGCGAGAGAAGGGTGAATGACCCAAGCAGAACGCGCTTTGAAGAAGTGCGAGAGAAGGCTGACCCAAGCAGAAAGCGCTTGGAAGAAGTGCGAGAGAAGGCTGAGCCAAGCAGAAAGTGCTTGGAGGAAATGCAAGAAAAGGCTGACCCAAGCAGAAAGCGCTTGGAGGAAAGATGAGAGAACTGTGAATGAGCCAAGTAGAAAGCACTTGGAGGAAATGCGAGAGAAGTGTGAATGAGTGAAGCAGAAAGTGATTGGAGGAAATGCAAGAGAAATGTAAATGAGCCAAACAGAAAGCGCTTGTAAGAAATGCAAGAGAAGGCTGAATGAACCAAGCAAAAAATGCTTGGAGGAAATACGAGAGTACTGTGAATGAGCAAGGAAGAAAGTGCTTGAAGGAAAGGTGAGAGAAGGCTGAATGGGCCACTAAGAAAGCAATTGGAGGAAATGCGAGAGAAGGCTGAATGGGCCACTAAGAAAGCTCTTGGAGGTAATGTGACAGAAGGGTGAATGAGCCAAGCAGAAAGGGCATGGAGGAAATGTGAGAGAAGGCTGAGCCAAGGAGAAACCACTTGGAGGAAATGTGAGAGAAGTGTGAATGAGCCAAGGAGAAAGAACCTGGAAGAAATGTGAGAGAAGGCTGAATGAGCCAAGCAGGAAGCGTTTGGAGGAAATGTGAAAGAAGGGTGAATGACCCAAGCAGAAAGCAATTGGAGGAAATGCGAGAGAAGGGTGAATGACCCAAGCAGAAAGCGCTTTGAAGAAGTGCGAGAGAAGGCTGACCCAAGCAGAAAGTGCTTGGAGGTAATGCGATAGAAGGCTGAATGAGCCAAGCAGAAAGCGCTTGGAGGAAATATGAGAGAAGTGTGAATGAGCCAAGCAGAAATCGTTTGGAGGAAATGTGAGAGAAGGGTGAATGAGCAAAGCAGAAAGCGACTGGAGGAAATGTTAGAGAAGCGTGAATGAGGAAAGCAGAAAGCGCTTGCAGGAAATGCGAGAGAAGGCTGAGTCAAGCAGAAAGCGGTTGAAGGTAATGCGAGAGAAGGCTGAGGCAAGCAGAAAGAGAGAAGCGTGAATCAGCCAAGCGCTTGGAGGAAATTGAAAAGAGACAGGTGAATGAGCCAAGCAGTAAGTGCTTGGAGGAAATGCGAGAGAAGGCTGAATGAGCCGAGCAGAAAGCGCTTGAAGGAAATTCAAGACAAAGGTGAATGGGCCAAGCAGAAAGCGCTTGGAGGAAATTCGAGAGAAGGGTGAATGAGCGAAGCAGAAAGAACTTGGAGGCAATGTGGGAGAAGTGTGAATTAGCGTGGAGGAAAAGCGAGAGACGGGAATGAGCCAAGTAGAAAGCCCTTGAAGGAACTGCGAGAGAAGGCTGAATGGGCCAACTAGAAAGCACTTGGAGGAAATGTGACACAAGGGTGAATGAGCCAAGCAGAAATCGTTTGGAGGAAATGTGAGAGAAGGGTGAATGAGCCAAGCAGAAAGGGCATGGAGGAAATGTGAGAGAAGGCTGAGCCAAGGAGAAACCACTTGGAGGAAATGTGAGAGAAGTGTGAATGAGCCAAGGAGAAAGAACCTGGAAGAAATGTGAGAGAAGGCTGAATGAGCCAAGCAGAAAGCGTTTGGAGGAAATGTGAAAGAAGGGTGAATGACCCAAGCAGAAAGCAATTGGAGGAAATGCGAGAGAAGGGTGAATGACCCAAGCAGAAAGCGCTTTGAAGAAGTGCGAGAGAAGGCTGACCCAAGCAGAAAGTGCTTGGAGGTAATGCGATAGAAGGCTGAATGAGCCAAGCAGAAAGCGCTTGAAGGAAATGCGAGAGATAGGTGAATTAGCCAAGCAGAAAGCACTTGAAGGAAATGCGAGAGAAGTGTGAATGAGCCAAGCAGAAAGTGATTGGAGGAAATGCGAGATAAATGTGAATGAGCCAAGCAGAAAGTCCTTGGAGGAAATGAGATAGAAGGCTGAGCCAAGCAGAAAGCAATTGGAGGAAATGCGAGAGAAGGGTGAATGACCCAAGCAGAAAGCGCTTGGAAGAAGTGCCAGAGAAGGCTGAGCGCAGCAGAAAGTGCTTGGAGGAAATGCGAGAGAAGGCTGAATGAGCCATGCAGAAAGCACTTGAAGGAAATGTGAGAGAATGGTGAATGAGCCAAGAAGAAAGCGCTTGGAAGAAATGCGAGAGAAGGCTGAAGCAAGCAGAAAGTGCTTGGAGGAAATGCGAGAGAAGGCTGAATGAGCCAAGCAGAAAGCGCTTGGAGCAAATGTGAAACAAGGGTGAATGACCCAAGCAGAAAGCAATTGGAGGAAATGCGAGAGAAGGGTGAATGACCCAAGCAGAAAGCGCTTTGAAGAAGTGCGAGAGAAGGCTTACCCAAGCAGAAAGTGCTTGGAGGTAATGCGATAGAAGGCTGAATGAGCCAAGCAGAAAGCGCTTAGAGCAAATGTGAAAGAAGGGTGAATGACCCAAGCAGAAAGCAATTGGAGGAAATGCGAGAGAAGGGTGAATGACCCAAGCAGAACGCGCTTTGAAGAAGTGCGAGAGAAGGCTGACCCAAGCAGAAAGCGCTTGGAAGAAGTGCGAGAGAAGGCTGAGCCAAGCAGAAAGTGCTTGGAGGAAATGCAAGAAAAGGCTGACCCAAGCAGAAAGCGCTTGGAGGAAAGATGAGAGAACTGTGAATGAGCCAAGTAGAAAGCACTTGGAGGAAATGCGAGAGAAGTGTGAATGAGTGAAGCAGAAAGTGATTGGAGGAAATGCAAGAGAAATGTAAATGAGCCAAACAGAAAGCGCTTGTAAGAAATGCAAGAGAAGGCTGAATGAACCAAGCAAAAAATGCTTGGAGGAAATACGAGAGTACTGTGAATGAGCAAGGAAGAAAGTGCTTGAAGGAAAGGTGAGAGAAGGCTGAATGGGCCACTAAGAAAGCAATTGGAGGAAATGCGAGAGAAGGCTGAATGGGCCACTAAGAAAGCTCTTGGAGGTAATGTGACAGAAGGGTGAATGAGCCAAGCAGAAAGGGCATGGAGGAAATGTGAGAGAAGGCTGAGCCAAGGAGAAACCACTTGGAGGAAATGTGAGAGAAGTGTGAATGAGCCAAGGAGAAAGAACCTGGAAGAAATGTGAGAGAAGGCTGAATGAGCCAAGCAGAAAGCGTTTGGAGGAAATGTGAAAGAAGGGTGAATGACCCAAGCAGAAAGCAATTGGAGGAAATGCGAGAGAAGGGTGAATGACCCAAGCAGAAAGCGCTTTGAAGAAGTGCGAGAGAAGGCTGACCCAAGCAGAAAGTGCTTGGAGGTAATGCGATAGAAGGCTGAATGAGCCAAGCAGAAAGCGCTTGGAGGAAATGCGAGAGATAGGTGAATTAGCCAAGCAGAAAGCACTTGAAGGAAATGCGAGAGAAGTGTGAATGAGCCAAGCAGAAAGTGATTGGAGGAAATGAGAGAGAAATGTGAATGAGGCAAGCAGAAAGTCCTTGGAGGAAATGAGAGAGAAGGCTGAGCCAAGCAGAAAGCAATTGGAGGAAATGTGAGAGAAGTGTGAATGAGCCAAGGAGAAAGAACCTGGAAGAAATGTGAGAGAAGGCTGAATGAGCCAAGCAGAAAGCGTTTGGAGGAAATGTGAGAGAAGGGTGAATGAGCCAAGCAGAAAGCGCTTGGAGGAAATGCCAGAGACGGGTGAATGAGCGAATCAGAAAGTGATTGGAGGAAATGCGAGATAAATGTGAATGAGCCAAGCAGAAAGTCCTTGGAGGAAATGAGATAGAAGGCTGAGCCAAGCAGAAAGCAATTGGAGGAAATGCGAGAGAAGGGTGAATGACCCAAGCAGAAAGCGCTTGGAAGAAGTGCCAGAGAAGGCTGAGCGCAGCAGAAAGTGCTTGGAGGAAATGCGAGAGAAGGCTGAATGAGCCATGCAGAAAGCACTTGAAGGAAATGTGAGAGAATGGTGAATGAGCCAAGAAGAAAGCGCTTGGAAGAAATGCGAGAGAAGGCTGAAGCAAGCAGAAAGTGCTTGGAGGAAATGCGAGAGAAGGCTGAATGAGCCAAGCAGAAAGCGCTTGGAGCAAATGTGAAAGAAGGGTGAATGACCCAAGCAGAAAGCAATTGGAGGAAATGCGAGAGAAGGGTGAATGACCCAAGCAGAAAGCGCTTTGAAGAAGTGCGAGAGAAGGCTGACCCAAGCAGAAAGTGCTTGGAGGTAATGCGATAGAAGGCTGAATGAGCCAAGCAGAAAGCGCTTGGAGCAAATGTGAAAGAAGGGTGAATGACCCAAGCAGAAAGCAATTGGAGGAAATGCGAGAGAAGGGTGAATGACCCAAGCAGAAAGCGCTTTGAAGAAGTGCGAGAGAAGGCTGACCCAAGCAGAAAGCGCTTGGAAGAAGTGCGAGAGAAGGCTGAGCCAAGCAGAAAGTGCTTGGAGGAAATGCAAGAAAAGGCTGACCCAAGCAGAAAGCGCTTGGGGGAAAGATGAGAGAACTGTGAATGAGCCAAGTAGAAAGCACTTGGAGGAAATGCGAGGGAAGTGTGAATGAGTGAAGCAGAAAGTGATTGGAGGAAATGCAAGAGAAATGTAAATGAGCCAAACAGAAAGCGCTTGTAAGAAATGCAAGAGAAGGCTGAATGAACCAAGCAAAAAATGCTTGGAGGAAATACGAGAGTACTGTGAATGAGCAAGGAAGAAAGTGCTTGAAGGAAAGGTGAGAGAAGGCTGAATGGGCCACTAAGAAAGCAATTGGAGGAAATGCGAGAGAAGGCTGAATGGGCCACTAAGAAAGCTCTTGGAGGTAATGTGACAGAAGGGTGAATGAGCCAAGCAGAAAGGGCATGGAGGAAATGTGAGAGAAGGCTGAGCCAAGGAGAAACCACTTGGAGGAAATGTGAGAGAAGTGTGAATGAGCCAAGGAGAAAGAACCTGGAAGAAATGTGAGAGAAGGCTGAATGAGCCAAGCAGAAAGCGTTTGGAGGAAATGTGAAAGAAGGGTGAATGACCCAAGCAGAAAGCAATTGGAGGAAATGCGAGAGAAGGGTGAATGACCCAAGCAGAAAGCGCTTTGAAGAAGTGCGAGAGAAGGCTGACCCAAGCAGAAAGTGCTTGGAGGTAATGCGATAGAAGGCTGAATGAGCCAAGCAGAAAGCGCTTGGAGGAAATATGAGAGAAGTGTGAATGAGCCAAGCAGAAATCGTTTGGAGGAAATGTGAGAGAAGGGTGAATGAGCAAAGCAGAAAGCGACTGGAGGAAATGTTAGAGAAGCGTGAATGAGGAAAGCAGAAAGCGCTTGCAGGAAATGCGAGAGAAGGCTGAGTCAAGCAGAAAGCGGTTGAAGGTAATGCGAGAGAAGGCTGAGGCAAGCAGAAAGAGAGAAGCGTGAATCAGCCAAGCGCTTGGAGGAAATTGAAAAGAGACAGGTGAATGAGCCAAGCAGTAAGTGCTTGGAGGAAATGCGAGAGAAGGCTGAATGAGCCGAGCAGAAAGCGCTTGAAGGAAATTCAAGACAAAGGTGAATGGGCCAAGCAGAAAGCGCTTGGAGGAAATTCGAGAGAAGGGTGAATGAGCGAAGCAGAAAGAACTTGGAGGCAATGTGGGAGAAGTGTGAATTAGCGTGGAGGAAAAGCGAGAGACGGGAATGAGCCAAGTAGAAAGCCCTTGAAGGAACTGCGAGAGAAGGCTGAATGGGCCAACTAGAAAGCACTTGGAGGAAATGTGACACAAGGGTGAATGAGCCAAGCAGAAATCGTTTGGAGGAAATGTGAGAGAAGGGTGAATGAGCCAAGCAGAAAGGGCATGGAGGAAATGTGAGAGAAGGCTGAGCCAAGGAGAAACCACTTGGAGGAAATGTGAGAGAAGTGTGAATGAGCCAAGGAGAAAGAACCTGGAAGAAATGTGAGAGAAGGCTGAATGAGCCAAGCAGAAAGCGTTTGGAGGAAATGTGAAAGAAGGGTGAATGACCCAAGCAGAAAGCAATTGGAGGAAATGCGAGAGAAGGGTGAATGACCCAAGCAGAAAGCGCTTTGAAGAAGTGCGAGAGAAGGCTGACCCAAGCAGAAAGTGCTTGGAGGTAATGCGATAGAAGGCTGAATGAGCCAAGCAGAAAGCGCTTGGAGGAAATGCGAGAGATAGGTGAATTAGCCAAGCAGAAAGCACTTGAAGGAAATGCGAGAGAAGTGTGAATGAGCCAAGCAGAAAGTGATTGGAGGAAATGAGAGAGAAATGTGAATGAGGCAAGCAGAAAGTCCTTGGAGGAAATGAGAGAGAAGGCTGAGCCAAGCAGAAAGCGCTTGGAGGAAATGCGAGAGAAGGCTGAATGAACCAAGCAAAAAATGCTTGGAGGAAATGCGAGAGAAATGTGAATGAGCCTAACAGAAAGTGCTTTGAGGAAATGGGAGAGAGGGATGAATCAGCCAAGCAGAAAGTGCTTGGAAGAAATACGAGAGTACTGTGAATGAGCAAGGAAGAAAGTGCTTGAAGGAAAGGTGAGAGGAGGCTGAATGGGCCACTGAGCAAGCGCTTGGAGGTAATGTGACAGAAGGGTGAATGAGCCAAGCAGAAAGGGCATGGAGGAAATGTGAGAGAAGGCTGAGCCAAGGAGAAACCACTTGGAGGAAATGTGAGAGAAGTGTGAATGAGCCAAGGAGAAAGAACCTGGAAGAAATGTGAGAGAAGGCTGAATGAGCCAAGCAGAAAGCGTTTGGAGGAAATGTGAGAGAAGGGTGAATGAGCCAAGCAGAAAGCGCTTGGAGGAAATGCCAGAGACGGGTGAATGAGCGAAGCAGAAAGTGATTGGAGGAAATGCGAGATAAATGTGAATGAGCCAAGCAGAAAGTCCTTGGAGGAAATGAGATAGAAGGCTGAGCCAAGCAGAAAGCAATTGGAGGAAATGCGAGAGAAGGGTGAATGACCCAAGCAGAAAGCGCTTGGAAGAAGTGCCAGAGAAGGCTGAGCGCAGCAGAAAGTGCTTGGAGGAAATGCGAGAGAAGGCTGAATGAGCCATGCAGAAAGCACTTGAAGGAAATGTGAGAGAATGGTGAATGAGCCAAGAAGAAAGCGCTTGGAAGAAATGCGAGAGAAGGCTGAAGCAAGCAGAAAGTGCTTGGAGGAAATGCGAGAGAAGGCTGAATGAGCCAAGCAGAAAGCGCTTGGAGCAAATGTGAAAGAAGGGTGAATGACCCAAGCAGAAAGCAATTGGAGGAAATGCGAGAGAAGGGTGAATGACCCAAGCAGAAAGCGCTTTGAAGAAGTGCGAGAGAAGGCTGACCCAAGCAGAAAGTGCTTGGAGGTAATGCGATAGAAGGCTGAATGAGCCAAGCAGAAAGCGCTTGGAGCAAATGTGAAAGAAGGGTGAATGACCCAAGCAGAAAGCAATTGGAGGAAATGCGAGAGAAGGGTGAATGACCCAAGCAGAACGCGCTTTGAAGAAGTGCGAGAGAAGGCTGACCCAAGCAGAAAGCGCTTGGAAGAAGTGCGAGAGAAGGCTGAGCCAAGCAGAAAGTGCTTGGAGGAAATGCAAGAAAAGGCTGACCCAAGCAGAAAGCGCTTGGAGGAAAGATGAGAGAACTGTGAATGAGCCAAGTAGAAAGCACTTGGAGGAAATGCGAGAGAAGTGTGAATGAGTGAAGCAGAAAGTGATTGGAGGAAATGCAAGAGAAATGTAAATGAGCCAAACAGAAAGCTCTTGTAAGAAATGCAAGAGAAGGCTGAATGAACCAAGCAAAAAATGCTTGGAGGAAATACGAGAGTACTGTGAATGAGCAAGGAAGAAAGTGCTTGAAGGAAAGGTGAGAGAAGGCTGAATGGGCCACTAAGAAAGCAATTGGAGGAAATGCGAGAGAAGGCTGAATGGGCCACTAAGAAAGCTCTTGGAGGTAATGTGACAGAAGGGTGAATGAGCCAAGCAGAAAGGGCATGGAGGAAATGTGAGAGAAGGCTGAGCCAAGGAGAAACCACTTGGAGGAAATGTGAGAGAAGTGTGAATGAGCCAAGGAGAAAGAACCTGGAAGAAATGTGAGAGAAGGCTGAATGAGCCAAGCAGAAAGCGTTTGGAGGAAATGTGAAAGAAGGGTGAATGACCCAAGCAGAAAGCAATTGGAGGAAATGCGAGAGAAGGGTGAATGACCCAAGCAGAAAGCGCTTTGAAGAAGTGCGAGAGAAGGCTGACCCAAGCAGAAAGTGCTTGGAGGTAATGCGATAGAAGGCTGAATGAGCCAAGCAGAAAGCGCTTGGAGGAAATATGAGAGAAGTGTGAATGAGCCAAGCAGAAATCGTTTGGAGGAAATGTGAGAGAAGGGTGAATGAGCAAAGCAGAAAGCGACTGGAGGAAATGTTAGAGAAGCGTGAATGAGGAAAGCAGAAAGCGCTTGCAGGAAATGCGAGAGAAGGCTGAGTCAAGCAGAAAGCGGTTGAAGGTAATGCGAGAGAAGGCTGAGGCAAGCAGAAAGAGAGAAGCGTGAATCAGCCAAGCGCTTGGAGGAAATTGAAAAGAGACAGGTGAATGAGCCAAGCAGTAAGTGCTTGGAGGAAATGCGAGAGAAGGCTGAATGAGCCGAGCAGAAAGCGCTTGAAGGAAATTCAAGACAAAGGTGAATGGGCCAAGCAGAAAGCGCTTGGAGGAAATTCGAGAGAAGGGTGAATGAGCGAAGCAGAAAGAACTTGGAGGCAATGTGGGAGAAGTGTGAATTAGCGTGGAGGAAAAGCGAGAGACGGGAATGAGCCAAGTAGAAAGCCCTTGAAGGAACTGCGAGAGAAGGCTGAATGGGCCAACTAGAAAGCACTTGGAGGAAATGTGACACAAGGGTGAATGAGCCAAGCAGAAATCGTTTGGAGGAAATGTGAGAGAAGGGTGAATGAGCCAAGCAGAAAGGGCATGGAGGAAATGTGAGAGAAGGCTGAGCCAAGGAGAAACCACTTGGAGGAAATGTGAGAGAAGTGTGAATGAGCCAAGGAGAAAGAACCTGGAAGAAATGTGAGAGAAGGCTGAATGAGCCAAGCAGAAAGCGTTTGGAGGAAATGTGAAAGAAGGGTGAATGACCCAAGCAGAAAGCAATTGGAGGAAATGCGAGAGAAGGGTGAATGACCCAAGCAGAAAGCGCTTTGAAGAAGTGCGAGAGAAGGCTGACCCAAGCAGAAAGTGCTTGGAGGTAATGCGATAGAAGGCTGAATGAGCCAAGCAGAAAGCGCTTGGAGGAAATGCGAGAGATAGGTGAATTAGCCAAGCAGAAAGCACTTGAAGGAAATGCGAGAGAAGTGTGAATGAGCCAAGCAGAAAGTGATTGGAGGAAATGAGAGAGAAATGTGAATGAGGCAAGCAGAAAGTCCTTGGAGGAAATGAGAGAGAAGGCTGAGCCAAGCAGAAAGCAATTGGAGGAAATGCGAGAGAAGGATGAATGACCCAAGCAGAAAGCGCATGGACGAAATGCAAAAAAAGGCTAACCCAAGCAGAAAACGCTTGGAAGAAATGCGAAAGAAGGGTGAATGGGCCAATAAGAAAGCGCTTGGAGGAAATACGAGAGAAGTATGAATGAGCCAAGCAGAAACCGCTTGGAGCAAAGTTTAAAGAAGGGTGAATGACCCAAGTAGAAAGTCCTTGGAGGAAATGAGAGAGAAGGCTGAGCCAAGCAGAAAGCAATTGGAGGAAATGCGAGAGAAGGGTGAATAACCCAAGCAGAAAGCCATGGAGGAAATGCAAGAAAAGGCTGAGCCAAGCTGAAAGCGCTTGGAGGAAATGCGAGAGAAGGCTGAATGAACCAAGCAAAAAATGCTTGGAGGAAATGCGAGAGAAATGTGAATGAGCCTAACAGAAAGTGCTTTGAGGAAATGGGAGAGAGGGATGAATCAGCCAAGCAGAAAGTGCTTGGAAGAAATACGAGAGTACTGTGAATGAGCAAGGAAGAAAGTGCTTGAAGGAAAGGTGAGAGGAGGCTGAATGGGCCACTGAGCAAGCGCTTGGAGGTAATGTGACAGAAGGGTGAATGAGCCAAGCAGAAAGGGCATGGAGGAAATGTGAGAGAAGGCTGAGCCAAGGAGAAACCACTTGGAGGAAATGTGAGAGAAGTGTGAATGAGCCAAGGAGAAAGAACCTGGAAGAAATGTGAGAGAAGGCTGAATGAGCCAAGCAGAAAGCGTTTGGAGGAAATGTGAGAGAAGGGTGAATGAGCCAAGCAGAAAGCGCTTGGAGGAAATGCCAGAGACGGGTGAATGAGCGAAGCAGAAAGTGATTGGAGGAAATGCGAGATAAATGTGAATGAGCCAAGCAGAAAGTCCTTGGAGGAAATGAGATAGAAGGCTGAGCCAAGCAGAAAGCAATTGGAGGAAATGCGAGAGAAGGGTGAATGACCCAAGCAGAAAGCGCTTGGAAGAAGTGCCAGAGAAGGCTGAGCGCAGCAGAAAGTGCTTGGAGGAAATGCGAGAGAAGGCTGAATGAGCCATGCAGAAAGCACTTGAAGGAAATGTGAGAGAATGGTGAATGAGCCAAGAAGAAAGCGCTTGGAAGAAATGCGAGAAAAGGCTGAAGCAAGCAGAAAGTGCTTGGAGGAAATGCGAGAGAAGGCTGAATGAGCCAAGCAGAAAGCGCTTGGAGCAAATGTGAAAGAAGGGTGAATGACCCAAGCAGAAAGCAATTGGAGGAAATGCGAGAGAAGGGTGAATGACCCAAGCAGAAAGCGCTTTGAAGAAGTGCGAGAGAAGGCTGACCCAAGCAGAAAGTGCTTGGAGGTAATGCGATAGAAGGCTGAATGAGCCAAGCAGAAAGCGCTTGGAGCAAATGTGAAAGAAGGGTGAATGACCCAAGCAGAAAGCAATTGGAGGAAATGCGAGAGAAGGGTGAATGACCCAAGCAGAACGCGCTTTGAAGAAGTGCGAGAGAAGGCTGACCCAAGCAGAAAGCGCTTGGAAGAAGTGCGAGAGAAGGCTGAGCCAAGCAGAAAGTGCTTGGAGGAAATGCAAGAAAAGGCTGACCCAAGCAGAAAGCGCTTGGAGGAAAGATGAGAGAACTGTGAATGAGCCAAGTAGAAAGCACTTGGAGGAAATGCGAGAGAAGTGTGAATGAGTGAAGCAGAAAGTGATTGGAGGAAATGCAAGAGAAATGTAAATGAGCCAAACAGAAAGCTCTTGTAAGAAATGCAAGAGAAGGCTGAATGAACCAAGCAAAAAATGCTTGGAGGAAATACGAGAGTACTGTGAATGAGCAAGGAAGAAAGTGCTTGAAGGAAAGGTGAGAGAAGGCTGAATGGGCCACTAAGAAAGCAATTGGAGGAAATGCGAGAGAAGGCTGAATGGGCCACTAAGAAAGCTCTTGGAGGTAATGTGACAGAAGGGTGAATGAGCCAAGCAGAAAGGGCATGGAGGAAATGTGAGAGAAGGCTGAGCCAAGGAGAAACCACTTGGAGGAAATGTGAGAGAAGTGTGAATGAGCCAAGGAGAAAGAACCTGGAAGAAATGTGAGAGAAGGCTGAATGAGCCAAGCAGAAAGCGTTTGGAGGAAATGTGAAAGAAGGGTGAATGACCCAAGCAGAAAGCAATTGGAGGAAATGCGAGAGAAGGGTGAATGACCCAAGCAGAAAGCGCTTTGAAGAAGTGCGAGAGAAGGCTGACCCAAGCAGAAAGTGCTTGGAGGTAATGCGATAGAAGGCTGAATGAGCCAAGCAGAAAGCGCTTGGAGGAAATGCGAGAGATAGGTGAATTAGCCAAGCAGAAAGCACTTGAAGGAAATGCGAGAGAAGTGTGAATGAGCCAAGCAAAAAGTGATTGGAGGAAATGAGAGAGAAAGGTGAATGAGGCAAGCAGAAAGTCCTTGGAGGAAATGAGAGAGAAGGCTGAGCCAAGCAGAAAGCAATTGGAGGAAATGCGAGAGAAGGGTGAATGACCCAAGCAGAAAGCGCTTGGAAGAAGTGCGAGAGAAGGCTGAGCCAAGCAGAAAGTGCTTGGAGGAAATGCAAGAAAAGGCTGACCCAAGCAGAAAGCGCTTGGAGGAAAGATGAGAGAACTGTGAATGAGCCAAGTAGAAAGCACTTGGAGGAAATGCGAGAGAAGTGTGAATGAGTGAAGCAGAAAGTGATTGGAGGAAATGCAAGAGAAATGTAAATGAGCCAAACAGAAAGTGCTTTGAGGAAATGCGAGAGAGGGATGAATCATCCAAGCAGAATGTTCTTGGAGGAAATGGGAGAGAAGTCTGAGACAAGCAGCAAGTGGTTGGAGGAAATACGAGAGTACTGTGAATGAGCAAGGAAGAAAGTGCTTGAAGGAAAGGTGAGAGAAGGCTGAATGGGCCACTAAGAAAGCGCTTGGAGAAAATACGAGAGGAGGCTGAATGGGCCACTAAGAAAGCGCTTGGAGGTAATGTGACAGAAGGGTGAATGAGCCAAGCAGAAAGGGCATGGAGGAAATGTGAGAGAATGCTGAGCCAAGGAGAAACCACTTGGAGGAAATGTGAGAGAAGTGTGAATGAGCCAAGGAGAAAGAACCTGGAAGAAATGTGAGAGAAGGCTGAATGAGCCAAGCAGAAAGCGTTTGGAGGAAATGTGAGAGACGGGTGAATGAGCCAAGCAGAAAGCGCTTGGAGGAAATGCGAGAGATAGGTGAATTACCCAAGCAGAAAGCGCTTGGAGGAAATGCAAGAGATGTGTCAATGACCCAAGGAGAAAGCGCATGGACGAAATGCAAAAAAAGGCTAACCCAAGCAGAAAAAGCTTGGAAGAAATGCGAAAGAAGGGTGAATGGGCCAATAAGAAAGCGCTTGGAGGAAATATGAGAGAAGTGTGAATGAGCCAAGCAGAAATCGTTTGGAGGAAATGTGAGAGAAGGGTGAATGACCCAAGCAGAAAGCGCATGGAGGAAATGTGAGAGAAGGCTGAGCCAACCAGAAAGCGCATGGAGGAAATGCTAGAGAAGCGTGAATGAGGAAAGCAGAAAGCGCTTGCAGGAAATGCGAGAGAAGGCTGAGTCAAGCAGAAAGCGGTTGAAGGTAATGCGAGAGAAGGCTGAGGCAAGCAGAAAGAGAGAAGCGTGAATCAGCCAAGCGCTTGGAGGAAATTGAAAAGAGACAGGTGAATGAGCCAAGCAGTAAGTGCTTGGAGGAAATGCGAGAGAAGGCTGAATGAGCTGAGCAGAAAGCGCTTGAAGGAAATTCAAGACAAAGGTGAATGGGCCAAGCAGAAAGCGCTTGGAGGAAATGTGAGAGAAGCGTGAATGAGCCAAGCACAAAGCGCTTGGAGGAAATTCGAGAGAAGGGTGAATGAGCGAAGCAGAAAGAACTTGGAGGCAATGTGGGAGAAGTGTGAATTAGCGTGGAGGAAATGCGAGAGACGGGAATGAGCCAAGTAGAAAGCCCTTGAAGGAACTGCGAGAGAAGGCTGAATGGGCCAACCAGAAAGCACTTGGAGGAAATGTGACAGAAGGGTGAATGAGCCAAGCAGAAATCGTTTGGAGGAAATGTGAGAGAAGGGTGAATGAGCCAAACAGAAAGCGATTGGAGGAAATGTTAGAGAAGCCTGAATGAGGAAAGCAGAATGCGCTTGCAGGAAATGCGAGAGAAGTGTGAATGAGCCAAGCAGAAAGTGCTTGGAGGAACTGCGAGAGAAGGCTGAATGAGTCAAGCAGAAAGAACTTGAAGGTAATGGGAGAGAAGGCTGAGTCAAGCAGAAAGCGCTTGGAGGAAATTCAAGAGAAGGGTGAATGAGGCAAGCAGAAAGCGTTTGGAGGAAATGTGAGAGACGGGTGAATGAGCCAAGTAGAAAGCACTTGGAGGAAATGCGAGAGAAGGCTGAATGGGCCAAGCAGAAAGCGCTTGAAGGAAATGCAAGAGATGCGTGAATGACCCAAGCAGAAAGCACTTGGAAGAAATGCGAGAGAAGGCTGAATGAGCCAAGCAAAAAGTCCTTTGAGAAAATGCGAAGAGAAGGCTGAATGAGCCAAGCAGAAAGTGCTTGGAGGAAATGCGAGAGAGGGATGAATCAGCCAAGCAGAAAGTGCTTGGAGGAAATGGGAGAGACGTCTGAGAGAAGCAGCAAGTGCTTGGAGGAAATACGAGAGAACTGTGAATGAGCAAGGGAGAAAGTGCTTGAAGGGAAGGTGAGAGAAGGCTGAATGAGCCAAGGAGAAACCGCTTGGAGGAAATTTGAGAGAAGTGTGAATGAGCCAAGCAGAAAGCACTTGGAGGAAATGTGAGAGAAGTGTGCATGACCCAAGCAGAAAGAACTTGGAAGAAATGCGAGAGAAGGCTGAATGGGCCAAGCAGAAAGCACTTGGAGGAAATGTGAGAGAAGGGTGAATGAGCCAAGCAGAAAGCGATTGGAGGAAATGTTAGAGAAGCGTGAATGAGGAATGCAGAAAGCGCTTGGAGGAAATGCGAGAGAAGGCTGAGTCAAGCAGAAAGCGGTTGAAGGTAATGGGAGAGAAGGCTGAGGCAAGCAGAAAGCGCTTGGAGGAAATGCGAGAGAAGGCAGAGTCAAGCAGAAAGCGGTTGGAGTAAATGAGAGAGACGGGTGAATGAGCCAAACAGAAAGCGCTTGGAGGAAATGTGACAGAAGTGTGAATGGGCCAAGCAGAAAGCACTTGGAGGAAATGTGAGACAAGTGTGAATGAGCCAAGCAGAAATCGTTTGGAGGAAATGTGAGAGAAGGGTGAATGAGCAAAGCAGAAAGCGACTGGAGGAAATGTTAGAGAAGCGTGAATGAGGAAAGCAGAAAGCGCTTGCAGGAAATGCGAGAGAAGGCTGAGTCAAGCAGAAAGCGGTTGAAGGTAATGCGAGAGAAGGCTGAGGCAAGCAGAAAGAGAGAAGCGTGAATCAGCCAAGCGCTTGGAGGAAATTGAAAAGAGACAGGTGAATGAGCCAAGCAGTAAGTGCTTGGAGGAAATGCGAGAGAAGGCTGAATGAGCCGAGCAGAAAGCGCTTGAAGGAAATTCAAGACAAAGGTGAATGGGCCAAGCAGAAAGCGCTTGGAGGAAATGTGAGAGAAGCGTGAATGAGCCAAGCACAAAGCGCTTGGAGGAAATTCGAGAGAAGGGTGAATGAGCGAAGCAGAAAGAACTTGGAGGCAATGTGGGAGAAGTGTGAATTAGCGTGGAGGAAATGCGAGAGACGGGAATGAGCCAAGTAGAAAGCCCTTGAAGGAACTGCGAGAGAAGGCTGAATGGGCCAACCAGAAAGCACTTGGAGGAAATGTGACACAAGGGTGAATGAGCCAAGCAGAAATCGTTTGGAGGAAATGTGAGAGAAGGGTGAATGAGCCAAGCAGAAAGCGATTGGAGGAAATGTTAGAGAAGCCTGAATGAGGAAAGCAGAATGCGCTTGCAGGAAATGCGAGAGAAGTGTGAATGAGCCAAGCAGAAAGTGCTTGGAGGAACTGCGAGAGAAGGCTGAATGAGTCAAGCAGAAAGAACTTGAAGGTAATGGGAGAGAAGGCTGAGAGAAGCAGCAAGTGCTTGGAGGAAATACGAGAGAACTGTGAATGAGCAAGGGAGAAAGTGCTTGAAGGGAAGGTGAGAGAAGGCTGAATGAGCCAAGGAGAAACCGCTTGGAGGAACTTTGAGAGAAGTGTGAATGAGCCAAGCAGAAAGCACTTGGAGGAAATGTGAGAGAAGTGTGCATGACCCAAGCAGAAAGAACTTGGAAGAAATGCGAGAGAAGGCTGAATGAGCCAAGCAGAAAGCATTTGGAGGAAATGCGAGAGAAGTGGGAATGAGTCCAGGAGAAAGCGCTTGGAGGAAATGAGAGAGAAAGGTGAATGAGCCAAGAAGAAAGCGCATGGAGGAAATGCGAGAGAAGGCTGAGCCAACCAGAAAGTGCTTGGAGGAAATGCGAGAGATGGGTGAATGAGCCAAGCAGAAAGCCCTTGGAGGAAATGCGAGAGACAGGTGAATTAGCCAAGCAGAAAGTCCTTGGAGGAAATGAGAGAGAAGGCTGAGCCAAGGAGAAAACAATTGGAGGAAATGCGAGAGAAGGGTGATTGACCAAAGCAGAAAGCGCTTGGAAGAAGTGCGAGAGAAGGCTGAGCCAAGCAGAAAGTGCTTGGAGGAAATGCGAGAGAAGGCTGAATGAGCCAAGGAGAAAGTACTTTAAGGAAATGTGAGAGAAGGCTGAATGGGCCAATAAGAAAGCGCTTGGAGGAATTACGAGAGAAGTGTGAATGGGCCAAGTAGAAAGTTCTTGGAGGTAATGCGAGAGAAGTGTGAATGAGCGAAGAAAAAAGCGCTTTGAGCAAATGTGACAGAAGGGTGAATGAGCCAAGCAGAAAGTGCATGGAGGAAATGTGAGAGAAGGCTGAGCCAAGGAGAAACCGCTTGGAGGAAATGTGATAGAAGTGTGAATGAGCCAAGGAGAAAGAACCTGGAAGAAATACGACAGAAGGCTGAATGAGCTAAGCAGAAAGCGTTTGGAGGAAATGTGAGAGAAGGCTGAGCCAAGGAGAAAGCGCTTGGAGGAAATGTGAGAGAAGTGTGAATGAGCCAAGGAGAAAGAACCTGGAAGAAATACGAGAGAAGGCTGAATGAGCCAAGCAGAGAGCGCTTGAAGGAAATGTGAGAGAACGGTGAATAACCCAAGCAAAAAGCGCATAGAGGAAATGCAAGAAAAGGCTGACCCAAGCAGAATGTGCTTGGAGGTAATGCGATAGAAGGCTGAATGAGCCAAGCAGAAAGCGCTTGGAGGAAATGCGAGAGATGTGTGAATGAGCCAAACAGAAAGCGCTTGGAGGAAATGGGAGAGAAGGCTGAGACAAGCAGAAAGTCCTTGGAGGAAATGCGAGAGAAGTGGGAATGAGTCCAGGAGAAAGCGCTTGGAGGAAATGTGAGAGAAGGGTGAATGAGCCAAGCAGAAAGCGCATGGAGGAAATGTGAGAGAAATGTGAATGAGCCAAAGACAAAGTGCTTGAAGGTAATCTGAGAGAAGGCTGAATGGGCCATCTAGAAAACGCTTGGAGGTAATGAGAGAAGGGTGAATGAGCCAAGCAGAAAGCATTTGGAGGAAATGCGAGAGAAATGTGAATGAGCCAAAAAGAAAGTGCTTGGTGGAAATGCGAGAGAAGGCAGAGCCAAGCAGAAAGTGCTTGGAGGAAATGGGAGAGAAGTCTGAGAGAAGCAGCAAGTGCTTGGAGGAAATACGAGAGAACTGTGAATGAGCAAGGGAGAAAGTGCTTGAAGGGAAGGTGAGAGAAGGCTGAATGAGCCAAGGAGAAACCGCTTGGAGGAAATTTGAGAGAAGTGTGAATGAGCCAAGCAGAAAGCACTTGGAGGAAATGTGAGAGAAGTGTGCATGACCCAAGCAGAAAGAACTTGGAAGAAATGCGAGAGAAGGCTGAATGAGCCAAGCAGAAAGCATTTGGAGGAAATGCGAGAGAAGTGGGAATGAGCAAAGCAGAAAGCGACTGGAGGAAATGTTAGAGAAGCGTGAATGAGGAAAGCAGAAAGCGCTTGCAGGAAATGCGAGAGAAGGCTGAGTCAAGCAGAAAGCGGTTGAAGGTAATGCGAGAGAAGGCTGAGGCAAGCAGAAAGTGCTTGTAGGAAATGCGAGAGAAATGTGAATGAGGCAAGCAGAAAGTCCTTGGAGGAAATGAGAGAGAAGGCTGAGCCAAGCAGAAAGCAATTTGAGGAAATGAGAGAGAAGGCTGAATGAGCCAAGCAGAAAGCGCTTGGAAGAAGTGCGAGAGAAGGCTGAGCCAAGCAGAAAGTGCTTGGAGGAAATGAGAGAGAAGGCTGAGCCAAGCAGAAAGCAATTGGAGGAAATGCGAGAGAAGGGTGAATGACCCAAGCAGAAAGCGCTTGGAAGAAGTGCCAGAGAAGGCTGAGCCAAGCAGAAAGTGCTTGGAGGAAATGTGAGAGAAGGCTGAATGAGCCAAGCAGAAAGTGCATGGAGGAAATGTGAGAGAAGGCTGAGCCAAGGAGAAACCGCTTGGAGGAAATGTGAGAGAAGTGTGAATGAGCCAAGGAGAAAGAACCTGGAAGAAATACGAGAGAAGGCTGAATGAGCCAAGCAGAGAGCGCTTGAAGGAAATGTGAGAGAATGGTGAATAACCCAAGCAAAAAGCGCATGGAGGAAATGCAAGAAAAGGCTGACCCAAGCAGAAAGTGCTTGGAGGTAATGCGATAGAAGGCTGAATGAGCCAAGCAGAAAGCGCTTGGAGGAAATGCGAGAGATGTGTGAATGAGCCAAACAGAAAGCGCTTGGAGGAAATGTGAGAGAAGGGTGAATGAGCCAAGCAGAAAGCGCATGGAGGAAATGTGAGAGAAATGTGAATGAGCCAAAGACAAAGTGCTTGAAGGTAATCTGAGAGAAGGCTGAATGGGCCATCTAGAAAACGCTTGGAGGTAATGAGAGAAGGGTGAATGAGCCAAGCAGAAAGCATTTGGAGGAAATGCGAGAGAAATGTGAATGAGCCAAAAAGAAAGTGCTTGGTGGAAATGCGAGAGAAGGCAGAGCCAAGCAGAAAGTGCTTGGAGGAAATGGGAGAGAAGTCTGAGAGAAGCAGCAAGTGCTTGGAGGAAATACGAGAGAACTGTGAATGAGCAAGGGAGAAAGTGCTTGAAGGGAAGGTGAGAGAAGGCTGAATGAGCCAAGGAGAAACCGCTTGGAGGAAATTTGAGAGAAGTGTGAATGAGCCAAGCAGAAAGCACTTGGAGGAAATGTGAGAGAAGTGTGCATGACCCAAGCAGAAAGAACTTGGAAGAAATGCGAGAGAAGGCTGAATGACCCGAGCAGAAAGTGCTTGGAAGAAGTGCGAGAGAAGGCTGAGCCAAGCAGAAAGTGCTTGGAGGCAATGAGAGAGAAGGCTGAGCCAAGCAGAAAGCAATTGGAGGAAATGCGAGAGAAGGGTGAATGACCCAAGCAGAAAGCGCTTGGAAGAAGTGCCAGAGAAGGCTGAGCCAAGCAGAAAGTGCTTGGAGGAAATGCGAGAGAAGGCTGAATGAGCCAAGCAGAAAGTGCGTGGAGGAAATGTGAGAGAAGGCTGAATGAGCCAAGCAGAAAGTGCATGGAGGAAATGTGAGAGAAGGCTGAGCCAAGGAGAAACCGCTTGGAGGAAATGTGAGAGAAGTGTGAATGAGCCAAGGAGAAAGAACCTGGAAGAAATACGAGAGAAGGCTGAATGAGCCAAGCAGAGAGCGCTTGAAGGAAATGTGAGAGAATGGTGAATAACCCAAGCAAAAAGCGCATGGAGGAAATGCAAGAAAAGGCTGACCCAAGCAGAAAGTGCTTGGAGGTAATGCGATAGAAGGCTGAATGAGCCAAGCAGAAAGCGCTTGGAGGAAATGCGAGAGATGTGTGAATGAGCCAAACAGAAAGCGCTTGGAGGAAATGTGAGAGAAGGGTGAATGAGCCAAGCAGAAAGCGCATGGAGGAAATGTGAGAGAAATGTGAATGAGCCAAAGACAAAGTGCTTGAAGGTAATCTGAGAGAAGGCTGAATGGGCCATCTAGAAAACGCTTGGAGGTAATGAGAGAAGGGTGAATGAGCCAAGCAGAAAGCATTTGGAGGAAATGCGAGAGAAATGTGAATGAGCCAAAAAGAAAGTGCTTGGTGGAAATGCGAGAGAAGGCAGAGCCAAGCAGAAAGTGCTTGGAGGAAATGGGAGAGAAGTCTGAGAGAAGCAGCAAGTGCTTGGAGGAAAGACGAGAGAACTGTGAATGAGCAAGGGAGAAAGTGCTTGAAGGGAAGGTGAGAGAAGGCTGAATGAGCCAAGGAGAAACCGCTTGGAGGAAATTTGAGAGAAGTGTGAATGAGCCAAGCAGAAAGCACTTGGAGGAAATGTGAGAGAAGTGTGCATGACCCAAGCAGAAAGAACTTGGAAGAAATGCGAGAGAAGGCTGAATGACCCGAGCAGAAAGTGCTTGGAAGAAGTGCGAGAGAAGGCTGAGCCAAGCAGAAAGTGCTTGGAGGCAATGAGAGAGAAGGCTGAGCCAAGCAGAAAGCAATTGGAGGAAATGCGAGAGAAGGGTGAATGACCCAAGCAGAAAGCGCTTGGAAGAAGTGCCAGAGAAGGCTGAGCCAAGCAGAAAGTGCTTGGAGGAAATGCGAGAGAAGGCTGAATGAGCCAAGCAGAAAGTGCATGGAGGAAATGTGAGAGAAGGCTGAGCCAAGGAGAAACCGCTTGGAGGAAATGTGAGAGAAGTGTGAATGAGCCAAGGAGAAAGAACCTGGAAGAAATACGAGAGAAGGCTGAATGAGCCAAGCAGAAAGCGTTTGGAGGAAATGTGAGAGAAGGCTGAGCCAAGGAGAAAGCGCTTGGAGGAAATGTGAGAGAAGTGTGAATGAGCCAAGGAGAAAGAACCTGGAAGAAATACGAGAGAAGGCTGAATGAGCCAAGCAGAGAGCGCTTGAAGGAAATGTGAGAGAACGGTGAATAACCCAAGCAAAAAGTGGATGGAGGAAATGCAAGAAAAGGCTGACCCAAGCAGAAAGTGCTTGGAGGTAATGCGATACCGGTAGAAGGCTGAATGAGCCAAGCAGAAAGCGCTTGGAGGAAATGCGAGAGATGTGTGAATGAGCCAAACAGAAAGCGCTTGGAGGAAATGAGAGAGAAGGCTGAGACAAGCAGAAAGTCCTTGGAGGAAATGCGAGAGAAGTGGGAATGAGTCCAGGAGAAAGCGCTTGGAGGAAATGTGAGAGAAGGGTGAATGAGTCAAGCAGAAAGAACTTGAAGGTAATGGGAGAGAAGGCTGAGAGAAGCAGCAAGTGCTTGGAGGAAATACGAGAGAACTGTGAATGAGCAAGGGAGAAAGTGCTTGAAGGGAAGGTGAGAGAAGGCTGAATGAGCCAAGGAGAAACCGCTTGGAGGAAATTTGAGAGAAGTGTGAATGAGCCAAGCAGAAAGCACTTGGAGGAAATGTGAGAGAAGTGTGCATGACCCAAGCAGAAAGAACTTGGAAGAAATGCGAGAGAAGGCTGAATGACCCGAGCAGAAAGCGCTTGGAAGAAGTGCGAGAGAAGGCTGAGCCAAGCAGAAAGTGCTTGGAGGCAATGAGAGAGAAGGCTGAGCCAAGCAGAAAGCAATTGGAGGAAATGCGAGAGAAGGGTGAATGACCCAAGCAGAAAGCGCTTGGAAGAAGTGCCAGAGAAGGCTGAGCCAAGCAGAAAGTGCTTGGAGGAAATGCGAGAGAAGGCTGAATGAGCCAAGCAGAAAGTGCATGGAGGAAATGTGAGAGAAGGCTGAGCCAAGGAGAAACCGCTTGGAGGAAATGTGAGAGAAGTGTGAATGAGCCAAGGAGAAAGAACCTGGAAGAAATACGAGAGAAGGCTGAATGAGCCAAGCAGAAAGCGTTTGGAGGAAATGTGAGAGAAGGCTGAGCCAAGGAGAAAGCGCTTGGAGGAAATGTGAGAGAAGTGTGAATGAGCCAAGGAGAAAGAACCTGGAAGAAATACGAGAGAAGGCTGAATGAGCCAAGCAGAGAGCGCTTGAAGGAAATGTGAGAGAACGGTGAATAACCCAAGCAAAAAGTGGATGGAGGAAATGCAAGAAAAGGCTGACCCAAGCAGAAAGTGCTTGGAGGTAATGCGATACCGGTAGAAGGCTGAATGAGCCAAGCAGAAAGCGCTTGGAGGAAATGCGAGAGATGTGTGAATGAGCCAAACAGAAAGCGCTTGGAGGAAATGAGAGAGAAGGCTGAGACAAGCAGAAAGTCCTTGGAGGAAATGCAAGAGAAGTGGGAATGAGTCCAGGAGAAAGCGCTTGGAGGAAATGTGAGAGAAGGGTGAATGAGTCAAGCAGAAAGAACTTGAAGGTAATGGGAGAGAAGGCTGAGAGAAGCAGCAAGTGCTTGGAGGAAATACGAGAGAACTGTGAATGAGCAAGGGAGAAAGTGCTTGAAGGGAAGGTGAGAGAAGGCTGAATGAGCCAAGGAGAAACCGCTTGGAGGAACTTTGAGAGAAGTGTGAATGAGCCAAGCAGAAAGCACTTGGAGGAAATGTGAGAGAAGTGTGCATGACCCAAGCAGAAAGAACTTGGAAGAAATGCGAGAGAAGGCTGAATGAGCCAAGCAGAAAGCATTTGGAGGAAATGCGAGAGAAGTGGGAATGAGTCCAGGAGAAAGCGCTTGGAGGAAATGAGAGAGAAAGGTGAATGAGCCAAGAAGAAAGCGCATGGAGGAAATGCGAGAGAAGGCTGAGCCAACCAGAAAGTGCTTGGAGGAAATGCGAGAGATGGGTGAATGAGCCAAGCAGAAAGCCCTTGGAGGAAATGCGAGAGACAGGTGAATTAGCCAAGCAGAAAGTCCTTGGAGGAAATGAGAGAGAAGGCTGAGCCAAGGAGAAAACAATTGGAGGAAATGCGAGAGAAGGGTGATTGACCAAAGCAGAAAGCGCTTGGAAGAAGTGCGAGAGAAGGCTGAGCCAAGCAGAAAGTGCTTGGAGGAAATGCGAGAGAAGGCTGAATGAGCCAAGGAGAAAGTACTTTAAGGAAATGTGAGAGAAGGCTGAATGGGCCAATAAGAAAGCGCTTGGAGGAATTACGAGAGAAGTGTGAATGGGCCAAGTAGAAAGTTCTTGGAGGTAATGCGAGAGAAGTGTGAATGAGCGAAGAAAAAAGCGCTTTGAGCAAATGTGACAGAAGGGTGAATGAGCCAAGCAGAAAGTGCATGGAGGAAATGTGAGAGAAGGCTGAGCCAAGGAGAAACCGCTTGGAGGAAATGTGATAGAAGTGTGAATGAGCCAAGGAGAAAGAACCTGGAAGAAATACGACAGAAGGCTGAATGAGCTAAGCAGAAAGCGTTTGGAGGAAATGTGAGAGAAGGCTGAGCCAAGGAGAAAGCGCTTGGAGGAAATGTGAGAGAAGTGTGAATGAGCCAAGGAGAAAGAACCTGGAAGAAATACGAGAGAAGGCTGAATGAGCCAAGCAGAGAGCGCTTGAAGGAAATGTGAGAGAACGGTGAATAACCCAAGCAAAAAGCGCATGGAGGAAATGCAAGAAAAGGCTGACCCAAGCAGAATGTGCTTGGAGGTAATGCGATAGAAGGCTGAATGAGCCAAGCAGAAAGCGCTTGGAGGAAATGCGAGAGATGTGTGAATGAGCCAAACAGAAAGCGCTTGGAGGAAATGGGAGAGAAGGCTGAGACAAGCAGAAAGTCCTTGGAGGAAATGCGAGAGAAGTGGGAATGAGTCCAGGAGAAAGCGCTTGGAGGAAATGTGAGAGAAGGGTGAATGAGCCAAGCAGAAAGCGCATGGAGGAAATGTGAGAGACGGGTGAATGAGCCAAGTAGAAAGCACTTGGAGGAAATGCGAGAGAAGGCTGAATGGGCCAAGCAGAAAGCGCTTGAAGGAAATGCAAGAGATGCGTGAATGAGCCAAGCAGAATGGAAGAAATGCAAGAGAAGGCTGAATGAGCCAAGCAAAAAGTCCTTTGAGAAAATGCGAAGAGAAGGCTGAATGAGCCAAGCAGAAAGTGCTTGGAGGAAATGCGAGAGAGGGATGAATCAGCCAAGCAGAAAGTGCTTGGAGGAAATGTGAGAGACATCTGAGAGAAGCAGCAACTGCTTGGAGGAAATACGAGAGAACTGTGAATGAGCAAGGGAGAAAGTGCTTGAAGGGAAGGTGAGAGAAGGCTGAATGAGCCAAGGAGAAACCGCTTGGAGGAAATTTGAGAGAAGTGTGAATGAGCCAAGCAGAAAGCACTTGGAAGAAATGCGAGAGAAGGCTGAATGGGCCAAGCAGAAAGCACTTGGAGGAAATGTGAGACAAGTGTGAATGAGCCAAGCAGAAATCGTTTGGAGGAAATGTGAGAGAAGGGTGAATGAGCCAAGCAGAAAGCGATTGGAGGAAATGTTAGAGAAGCGTGAATGAGGAATGCAGAAAGCACTTGGAGGAAATGCGAGAGAAGGCTGAGTCAAGCAGAAAGCGGTTGAAGGTAATGGGAGAGAAGGCTGAGGCAAGCAGAAAGCGCTTGGAGGAAATGCGAGAGAAGGCAGAGTCAAGCAGAAAGCGGTTGGAGTAAATGAGAGAGACGGGTGAATGAGCCAAACAGAAAGCGCTTGGAGGAAATTCAAGAGAAGGGTGAATGAGCCAAGCAGAAAGCATTTGGAGGAAATGTGACAGAAGGGTGAATGGGCCAAGCAGAAAGCACTTGGAGGAAATGTGAGACAAGTGTGAATGAGCCAAGCAGAAATCGTTTGGAGGAAATGTGAGAGAAGGGTGAATGAGCAAAGCAGAAAGCGACTGGAGGAAATGTTAGAGAAGCGTGAATGAGGAAAGCAGAAAGCGCTTGCAGGAAATGCGAGAGAAGGCTGAGTCAAGCAGAAAGCGGTTGAAGGTAATGCGAGAGAAGGCTGAGGCAAGCAGAAAGAGAGAAGCGTGAATCAGCCAAGCGCTTGGAGGAAATTGAAAAGAGACAGGTGAATGAGCCAAGCAGTAAGTGCTTGGAGGAAATGCGAGAGACGGGTGAATGAGCGAAGCAGAAAGTGATTGGAGGAAATGCGAGATAAATGTGAATGAGCCAAGCAGAAAGTCCTTGGAGGAAATGAGATAGAAGGCTGAGCCAAGCAGAAAGCAATTGGAGGAAATGCGAGAGAAGGGTGAATGACCCAAGCAGAAAGCGCTTGGAAGAAGTGCCAGAGAAGGCTGAGCGCAGCAGAAAGTGCTTGGAGGAAATGCGAGAGAAGGCTGAATGAGCCATGCAGAAAGCACTTGAAGGAAATGTGAGAGAATGGTGAATGAGCCAAGCAGAAAGTGCTTGGAGGAAATGCGAGAGAAGGCTGAATGAGCCAAGCAGAAAGCGCTTGGA
Organism: Bothrops alternatus; assembly: GCA_034064705.1. NCBI lineage: Eukaryota > Metazoa > Chordata > Lepidosauria > Squamata > Viperidae > Bothrops > Bothrops alternatus. Next base: position 4,099,156 of record JARGCV010000105.1, read on the forward strand.
GCAAATGTGAAAGAAGGGTGAATGACCCAAGCAGAAAGCAATTGGAGGAAATGCGAGAGAAGGGTGAATGACCCAAGCAGAAATCGCTTTGAAGAAGTGCGAGAGAAGGCTGACCCAAGCAGAAAGTGCTTGGAGGTAATGCGATAGAAGGCTGAATGAGCCAAGCAGAAAGCGCTTGGAGCAAATGTGAAAGAAGGGTGAATGACCCAAGCAGAAAGCAATTGGAGGAAATGCGAGAGAAGGGTGAATGACCCAAGCAGAAAGCGCTTTGAAGAAGTGCGAGAGAAGGCTGACCCAAGCAGAAAGCGCTTGGAAGAAGTGCGAGAGAAGGCTGAGCCAAGCAGAAAGTGCTTGGAGGAAATGCAAGAAAAGGCTGACCCAAGCAGAAAGCGCTTGGAGGAAAGATGAGAGAACTGTGAATGAGCCAAGTAGAAAGCACTTGGAGGAAATGCGAGAGAAGTGTGAATGAGTGAAGCAGAAAGTGATTGGAGGAAATGCAAGAGAAATGTAAATGAGCCAAACAGAAAGCGCTTGTAAGAAATGCAAGAGAAGGCTGAATGAACCAAGCAAAAAATGCTTGGAGGAAATACGAGAGTACTGTGAATGAGCAAGGAAGAAAGTGCTTGAAGGAAAGGTGAGAGAAGGCTGAATGGGCCACTAAGAAAGCAATTGGAGGAAATGCGAGAGAAGGCTGAATGTGCCACTAAGAAAGCTCTTGGAGGTAATGTGACAGAAGGGTGAATGAGCCAAGCAGAAAGGGCATGGAGGAAATGTGAGAGAAGGCTGAGCCAAGGAGAAACCACTTGGAGGAAATGTGAGAGAAGTGTGAATGAGCCAAGGAGAAAGAACCTGGAAGAAATGTGAGAGAAGGCTGAATGAGCCAAGCAGAAAGCGTTTGGAGGAAATGTGAAAGAAGGGTGAATGACCCAAGCAGAAAGCAATTGGAGGAAATGCGAGAGAAGGGTGAATGACCCAAGCAGAAAGCGCTTTGAAGAAGTGCGAGAGAAGGCTGACCCAAGCAGAAAGTGCTTGGAGGTAATGCGATAGAAGGCTGAATGAGCCAAGCAGAAAGCGCTTGGAGGAAATGCGAGAGATAGGTGAATTAGCCAAGCAGAAAGCACTTGAAGGAAATGCGAGAGAAGTGTCAATGAGCCAAGCAAAAAGTGATTGGAGGAAATGAGAGAGAAATGTGAATGAGGCAAGCAGAAAGTCCTTGGAGGAAATGAGAGAGAAGGCTGAGCCAAGCAGAAAGCAATTGGAGGAAATGCGAGAGAAGGGTGAATGACCCAAGCAGAAAGCGCTTGGAAGAAGTGCGAGAGAAGGCTGAGCCAAGCAGAAAGTGCTTGGAGGAAATGCAAGAAAAGGCTGACCCAAGCAGAAAGCGCTTGGAGGAAAGATGAGAGAACTGTGAATGAGCCAAGTAGAAAGCACTTGGAGAAAATGCGAGAGAAGTGTGAATGAGTGAAGCAGAAAGTGATTGGAGGAAATGCAAGAGAAATGTAAATGAGCCAAACAGAAAGCGCTTGTAAGAAATGCAAGAGAAGGCTGAATGAACCAAGCAAAAAATGCTTGGAGGAAATGCGAGAGAAATGTGAATGAGCCTAACAGAAAGTGCTTTGAGGAAATGCGAGTGAGGGATGAATCATCCAAGCAGAATGTTCTTGGAGGAAATGGGAGAGAAGTCTGAGACAAGCAGCAAGTGGTTGGAGGAAATACGAGAGTACTGTGAATGAGCAAGGAAGAAAGTGCTTGAAGGAAAGGTGAGAGAAGGCTGAATGGGCCACTAAGAAAGCGCTTGGAGAAAATACGAGAGGAGGCTGAATGGGCCACTAAGAAAGCGCTTGGAGGTAATGTGACAGAAGGGTGAATGAGCCAAGCAGAAAGGGCATGGAGGAAATGTGAGAGAATGCTGAGCCAAGGAGAAACCACTTGGAGGAAATGTGAGAGAAGTGTGAATGAGCCAAGGAGAAAGAACCTGGAAGAAATGTGAGAGAAGGCTGAATGAGCCAAGCAGAAAGCGTTTGGAGGAAATGTGAGAGACGGGTGAATGAGCCAAGCAGAAAGCGCTTGGAGGAAATGCGAGAGACGGGTGAATGACCCAAGCAGAAAGCGCTTGGAGGAAATGCGAGAGATAGGTGAATTACCCAAGCAGAAAGCGCTTGAAGGAAATGCGAGAGAAGTGTGAATGAGGAAATACGAGAGGAGGCTGAATGGGCCACTAAGAAAGCGCTTGGAGGTAATGTGACAAAAGGGTGAATGAGCCAAGCAGAAAGTGCTTGGAGGAAATGAGAGAGAAGGCTGAGCCAAGCAGAAAGCAATTGGAGGAAATGCGAGAGAAGGGTGAATGACCCAAGCAGAAAGCGCTTGGAAGAAGTGCCAGAGAAGGCTGAGCCAAGCAGAAAGTGCTTGGAGGAAATGCGAGAGAAGGCTGAATGAGCCAAGCTGAAAGCGCTTGGAGGAAATGCAAGAGATGTGTCAATGACCCAAGGAGAAAGCGCATGGACGAAATGCAAAAAAAGGCTAACCCAAGCAGAAAACGCTTGGAAGAAATGCGAAAGAGGGGTGAATGGGCCAATAAGAAAGCGCTTGGAGGAAATATGAGAGAAGTGTGAATGAGCCAAGCAGAAATCGTTTGGAGGAAATGTGAGAGAAGGGTGAATGAGCAAAGCAGAAAGCGACTGGAGGAAATGTTAGAGAAGCGTGAATGAGGAAAGCAGAAAGCGCTTGCAGGAAATGCGAGAGAAGGCTGAGTCAAGCAGAAAGCGGTTGAAGGTAATGCGAGAGAAGGCTGAGGCAAGCAGAAAGAGAGAAGCGTGAATCAGCTAAGCGCTTGGAGGAAATTGAAAAGAGACAGGTGAATGAGCCAAGCAGTAAGTGCTTGGAGGAAATGCGAGAGAAGGCTGAATGAGCCGAGCAGAAAGCGCTTGAAGGAAATTCAAGACAAAGGTGAATGGGCCAAGCAGAAAGCGCTTGGAGGAAATTCGAGAGAAGGGTGAATGAGCGAAGCAGAAAGAACTTGGAGGCAATGTGGGAGAAGTGTGAATTAGCGTGGAGGAAAAGCGAGAGACGGGAATGAGCCAAGTAGAAAGCCCTTGAAGGAACTGCGAGAGAAGGCTGAATGGGCCAACTAGAAAGCACTTGGAGGAAATGTGACACAAGGGTGAATGAGCCAAGCAGAAATCGTTTGGAGGAAATGTGAGAGAAGGGTGAATGAGCCAAGCAGAAAGGGCATGGAGGAAATGTGAGAGAAGGCTGAGCCAAGGAGAAACCACTTGGAGGAAATGTGAGAGAAGTGTGAATGAGCCAAGGAGAAAGAACCTGGAAGAAATGTGAGAGAAGGCTGAATGAGCCAAGCAGAAAGCGTTTGGAGGAAATGTGAAAGAAGGGTGAATGACCCAAGCAGAAAGCAATTGGAGGAAATGCGAGAGAAGTGTGAATGAGCCAAGCAGAAAGTGATTGGAGGAAATGAGAGAGAAATGTGAATGAGGCAAGCAGAAAGTCCTTGGAGGAAATGCGATAGAAGGCTGAATGAGCCAAGCAGAAAGCGCTTGGAGGAAATGCGAGAGATAGGTGAATTAGCCAAGCAGAAAGCACTTGAAGGAAATGCGAGAGAAGTGTGAATGAGCCAAGCAGAAAGTGATTGGAGGAAATGAGAGAGAAATGTGAATGAGGCAAGCAGAAAGTCCTTGGAGGAAATGAGAGAGAAGGCTGAGCCAAGCAGAAAGCAATTGGAGGAAATGCGAGAGAAGGATGAATGACCCAAGCAGAAAGCGCATGGACGAAATGCAAAAAAAGGCTAACCCAAGCAGAAAACGCTTGGAAGAAATGCGAAAGAAGGGTGAATGGGCCAATAAGAAAGCGCTTGGAGGAAATACGAGAGAAGTATGAATGAGCCAAGCAGAAACCGCTTGGAGCAAAGTTTAAAGAAGGGTGAATGACCCAAGTAGAAAGTCCTTGGAGGAAATGAGAGAGAAGGCTGAGCCAAGCAGAAAGCAATTGGAGGAAATGCGAGAGAAGGGTGAATAACCCAAGCAGAAAGCCATGGAGGAAATGCAAGAAAAGGCTGAGCCAAGCTGAAAGCGCTTGGAGGAAATGCGAGAGAAGGCTGAATGAACCAAGCAAAAAATGCTTGGAGGAAATGCGAGAGAAATGTGAATGAGCCTAACAGAAAGTGCTTTGAGGAAATGGGAGAGAGGGATGAATCAGCCAAGCAGAAAGTGCTTGGAAGAAATACGAGAGTACTGTGAATGAGCAAGGAAGAAAGTGCTTGAAGGAAAGGTGAGAGGAGGCTGAATGGGCCACTGAGCAAGCGCTTGGAGGTAATGTGACAGAAGGGTGAATGAGCCAAGCAGAAAGGGCATGGAGGAAATGTGAGAGAAGGCTGAGCCAAGGAGAAACCACTTGGAGGAAATGTGAGAGAAGTGTGAATGAGCCAAGGAGAAAGAACCTGGAAGAAATGTGAGAGAAGGCTGAATGAGCCAAGCAGAAAGCGTTTGGAGGAAATGTGAGAGAAGGGTGAATGAGCCAAGCAGAAAGCGCTTGGAGGAAATGCCAGAGACGGGTGAATGAGCGAAGCAGAAAGTGATTGGAGGAAATGCGAGATAAATGTGAATGAGCCAAGCAGAAAGTCCTTGGAGGAAATGAGATAGAAGGCTGAGCCAAGCAGAAAGCAATTGGAGGAAATGCGAGAGAAGGGTGAATGACCCAAGCAGAAAGCGCTTGGAAGAAGTGCCAGAGAAGGCTGAGCGCAGCAGAAAGTGCTTGGAGGAAATGCGAGAGAAGGCTGAATGAGCCATGCAGAAAGCACTTGAAGGAAATGTGAGAGAATGGTGAATGAGCCAAGAAGAAAGCGCTTGGAAGAAATGCGAGAGAAGGCTGAAGCAAGCAGAAAGTGCTTGGAGGAAATGCGAGAGAAGGCTGAATGAGCCAAGCAGAAAGCGCTTGGAGCAAATGTGAAAGAAGGGTGAATGACCCAAGCAGAAAGCAATTGGAGGAAATGCGAGAGAAGGGTGAATGACCCAAGCAGAAAGCGCTTTGAAGAAGTGCGAGAGAAGGCTGACCCAAGCAGAAAGTGCTTGGAGGTAATGCGATAGAAGGCTGAATGAGCCAAGCAGAAAGCGCTTGGAGCAAATGTGAAAGAAGGGTGAATGACCCAAGCAGAAAGCAATTGGAGGAAATGCGAGAGAAGGGTGAATGACCCAAGCAGAACGCGCTTTGAAGAAGTGCGAGAGAAGGCTGACCCAAGCAGAAAGCGCTTGGAAGAAGTGCGAGAGAAGGCTGAGCCAAGCAGAAAGTGCTTGGAGGAAATGCAAGAAAAGGCTGACCCAAGCAGAAAGCGCTTGGAGGAAAGATGAGAGAACTGTGAATGAGCCAAGTAGAAAGCACTTGGAGGAAATGCGAGAGAAGTGTGAATGAGTGAAGCAGAAAGTGATTGGAGGAAATGCAAGAGAAATGTAAATGAGCCAAACAGAAAGCGCTTGTAAGAAATGCAAGAGAAGGCTGAATGAACCAAGCAAAAAATGCTTGGAGGAAATACGAGAGTACTGTGAATGAGCAAGGAAGAAAGTGCTTGAAGGAAAGGTGAGAGAAGGCTGAATGGGCCACTAAGAAAGCAATTGGAGGAAATGCGAGAGAAGGCTGAATGGGCCACTAAGAAAGCTCTTGGAGGTAATGTGACAGAAGGGTGAATGAGCCAAGCAGAAAGGGCATGGAGGAAATGTGAGAGAAGGCTGAGCCAAGGAGAAACCACTTGGAGGAAATGTGAGAGAAGTGTGAATGAGCCAAGGAGAAAGAACCTGGAAGAAATGTGAGAGAAGGCTGAATGAGCCAAGCAGGAAGCGTTTGGAGGAAATGTGAAAGAAGGGTGAATGACCCAAGCAGAAAGCAATTGGAGGAAATGCGAGAGAAGGGTGAATGACCCAAGCAGAAAGCGCTTTGAAGAAGTGCGAGAGAAGGCTGACCCAAGCAGAAAGTGCTTGGAGGTAATGCGATAGAAGGCTGAATGAGCCAAGCAGAAAGCGCTTGGAGGAAATATGAGAGAAGTGTGAATGAGCCAAGCAGAAATCGTTTGGAGGAAATGTGAGAGAAGGGTGAATGAGCAAAGCAGAAAGCGACTGGAGGAAATGTTAGAGAAGCGTGAATGAGGAAAGCAGAAAGCGCTTGCAGGAAATGCGAGAGAAGGCTGAGTCAAGCAGAAAGCGGTTGAAGGTAATGCGAGAGAAGGCTGAGGCAAGCAGAAAGAGAGAAGCGTGAATCAGCCAAGCGCTTGGAGGAAATTGAAAAGAGACAGGTGAATGAGCCAAGCAGTAAGTGCTTGGAGGAAATGCGAGAGAAGGCTGAATGAGCCGAGCAGAAAGCGCTTGAAGGAAATTCAAGACAAAGGTGAATGGGCCAAGCAGAAAGCGCTTGGAGGAAATTCGAGAGAAGGGTGAATGAGCGAAGCAGAAAGAACTTGGAGGCAATGTGGGAGAAGTGTGAATTAGCGTGGAGGAAAAGCGAGAGACGGGAATGAGCCAAGTAGAAAGCCCTTGAAGGAACTGCGAGAGAAGGCTGAATGGGCCAACTAGAAAGCACTTGGAGGAAATGTGACACAAGGGTGAATGAGCCAAGCAGAAATCGTTTGGAGGAAATGTGAGAGAAGGGTGAATGAGCCAAGCAGAAAGGGCATGGAGGAAATGTGAGAGAAGGCTGAGCCAAGGAGAAACCACTTGGAGGAAATGTGAGAGAAGTGTGAATGAGCCAAGGAGAAAGAACCTGGAAGAAATGTGAGAGAAGGCTGAATGAGCCAAGCAGAAAGCGTTTGGAGGAAATGTGAAAGAAGGGTGAATGACCCAAGCAGAAAGCAATTGGAGGAAATGCGAGAGAAGGGTGAATGACCCAAGCAGAAAGCGCTTTGAAGAAGTGCGAGAGAAGGCTGACCCAAGCAGAAAGTGCTTGGAGGTAATGCGATAGAAGGCTGAATGAGCCAAGCAGAAAGCGCTTGAAGGAAATGCGAGAGATAGGTGAATTAGCCAAGCAGAAAGCACTTGAAGGAAATGCGAGAGAAGTGTGAATGAGCCAAGCAGAAAGTGATTGGAGGAAATGCGAGATAAATGTGAATGAGCCAAGCAGAAAGTCCTTGGAGGAAATGAGATAGAAGGCTGAGCCAAGCAGAAAGCAATTGGAGGAAATGCGAGAGAAGGGTGAATGACCCAAGCAGAAAGCGCTTGGAAGAAGTGCCAGAGAAGGCTGAGCGCAGCAGAAAGTGCTTGGAGGAAATGCGAGAGAAGGCTGAATGAGCCATGCAGAAAGCACTTGAAGGAAATGTGAGAGAATGGTGAATGAGCCAAGAAGAAAGCGCTTGGAAGAAATGCGAGAGAAGGCTGAAGCAAGCAGAAAGTGCTTGGAGGAAATGCGAGAGAAGGCTGAATGAGCCAAGCAGAAAGCGCTTGGAGCAAATGTGAAACAAGGGTGAATGACCCAAGCAGAAAGCAATTGGAGGAAATGCGAGAGAAGGGTGAATGACCCAAGCAGAAAGCGCTTTGAAGAAGTGCGAGAGAAGGCTTACCCAAGCAGAAAGTGCTTGGAGGTAATGCGATAGAAGGCTGAATGAGCCAAGCAGAAAGCGCTTAGAGCAAATGTGAAAGAAGGGTGAATGACCCAAGCAGAAAGCAATTGGAGGAAATGCGAGAGAAGGGTGAATGACCCAAGCAGAACGCGCTTTGAAGAAGTGCGAGAGAAGGCTGACCCAAGCAGAAAGCGCTTGGAAGAAGTGCGAGAGAAGGCTGAGCCAAGCAGAAAGTGCTTGGAGGAAATGCAAGAAAAGGCTGACCCAAGCAGAAAGCGCTTGGAGGAAAGATGAGAGAACTGTGAATGAGCCAAGTAGAAAGCACTTGGAGGAAATGCGAGAGAAGTGTGAATGAGTGAAGCAGAAAGTGATTGGAGGAAATGCAAGAGAAATGTAAATGAGCCAAACAGAAAGCGCTTGTAAGAAATGCAAGAGAAGGCTGAATGAACCAAGCAAAAAATGCTTGGAGGAAATACGAGAGTACTGTGAATGAGCAAGGAAGAAAGTGCTTGAAGGAAAGGTGAGAGAAGGCTGAATGGGCCACTAAGAAAGCAATTGGAGGAAATGCGAGAGAAGGCTGAATGGGCCACTAAGAAAGCTCTTGGAGGTAATGTGACAGAAGGGTGAATGAGCCAAGCAGAAAGGGCATGGAGGAAATGTGAGAGAAGGCTGAGCCAAGGAGAAACCACTTGGAGGAAATGTGAGAGAAGTGTGAATGAGCCAAGGAGAAAGAACCTGGAAGAAATGTGAGAGAAGGCTGAATGAGCCAAGCAGAAAGCGTTTGGAGGAAATGTGAAAGAAGGGTGAATGACCCAAGCAGAAAGCAATTGGAGGAAATGCGAGAGAAGGGTGAATGACCCAAGCAGAAAGCGCTTTGAAGAAGTGCGAGAGAAGGCTGACCCAAGCAGAAAGTGCTTGGAGGTAATGCGATAGAAGGCTGAATGAGCCAAGCAGAAAGCGCTTGGAGGAAATGCGAGAGATAGGTGAATTAGCCAAGCAGAAAGCACTTGAAGGAAATGCGAGAGAAGTGTGAATGAGCCAAGCAGAAAGTGATTGGAGGAAATGAGAGAGAAATGTGAATGAGGCAAGCAGAAAGTCCTTGGAGGAAATGAGAGAGAAGGCTGAGCCAAGCAGAAAGCAATTGGAGGAAATGCGAGAGAAGGATGAATGACCCAAGCAGAAAGCGCATGGACGAAATGCAAAAAAAGGCTAACCCAAGCAGAAAACGCTTGGAAGAAATGCGAGAGAAGGCTGAATGAACCAAGCAAAAAATGCTTGGAGGAAATGCGAGAGAAATGTGAATGAGCCTAACAGAAAGTGCTTTGAGGAAATGGGAGAGAGGGATGAATCAGCCAAGCAGAAAGTGCTTGGAAGAAATACGAGAGTACTGTGAATGAGCAAGGAAGAAAGTGCTTGAAGGAAAGGTGAGAGGAGGCTGAATGGGCCACTGAGCAAGCGCTTGGAGGTAATGTGACAGAAGGGTGAATGAGCCAAGCAGAAAGGGCATGGAGGAAATGTGAGAGAAGGCTGAGCCAAGGAGAAACCACTTGGAGGAAATGTGAGAGAAGTGTGAATGAGCCAAGGAGAAAGAACCTGGAAGAAATGTGAGAGAAGGCTGAATGAGCCAAGCAGAAAGCGTTTGGAGGAAATGTGAGAGAAGGGTGAATGAGCCAAGCAGAAAGCGCTTGGAGGAAATGCCAGAGACGGGTGAATGAGCGAATCAGAAAGTGATTGGAGGAAATGCGAGATAAATGTGAATGAGCCAAGCAGAAAGTCCTTGGAGGAAATGAGATAGAAGGCTGAGCCAAGCAGAAAGCAATTGGAGGAAATGCGAGAGAAGGGTGAATGACCCAAGCAGAAAGCGCTTGGAAGAAGTGCCAGAGAAGGCTGAGCGCAGCAGAAAGTGCTTGGAGGAAATGCGAGAGAAGGCTGAATGAGCCATGCAGAAAGCACTTGAAGGAAATGTGAGAGAATGGTGAATGAGCCAAGAAGAAAGCGCTTGGAAGAAATGCGAGAGAAGGCTGAAGCAAGCAGAAAGTGCTTGGAGGAAATGCGAGAGAAGGCTGAATGAGCCAAGCAGAAAGCGCTTGGAGCAAATGTGAAAGAAGGGTGAATGACCCAAGCAGAAAGCAATTGGAGGAAATGCGAGAGAAGGGTGAATGACCCAAGCAGAAAGCGCTTTGAAGAAGTGCGAGAGAAGGCTGACCCAAGCAGAAAGTGCTTGGAGGTAATGCGATAGAAGGCTGAATGAGCCAAGCAGAAAGCGCTTGGAGCAAATGTGAAAGAAGGGTGAATGACCCAAGCAGAAAGCAATTGGAGGAAATGCGAGAGAAGGGTGAATGACCCAAGCAGAAAGCGCTTTGAAGAAGTGCGAGAGAAGGCTGACCCAAGCAGAAAGCGCTTGGAAGAAGTGCGAGAGAAGGCTGAGCCAAGCAGAAAGTGCTTGGAGGAAATGCAAGAAAAGGCTGACCCAAGCAGAAAGCGCTTGGGGGAAAGATGAGAGAACTGTGAATGAGCCAAGTAGAAAGCACTTGGAGGAAATGCGAGGGAAGTGTGAATGAGTGAAGCAGAAAGTGATTGGAGGAAATGCAAGAGAAATGTAAATGAGCCAAACAGAAAGCGCTTGTAAGAAATGCAAGAGAAGGCTGAATGAACCAAGCAAAAAATGCTTGGAGGAAATACGAGAGTACTGTGAATGAGCAAGGAAGAAAGTGCTTGAAGGAAAGGTGAGAGAAGGCTGAATGGGCCACTAAGAAAGCAATTGGAGGAAATGCGAGAGAAGGCTGAATGGGCCACTAAGAAAGCTCTTGGAGGTAATGTGACAGAAGGGTGAATGAGCCAAGCAGAAAGGGCATGGAGGAAATGTGAGAGAAGGCTGAGCCAAGGAGAAACCACTTGGAGGAAATGTGAGAGAAGTGTGAATGAGCCAAGGAGAAAGAACCTGGAAGAAATGTGAGAGAAGGCTGAATGAGCCAAGCAGAAAGCGTTTGGAGGAAATGTGAAAGAAGGGTGAATGACCCAAGCAGAAAGCAATTGGAGGAAATGCGAGAGAAGGGTGAATGACCCAAGCAGAAAGCGCTTTGAAGAAGTGCGAGAGAAGGCTGACCCAAGCAGAAAGTGCTTGGAGGTAATGCGATAGAAGGCTGAATGAGCCAAGCAGAAAGCGCTTGGAGGAAATATGAGAGAAGTGTGAATGAGCCAAGCAGAAATCGTTTGGAGGAAATGTGAGAGAAGGGTGAATGAGCAAAGCAGAAAGCGACTGGAGGAAATGTTAGAGAAGCGTGAATGAGGAAAGCAGAAAGCGCTTGCAGGAAATGCGAGAGAAGGCTGAGTCAAGCAGAAAGCGGTTGAAGGTAATGCGAGAGAAGGCTGAGGCAAGCAGAAAGAGAGAAGCGTGAATCAGCCAAGCGCTTGGAGGAAATTGAAAAGAGACAGGTGAATGAGCCAAGCAGTAAGTGCTTGGAGGAAATGCGAGAGAAGGCTGAATGAGCCGAGCAGAAAGCGCTTGAAGGAAATTCAAGACAAAGGTGAATGGGCCAAGCAGAAAGCGCTTGGAGGAAATTCGAGAGAAGGGTGAATGAGCGAAGCAGAAAGAACTTGGAGGCAATGTGGGAGAAGTGTGAATTAGCGTGGAGGAAAAGCGAGAGACGGGAATGAGCCAAGTAGAAAGCCCTTGAAGGAACTGCGAGAGAAGGCTGAATGGGCCAACTAGAAAGCACTTGGAGGAAATGTGACACAAGGGTGAATGAGCCAAGCAGAAATCGTTTGGAGGAAATGTGAGAGAAGGGTGAATGAGCCAAGCAGAAAGGGCATGGAGGAAATGTGAGAGAAGGCTGAGCCAAGGAGAAACCACTTGGAGGAAATGTGAGAGAAGTGTGAATGAGCCAAGGAGAAAGAACCTGGAAGAAATGTGAGAGAAGGCTGAATGAGCCAAGCAGAAAGCGTTTGGAGGAAATGTGAAAGAAGGGTGAATGACCCAAGCAGAAAGCAATTGGAGGAAATGCGAGAGAAGGGTGAATGACCCAAGCAGAAAGCGCTTTGAAGAAGTGCGAGAGAAGGCTGACCCAAGCAGAAAGTGCTTGGAGGTAATGCGATAGAAGGCTGAATGAGCCAAGCAGAAAGCGCTTGGAGGAAATGCGAGAGATAGGTGAATTAGCCAAGCAGAAAGCACTTGAAGGAAATGCGAGAGAAGTGTGAATGAGCCAAGCAGAAAGTGATTGGAGGAAATGAGAGAGAAATGTGAATGAGGCAAGCAGAAAGTCCTTGGAGGAAATGAGAGAGAAGGCTGAGCCAAGCAGAAAGCGCTTGGAGGAAATGCGAGAGAAGGCTGAATGAACCAAGCAAAAAATGCTTGGAGGAAATGCGAGAGAAATGTGAATGAGCCTAACAGAAAGTGCTTTGAGGAAATGGGAGAGAGGGATGAATCAGCCAAGCAGAAAGTGCTTGGAAGAAATACGAGAGTACTGTGAATGAGCAAGGAAGAAAGTGCTTGAAGGAAAGGTGAGAGGAGGCTGAATGGGCCACTGAGCAAGCGCTTGGAGGTAATGTGACAGAAGGGTGAATGAGCCAAGCAGAAAGGGCATGGAGGAAATGTGAGAGAAGGCTGAGCCAAGGAGAAACCACTTGGAGGAAATGTGAGAGAAGTGTGAATGAGCCAAGGAGAAAGAACCTGGAAGAAATGTGAGAGAAGGCTGAATGAGCCAAGCAGAAAGCGTTTGGAGGAAATGTGAGAGAAGGGTGAATGAGCCAAGCAGAAAGCGCTTGGAGGAAATGCCAGAGACGGGTGAATGAGCGAAGCAGAAAGTGATTGGAGGAAATGCGAGATAAATGTGAATGAGCCAAGCAGAAAGTCCTTGGAGGAAATGAGATAGAAGGCTGAGCCAAGCAGAAAGCAATTGGAGGAAATGCGAGAGAAGGGTGAATGACCCAAGCAGAAAGCGCTTGGAAGAAGTGCCAGAGAAGGCTGAGCGCAGCAGAAAGTGCTTGGAGGAAATGCGAGAGAAGGCTGAATGAGCCATGCAGAAAGCACTTGAAGGAAATGTGAGAGAATGGTGAATGAGCCAAGAAGAAAGCGCTTGGAAGAAATGCGAGAGAAGGCTGAAGCAAGCAGAAAGTGCTTGGAGGAAATGCGAGAGAAGGCTGAATGAGCCAAGCAGAAAGCGCTTGGAGCAAATGTGAAAGAAGGGTGAATGACCCAAGCAGAAAGCAATTGGAGGAAATGCGAGAGAAGGGTGAATGACCCAAGCAGAAAGCGCTTTGAAGAAGTGCGAGAGAAGGCTGACCCAAGCAGAAAGTGCTTGGAGGTAATGCGATAGAAGGCTGAATGAGCCAAGCAGAAAGCGCTTGGAGCAAATGTGAAAGAAGGGTGAATGACCCAAGCAGAAAGCAATTGGAGGAAATGCGAGAGAAGGGTGAATGACCCAAGCAGAACGCGCTTTGAAGAAGTGCGAGAGAAGGCTGACCCAAGCAGAAAGCGCTTGGAAGAAGTGCGAGAGAAGGCTGAGCCAAGCAGAAAGTGCTTGGAGGAAATGCAAGAAAAGGCTGACCCAAGCAGAAAGCGCTTGGAGGAAAGATGAGAGAACTGTGAATGAGCCAAGTAGAAAGCACTTGGAGGAAATGCGAGAGAAGTGTGAATGAGTGAAGCAGAAAGTGATTGGAGGAAATGCAAGAGAAATGTAAATGAGCCAAACAGAAAGCTCTTGTAAGAAATGCAAGAGAAGGCTGAATGAACCAAGCAAAAAATGCTTGGAGGAAATACGAGAGTACTGTGAATGAGCAAGGAAGAAAGTGCTTGAAGGAAAGGTGAGAGAAGGCTGAATGGGCCACTAAGAAAGCAATTGGAGGAAATGCGAGAGAAGGCTGAATGGGCCACTAAGAAAGCTCTTGGAGGTAATGTGACAGAAGGGTGAATGAGCCAAGCAGAAAGGGCATGGAGGAAATGTGAGAGAAGGCTGAGCCAAGGAGAAACCACTTGGAGGAAATGTGAGAGAAGTGTGAATGAGCCAAGGAGAAAGAACCTGGAAGAAATGTGAGAGAAGGCTGAATGAGCCAAGCAGAAAGCGTTTGGAGGAAATGTGAAAGAAGGGTGAATGACCCAAGCAGAAAGCAATTGGAGGAAATGCGAGAGAAGGGTGAATGACCCAAGCAGAAAGCGCTTTGAAGAAGTGCGAGAGAAGGCTGACCCAAGCAGAAAGTGCTTGGAGGTAATGCGATAGAAGGCTGAATGAGCCAAGCAGAAAGCGCTTGGAGGAAATATGAGAGAAGTGTGAATGAGCCAAGCAGAAATCGTTTGGAGGAAATGTGAGAGAAGGGTGAATGAGCAAAGCAGAAAGCGACTGGAGGAAATGTTAGAGAAGCGTGAATGAGGAAAGCAGAAAGCGCTTGCAGGAAATGCGAGAGAAGGCTGAGTCAAGCAGAAAGCGGTTGAAGGTAATGCGAGAGAAGGCTGAGGCAAGCAGAAAGAGAGAAGCGTGAATCAGCCAAGCGCTTGGAGGAAATTGAAAAGAGACAGGTGAATGAGCCAAGCAGTAAGTGCTTGGAGGAAATGCGAGAGAAGGCTGAATGAGCCGAGCAGAAAGCGCTTGAAGGAAATTCAAGACAAAGGTGAATGGGCCAAGCAGAAAGCGCTTGGAGGAAATTCGAGAGAAGGGTGAATGAGCGAAGCAGAAAGAACTTGGAGGCAATGTGGGAGAAGTGTGAATTAGCGTGGAGGAAAAGCGAGAGACGGGAATGAGCCAAGTAGAAAGCCCTTGAAGGAACTGCGAGAGAAGGCTGAATGGGCCAACTAGAAAGCACTTGGAGGAAATGTGACACAAGGGTGAATGAGCCAAGCAGAAATCGTTTGGAGGAAATGTGAGAGAAGGGTGAATGAGCCAAGCAGAAAGGGCATGGAGGAAATGTGAGAGAAGGCTGAGCCAAGGAGAAACCACTTGGAGGAAATGTGAGAGAAGTGTGAATGAGCCAAGGAGAAAGAACCTGGAAGAAATGTGAGAGAAGGCTGAATGAGCCAAGCAGAAAGCGTTTGGAGGAAATGTGAAAGAAGGGTGAATGACCCAAGCAGAAAGCAATTGGAGGAAATGCGAGAGAAGGGTGAATGACCCAAGCAGAAAGCGCTTTGAAGAAGTGCGAGAGAAGGCTGACCCAAGCAGAAAGTGCTTGGAGGTAATGCGATAGAAGGCTGAATGAGCCAAGCAGAAAGCGCTTGGAGGAAATGCGAGAGATAGGTGAATTAGCCAAGCAGAAAGCACTTGAAGGAAATGCGAGAGAAGTGTGAATGAGCCAAGCAGAAAGTGATTGGAGGAAATGAGAGAGAAATGTGAATGAGGCAAGCAGAAAGTCCTTGGAGGAAATGAGAGAGAAGGCTGAGCCAAGCAGAAAGCAATTGGAGGAAATGCGAGAGAAGGATGAATGACCCAAGCAGAAAGCGCATGGACGAAATGCAAAAAAAGGCTAACCCAAGCAGAAAACGCTTGGAAGAAATGCGAAAGAAGGGTGAATGGGCCAATAAGAAAGCGCTTGGAGGAAATGCGAGAGATAGGTGAATTAGCCAAGCAGAAAGCACTTGAAGGAAATGCGAGAGAAGTGTGAATGAGCCAAGCAGAAAGTGATTGGAGGAAATGAGAGAGAAATGTGAATGAGGCAAGCAGAAAGTCCTTGGAGGAAATGAGAGAGAAGGCTGAGCCAAGCAGAAAGCGCTTGGAGGAAATGCGAGAGAAGGCTGAATGAACCAAGCAAAAAATGCTTGGAGGAAATGCGAGAGAAATGTGAATGAGCCTAACAGAAAGTGCTTTGAGGAAATGGGAGAGAGGGATGAATCAGCCAAGCAGAAAGTGCTTGGAAGAAATACGAGAGTACTGTGAATGAGCAAGGAAGAAAGTGCTTGAAGGAAAGGTGAGAGGAGGCTGAATGGGCCACTGAGCAAGCGCTTGGAGGTAATGTGACAGAAGGGTGAATGAGCCAAGCAGAAAGGGCATGGAGGAAATGTGAGAGAAGGCTGAGCCAAGGAGAAACCACTTGGAGGAAATGTGAGAGAAGTGTGAATGAGCCAAGGAGAAAGAACCTGGAAGAAATGTGAGAGAAGGCTGAATGAGCCAAGCAGAAAGCGTTTGGAGGAAATGTGAGAGAAGGGTGAATGAGCCAAGCAGAAAGCGCTTGGAGGAAATGCCAGAGACGGGTGAATGAGCGAAGCAGAAAGTGATTGGAGGAAATGCGAGATAAATGTGAATGAGCCAAGCAGAAAGTCCTTGGAGGAAATGAGATAGAAGGCTGAGCCAAGCAGAAAGCAATTGGAGGAAATGCGAGAGAAGGGTGAATGACCCAAGCAGAAAGCGCTTGGAAGAAGTGCCAGAGAAGGCTGAGCGCAGCAGAAAGTGCTTGGAGGAAATGCGAGAGAAGGCTGAATGAGCCATGCAGAAAGCACTTGAAGGAAATGTGAGAGAATGGTGAATGAGCCAAGAAGAAAGCGCTTGGAAGAAATGCGAGAGAAGGCTGAAGCAAGCAGAAAGTGCTTGGAGGAAATGCGAGAGAAGGCTGAATGAGCCAAGCAGAAAGCGCTTGGAGCAAATGTGAAAGAAGGGTGAATGACCCAAGCAGAAAGCAATTGGAGGAAATGCGAGAGAAGGGTGAATGACCCAAGCAGAAAGCGCTTTGAAGAAGTGCGAGAGAAGGCTGACCCAAGCAGAAAGTGCTTGGAGGTAATGCGATAGAAGGCTGAATGAGCCAAGCAGAAAGCGCTTGGAGCAAATGTGAAAGAAGGGTGAATGACCCAAGCAGAAAGCAATTGGAGGAAATGCGAGAGAAGGGTGAATGACCCAAGCAGAACGCGCTTTGAAGAAGTGCGAGAGAAGGCTGACCCAAGCAGAAAGCGCTTGGAAGAAGTGCGAGAGAAGGCTGAGCCAAGCAGAAAGTGCTTGGAGGAAATGCAAGAAAAGGCTGACCCAAGCAGAAAGCGCTTGGAGGAAAGATGAGAGAACTGTGAATGAGCCAAGTAGAAAGCACTTGGAGGAAATGCGAGAGAAGTGTGAATGAGTGAAGCAGAAAGTGATTGGAGGAAATGCAAGAGAAATGTAAATGAGCCAAACAGAAAGCTCTTGTAAGAAATGCAAGAGAAGGCTGAATGAACCAAGCAAAAAATGCTTGGAGGAAATACGAGAGTACTGTGAATGAGCAAGGAAGAAAGTGCTTGAAGGAAAGGTGAGAGAAGGCTGAATGGGCCACTAAGAAAGCAATTGGAGGAAATGCGAGAGAAGGCTGAATGGGCCACTAAGAAAGCTCTTGGAGGTAATGTGACAGAAGGGTGAATGAGCCAAGCAGAAAGGGCATGGAGGAAATGTGAGAGAAGGCTGAGCCAAGGAGAAACCACTTGGAGGAAATGTGAGAGAAGTGTGAATGAGCCAAGGAGAAAGAACCTGGAAGAAATGTGAGAGAAGGCTGAATGAGCCAAGCAGAAAGCGTTTGGAGGAAATGTGAAAGAAGGGTGAATGACCCAAGCAGAAAGCAATTGGAGGAAATGCGAGAGAAGGGTGAATGACCCAAGCAGAAAGCGCTTTGAAGAAGTGCGAGAGAAGGCTGACCCAAGCAGAAAGTGCTTGGAGGTAATGCGATAGAAGGCTGAATGAGCCAAGCAGAAAGCGCTTGGAGGAAATATGAGAGAAGTGTGAATGAGCCAAGCAGAAATCGTTTGGAGGAAATGTGAGAGAAGGGTGAATGAGCAAAGCAGAAAGCGACTGGAGGAAATGTTAGAGAAGCGTGAATGAGGAAAGCAGAAAGCGCTTGCAGGAAATGCGAGAGAAGGCTGAGTCAAGCAGAAAGCGGTTGAAGGTAATGCGAGAGAAGGCTGAGGCAAGCAGAAAGAGAGAAGCGTGAATCAGCCAAGCGCTTGGAGGAAATTGAAAAGAGACAGGTGAATGAGCCAAGCAGTAAGTGCTTGGAGGAAATGCGAGAGAAGGCTGAATGAGCCGAGCAGAAAGCGCTTGAAGGAAATTCAAGACAAAGGTGAATGGGCCAAGCAGAAAGCGCTTGGAGGAAATTCGAGAGAAGGGTGAATGAGCGAAGCAGAAAGAACTTGGAGGCAATGTGGGAGAAGTGTGAATTAGCGTGGAGGAAAAGCGAGAGACGGGAATGAGCCAAGTAGAAAGCCCTTGAAGGAACTGCGAGAGAAGGCTGAATGGGCCAACTAGAAAGCACTTGGAGGAAATGTGACACAAGGGTGAATGAGCCAAGCAGAAATCGTTTGGAGGAAATGTGAGAGAAGGGTGAATGAGCCAAGCAGAAAGGGCATGGAGGAAATGTGAGAGAAGGCTGAGCCAAGGAGAAACCACTTGGAGGAAATGTGAGAGAAGTGTGAATGAGCCAAGGAGAAAGAACCTGGAAGAAATGTGAGAGAAGGCTGAATGAGCCAAGCAGAAAGCGTTTGGAGGAAATGTGAAAGAAGGGTGAATGACCCAAGCAGAAAGCAATTGGAGGAAATGCGAGAGAAGGGTGAATGACCCAAGCAGAAAGCGCTTTGAAGAAGTGCGAGAGAAGGCTGACCCAAGCAGAAAGTGCTTGGAGGTAATGCGATAGAAGGCTGAATGAGCCAAGCAGAAAGCGCTTGGAGGAAATGCGAGAGATAGGTGAATTAGCCAAGCAGAAAGCACTTGAAGGAAATGCGAGAGAAGTGTGAATGAGCCAAGCAGAAAGTGATTGGAGGAAATGAGAGAGAAATGTGAATGAGGCAAGCAGAAAGTCCTTGGAGGAAATGAGAGAGAAGGCTGAGCCAAGCAGAAAGCAATTGGAGGAAATGCGAGAGAAGGATGAATGACCCAAGCAGAAAGCGCATGGACGAAATGCAAAAAAAGGCTAACCCAAGCAGAAAACGCTTGGAAGAAATGCGAAAGAAGGGTGAATGGGCCAATAAGAAAGCGCTTGGAGGAAATACGAGAGAAGTATGAATGAGCCAAGCAGAAACCGCTTGGAGCAAAGTTTAAAGAAGGGTGAATGACCCAAGTAGAAAGTCCTTGGAGGAAATGAGAGAGAAGGCTGAGCCAAGCAGAAAGCAATTGGAGGAAATGCGAGAGAAGGGTGAATAACCCAAGCAGAAAGCCATGGAGGAAATGCAAGAAAAGGCTGAGCCAAGCTGAAAGCGCTTGGAGGAAATGCGAGAGAAGGCTGAATGAACCAAGCAAAAAATGCTTGGAGGAAATGCGAGAGAAATGTGAATGAGCCTAACAGAAAGTGCTTTGAGGAAATGGGAGAGAGGGATGAATCAGCCAAGCAGAAAGTGCTTGGAAGAAATACGAGAGTACTGTGAATGAGCAAGGAAGAAAGTGCTTGAAGGAAAGGTGAGAGGAGGCTGAATGGGCCACTGAGCAAGCGCTTGGAGGTAATGTGACAGAAGGGTGAATGAGCCAAGCAGAAAGGGCATGGAGGAAATGTGAGAGAAGGCTGAGCCAAGGAGAAACCACTTGGAGGAAATGTGAGAGAAGTGTGAATGAGCCAAGGAGAAAGAACCTGGAAGAAATGTGAGAGAAGGCTGAATGAGCCAAGCAGAAAGCGTTTGGAGGAAATGTGAGAGAAGGGTGAATGAGCCAAGCAGAAAGCGCTTGGAGGAAATGCCAGAGACGGGTGAATGAGCGAAGCAGAAAGTGATTGGAGGAAATGCGAGATAAATGTGAATGAGCCAAGCAGAAAGTCCTTGGAGGAAATGAGATAGAAGGCTGAGCCAAGCAGAAAGCAATTGGAGGAAATGCGAGAGAAGGGTGAATGACCCAAGCAGAAAGCGCTTGGAAGAAGTGCCAGAGAAGGCTGAGCGCAGCAGAAAGTGCTTGGAGGAAATGCGAGAGAAGGCTGAATGAGCCATGCAGAAAGCACTTGAAGGAAATGTGAGAGAATGGTGAATGAGCCAAGAAGAAAGCGCTTGGAAGAAATGCGAGAAAAGGCTGAAGCAAGCAGAAAGTGCTTGGAGGAAATGCGAGAGAAGGCTGAATGAGCCAAGCAGAAAGCGCTTGGAGCAAATGTGAAAGAAGGGTGAATGACCCAAGCAGAAAGCAATTGGAGGAAATGCGAGAGAAGGGTGAATGACCCAAGCAGAAAGCGCTTTGAAGAAGTGCGAGAGAAGGCTGACCCAAGCAGAAAGTGCTTGGAGGTAATGCGATAGAAGGCTGAATGAGCCAAGCAGAAAGCGCTTGGAGCAAATGTGAAAGAAGGGTGAATGACCCAAGCAGAAAGCAATTGGAGGAAATGCGAGAGAAGGGTGAATGACCCAAGCAGAACGCGCTTTGAAGAAGTGCGAGAGAAGGCTGACCCAAGCAGAAAGCGCTTGGAAGAAGTGCGAGAGAAGGCTGAGCCAAGCAGAAAGTGCTTGGAGGAAATGCAAGAAAAGGCTGACCCAAGCAGAAAGCGCTTGGAGGAAAGATGAGAGAACTGTGAATGAGCCAAGTAGAAAGCACTTGGAGGAAATGCGAGAGAAGTGTGAATGAGTGAAGCAGAAAGTGATTGGAGGAAATGCAAGAGAAATGTAAATGAGCCAAACAGAAAGCTCTTGTAAGAAATGCAAGAGAAGGCTGAATGAACCAAGCAAAAAATGCTTGGAGGAAATACGAGAGTACTGTGAATGAGCAAGGAAGAAAGTGCTTGAAGGAAAGGTGAGAGAAGGCTGAATGGGCCACTAAGAAAGCAATTGGAGGAAATGCGAGAGAAGGCTGAATGGGCCACTAAGAAAGCTCTTGGAGGTAATGTGACAGAAGGGTGAATGAGCCAAGCAGAAAGGGCATGGAGGAAATGTGAGAGAAGGCTGAGCCAAGGAGAAACCACTTGGAGGAAATGTGAGAGAAGTGTGAATGAGCCAAGGAGAAAGAACCTGGAAGAAATGTGAGAGAAGGCTGAATGAGCCAAGCAGAAAGCGTTTGGAGGAAATGTGAAAGAAGGGTGAATGACCCAAGCAGAAAGCAATTGGAGGAAATGCGAGAGAAGGGTGAATGACCCAAGCAGAAAGCGCTTTGAAGAAGTGCGAGAGAAGGCTGACCCAAGCAGAAAGTGCTTGGAGGTAATGCGATAGAAGGCTGAATGAGCCAAGCAGAAAGCGCTTGGAGGAAATGCGAGAGATAGGTGAATTAGCCAAGCAGAAAGCACTTGAAGGAAATGCGAGAGAAGTGTGAATGAGCCAAGCAAAAAGTGATTGGAGGAAATGAGAGAGAAAGGTGAATGAGGCAAGCAGAAAGTCCTTGGAGGAAATGAGAGAGAAGGCTGAGCCAAGCAGAAAGCAATTGGAGGAAATGCGAGAGAAGGGTGAATGACCCAAGCAGAAAGCGCTTGGAAGAAGTGCGAGAGAAGGCTGAGCCAAGCAGAAAGTGCTTGGAGGAAATGCAAGAAAAGGCTGACCCAAGCAGAAAGCGCTTGGAGGAAAGATGAGAGAACTGTGAATGAGCCAAGTAGAAAGCACTTGGAGGAAATGCGAGAGAAGTGTGAATGAGTGAAGCAGAAAGTGATTGGAGGAAATGCAAGAGAAATGTAAATGAGCCAAACAGAAAGTGCTTTGAGGAAATGCGAGAGAGGGATGAATCATCCAAGCAGAATGTTCTTGGAGGAAATGGGAGAGAAGTCTGAGACAAGCAGCAAGTGGTTGGAGGAAATACGAGAGTACTGTGAATGAGCAAGGAAGAAAGTGCTTGAAGGAAAGGTGAGAGAAGGCTGAATGGGCCACTAAGAAAGCGCTTGGAGAAAATACGAGAGGAGGCTGAATGGGCCACTAAGAAAGCGCTTGGAGGTAATGTGACAGAAGGGTGAATGAGCCAAGCAGAAAGGGCATGGAGGAAATGTGAGAGAATGCTGAGCCAAGGAGAAACCACTTGGAGGAAATGTGAGAGAAGTGTGAATGAGCCAAGGAGAAAGAACCTGGAAGAAATGTGAGAGAAGGCTGAATGAGCCAAGCAGAAAGCGTTTGGAGGAAATGTGAGAGACGGGTGAATGAGCCAAGCAGAAAGCGCTTGGAGGAAATGCGAGAGATAGGTGAATTACCCAAGCAGAAAGCGCTTGGAGGAAATGCAAGAGATGTGTCAATGACCCAAGGAGAAAGCGCATGGACGAAATGCAAAAAAAGGCTAACCCAAGCAGAAAAAGCTTGGAAGAAATGCGAAAGAAGGGTGAATGGGCCAATAAGAAAGCGCTTGGAGGAAATATGAGAGAAGTGTGAATGAGCCAAGCAGAAATCGTTTGGAGGAAATGTGAGAGAAGGGTGAATGACCCAAGCAGAAAGCGCATGGAGGAAATGTGAGAGAAGGCTGAGCCAACCAGAAAGCGCATGGAGGAAATGCTAGAGAAGCGTGAATGAGGAAAGCAGAAAGCGCTTGCAGGAAATGCGAGAGAAGGCTGAGTCAAGCAGAAAGCGGTTGAAGGTAATGCGAGAGAAGGCTGAGGCAAGCAGAAAGAGAGAAGCGTGAATCAGCCAAGCGCTTGGAGGAAATTGAAAAGAGACAGGTGAATGAGCCAAGCAGTAAGTGCTTGGAGGAAATGCGAGAGAAGGCTGAATGAGCTGAGCAGAAAGCGCTTGAAGGAAATTCAAGACAAAGGTGAATGGGCCAAGCAGAAAGCGCTTGGAGGAAATGTGAGAGAAGCGTGAATGAGCCAAGCACAAAGCGCTTGGAGGAAATTCGAGAGAAGGGTGAATGAGCGAAGCAGAAAGAACTTGGAGGCAATGTGGGAGAAGTGTGAATTAGCGTGGAGGAAATGCGAGAGACGGGAATGAGCCAAGTAGAAAGCCCTTGAAGGAACTGCGAGAGAAGGCTGAATGGGCCAACCAGAAAGCACTTGGAGGAAATGTGACAGAAGGGTGAATGAGCCAAGCAGAAATCGTTTGGAGGAAATGTGAGAGAAGGGTGAATGAGCCAAACAGAAAGCGATTGGAGGAAATGTTAGAGAAGCCTGAATGAGGAAAGCAGAATGCGCTTGCAGGAAATGCGAGAGAAGTGTGAATGAGCCAAGCAGAAAGTGCTTGGAGGAACTGCGAGAGAAGGCTGAATGAGTCAAGCAGAAAGAACTTGAAGGTAATGGGAGAGAAGGCTGAGTCAAGCAGAAAGCGCTTGGAGGAAATTCAAGAGAAGGGTGAATGAGGCAAGCAGAAAGCGTTTGGAGGAAATGTGAGAGACGGGTGAATGAGCCAAGTAGAAAGCACTTGGAGGAAATGCGAGAGAAGGCTGAATGGGCCAAGCAGAAAGCGCTTGAAGGAAATGCAAGAGATGCGTGAATGACCCAAGCAGAAAGCACTTGGAAGAAATGCGAGAGAAGGCTGAATTAGCCAAGCAAAAAGTCCTTTGAGAAAATGCGAAGAGAAGGCTGAATGAGCCAAGCAGAAAGTGCTTGGAGGAAATGCGAGAGAGGGATGAATCAGCCAAGCAGAAAGTGCTTGGAGGAAATGGGAGAGACGTCTGAGAGAAGCAGCAAGTGCTTGGAGGAAATACGAGAGAACTGTGAATGAGCAAGGGAGAAAGTGCTTGAAGGGAAGGTGAGAGAAGGCTGAATGAGCCAAGGAGAAACCGCTTGGAGGAAATTTGAGAGAAGTGTGAATGAGCCAAGCAGAAAGCACTTGGAGGAAATGTGAGAGAAGTGTGCATGACCCAAGCAGAAAGAACTTGGAAGAAATGCGAGAGAAGGCTGAATGGGCCAAGCAGAAAGCACTTGGAGGAAATGTGAGAGAAGGGTGAATGAGCCAAGCAGAAAGCGATTGGAGGAAATGTTAGAGAAGCGTGAATGAGGAATGCAGAAAGCGCTTGGAGGAAATGCGAGAGAAGGCTGAGTCAAGCAGAAAGCGGTTGAAGGTAATGGGAGAGAAGGCTGAGGCAAGCAGAAAGCGCTTGGAGGAAATGCGAGAGAAGGCAGAGTCAAGCAGAAAGCGGTTGGAGTAAATGAGAGAGACGGGTGAATGAGCCAAACAGAAAGCGCTTGGAGGAAATGTGACAGAAGTGTGAATGGGCCAAGCAGAAAGCACTTGGAGGAAATGTGAGACAAGTGTGAATGAGCCAAGCAGAAATCGTTTGGAGGAAATGTGAGAGAAGGGTGAATGAGCAAAGCAGAAAGCGACTGGAGGAAATGTTAGAGAAGCGTGAATGAGGAAAGCAGAAAGCGCTTGCAGGAAATGCGAGAGAAGGCTGAGTCAAGCAGAAAGCGGTTGAAGGTAATGCGAGAGAAGGCTGAGGCAAGCAGAAAGAGAGAAGCGTGAATCAGCCAAGCGCTTGGAGGAAATTGAAAAGAGACAGGTGAATGAGCCAAGCAGTAAGTGCTTGGAGGAAATGCGAGAGAAGGCTGAATGAGCCGAGCAGAAAGCGCTTGAAGGAAATTCAAGACAAAGGTGAATGGGCCAAGCAGAAAGCGCTTGGAGGAAATGTGAGAGAAGCGTGAATGAGCCAAGCACAAAGCGCTTGGAGGAAATTCGAGAGAAGGGTGAATGAGCGAAGCAGAAAGAACTTGGAGGCAATGTGGGAGAAGTGTGAATTAGCGTGGAGGAAATGCGAGAGACGGGAATGAGCCAAGTAGAAAGCCCTTGAAGGAACTGCGAGAGAAGGCTGAATGGGCCAACCAGAAAGCACTTGGAGGAAATGTGACACAAGGGTGAATGAGCCAAGCAGAAATCGTTTGGAGGAAATGTGAGAGAAGGGTGAATGAGCCAAGCAGAAAGCGATTGGAGGAAATGTTAGAGAAGCCTGAATGAGGAAAGCAGAATGCGCTTGCAGGAAATGCGAGAGAAGTGTGAATGAGCCAAGCAGAAAGTGCTTGGAGGAACTGCGAGAGAAGGCTGAATGAGTCAAGCAGAAAGAACTTGAAGGTAATGGGAGAGAAGGCTGAGAGAAGCAGCAAGTGCTTGGAGGAAATACGAGAGAACTGTGAATGAGCAAGGGAGAAAGTGCTTGAAGGGAAGGTGAGAGAAGGCTGAATGAGCCAAGGAGAAACCGCTTGGAGGAACTTTGAGAGAAGTGTGAATGAGCCAAGCAGAAAGCACTTGGAGGAAATGTGAGAGAAGTGTGCATGACCCAAGCAGAAAGAACTTGGAAGAAATGCGAGAGAAGGCTGAATGAGCCAAGCAGAAAGCATTTGGAGGAAATGCGAGAGAAGTGGGAATGAGTCCAGGAGAAAGCGCTTGGAGGAAATGAGAGAGAAAGGTGAATGAGCCAAGAAGAAAGCGCATGGAGGAAATGCGAGAGAAGGCTGAGCCAACCAGAAAGTGCTTGGAGGAAATGCGAGAGATGGGTGAATGAGCCAAGCAGAAAGCCCTTGGAGGAAATGCGAGAGACAGGTGAATTAGCCAAGCAGAAAGTCCTTGGAGGAAATGAGAGAGAAGGCTGAGCCAAGGAGAAAACAATTGGAGGAAATGCGAGAGAAGGGTGATTGACCAAAGCAGAAAGCGCTTGGAAGAAGTGCGAGAGAAGGCTGAGCCAAGCAGAAAGTGCTTGGAGGAAATGCGAGAGAAGGCTGAATGAGCCAAGGAGAAAGTACTTTAAGGAAATGTGAGAGAAGGCTGAATGGGCCAATAAGAAAGCGCTTGGAGGAATTACGAGAGAAGTGTGAATGGGCCAAGTAGAAAGTTCTTGGAGGTAATGCGAGAGAAGTGTGAATGAGCGAAGAAAAAAGCGCTTTGAGCAAATGTGACAGAAGGGTGAATGAGCCAAGCAGAAAGTGCATGGAGGAAATGTGAGAGAAGGCTGAGCCAAGGAGAAACCGCTTGGAGGAAATGTGATAGAAGTGTGAATGAGCCAAGGAGAAAGAACCTGGAAGAAATACGACAGAAGGCTGAATGAGCTAAGCAGAAAGCGTTTGGAGGAAATGTGAGAGAAGGCTGAGCCAAGGAGAAAGCGCTTGGAGGAAATGTGAGAGAAGTGTGAATGAGCCAAGGAGAAAGAACCTGGAAGAAATACGAGAGAAGGCTGAATGAGCCAAGCAGAGAGCGCTTGAAGGAAATGTGAGAGAACGGTGAATAACCCAAGCAAAAAGCGCATAGAGGAAATGCAAGAAAAGGCTGACCCAAGCAGAATGTGCTTGGAGGTAATGCGATAGAAGGCTGAATGAGCCAAGCAGAAAGCGCTTGGAGGAAATGCGAGAGATGTGTGAATGAGCCAAACAGAAAGCGCTTGGAGGAAATGGGAGAGAAGGCTGAGACAAGCAGAAAGTCCTTGGAGGAAATGCGAGAGAAGTGGGAATGAGTCCAGGAGAAAGCGCTTGGAGGAAATGTGAGAGAAGGGTGAATGAGCCAAGCAGAAAGCGCATGGAGGAAATGTGAGAGAAATGTGAATGAGCCAAAGACAAAGTGCTTGAAGGTAATCTGAGAGAAGGCTGAATGGGCCATCTAGAAAACGCTTGGAGGTAATGAGAGAAGGGTGAATGAGCCAAGCAGAAAGCATTTGGAGGAAATGCGAGAGAAATGTGAATGAGCCAAAAAGAAAGTGCTTGGTGGAAATGCGAGAGAAGGCAGAGCCAAGCAGAAAGTGCTTGGAGGAAATGGGAGAGAAGTCTGAGAGAAGCAGCAAGTGCTTGGAGGAAATACGAGAGAACTGTGAATGAGCAAGGGAGAAAGTGCTTGAAGGGAAGGTGAGAGAAGGCTGAATGAGCCAAGGAGAAACCGCTTGGAGGAAATTTGAGAGAAGTGTGAATGAGCCAAGCAGAAAGCACTTGGAGGAAATGTGAGAGAAGTGTGCATGACCCAAGCAGAAAGAACTTGGAAGAAATGCGAGAGAAGGCTGAATGAGCCAAGCAGAAAGCATTTGGAGGAAATGCGAGAGAAGTGGGAATGAGCAAAGCAGAAAGCGACTGGAGGAAATGTTAGAGAATGGGCCACTAAGAAAGCTCTTGGAGGTAATGTGACAGAAGGGTGAATGAGCCAAGCAGAAAGGGCATGGAGGAAATGTGAGAGAAGGCTGAGCCAAGGAGAAACCACTTGGAGGAAATGTGAGAGAAGTGTGAATGAGCCAAGGAGAAAGAACCTGGAAGAAATGTGAGAGAAGGCTGAATGAGCCAAGCAGAAAGCGTTTGGAGGAAATGTGAAAGAAGGGTGAATGACCCAAGCAGAAAGCAATTGGAGGAAATGCGAGAGAAGGGTGAATGACCCAAGCAGAAAGCGCTTTGAAGAAGTGCGAGAGAAGGCTGACCCAAGCAGAAAGTGCTTGGAGGTAATGCGATAGAAGGCTGAATGAGCCAAGCAGAAAGCGCTTGGAGGAAATATGAGAGAAGTGTGAATGAGCCAAGCAGAAATCGTTTGGAGGAAATGTGAGAGAAGGGTGAATGAGCAAAGCAGAAAGCGACTGGAGGAAATGTTAGAGAAGCGTGAATGAGGAAAGCAGAAAGCGCTTGCAGGAAATGCGAGAGAAGGCTGAGTCAAGCAGAAAGCGGTTGAAGGTAATGCGAGAGAAGGCTGAGGCAAGCAGAAAGAGAGAAGCGTGAATCAGCCAAGCGCTTGGAGGAAATTGAAAAGAGACAGGTGAATGAGCCAAGCAGTAAGTGCTTGGAGGAAATGCGAGAGAAGGCTGAATGAGCCGAGCAGAAAGCGCTTGAAGGAAATTCAAGACAAAGGTGAATGGGCCAAGCAGAAAGCGCTTGGAGGAAATTCGAGAGAAGGGTGAATGAGCGAAGCAGAAAGAACTTGGAGGCAATGTGGGAGAAGTGTGAATTAGCGTGGAGGAAAAGCGAGAGACGGGAATGAGCCAAGTAGAAAGCCCTTGAAGGAACTGCGAGAGAAGGCTGAATGGGCCAACTAGAAAGCACTTGGAGGAAATGTGACACAAGGGTGAATGAGCCAAGCAGAAATCGTTTGGAGGAAATGTGAGAGAAGGGTGAATGAGCCAAGCAGAAAGGGCATGGAGGAAATGTGAGAGAAGGCTGAGCCAAGGAGAAACCACTTGGAGGAAATGTGAGAGAAGTGTGAATGAGCCAAGGAGAAAGAACCTGGAAGAAATGTGAGAGAAGGCTGAATGAGCCAAGCAGAAAGCGTTTGGAGGAAATGTGAAAGAAGGGTGAATGACCCAAGCAGAAAGCAATTGGAGGAAATGCGAGAGAAGGGTGAATGACCCAAGCAGAAAGCGCTTTGAAGAAGTGCGAGAGAAGGCTGACCCAAGCAGAAAGTGCTTGGAGGTAATGCGATAGAAGGCTGAATGAGCCAAGCAGAAAGCGCTTGGAGGAAATGCGAGAGATAGGTGAATTAGCCAAGCAGAAAGCACTTGAAGGAAATGCGAGAGAAGTGTGAATGAGCCAAGCAGAAAGTGATTGGAGGAAATGAGAGAGAAATGTGAATGAGGCAAGCAGAAAGTCCTTGGAGGAAATGAGAGAGAAGGCTGAGCCAAGCAGAAAGCGCTTGGAGGAAATGCGAGAGAAGGCTGAATGAACCAAGCAAAAAATGCTTGGAGGAAATGCGAGAGAAATGTGAATGAGCCTAACAGAAAGTGCTTTGAGGAAATGGGAGAGAGGGATGAATCAGCCAAGCAGAAAGTGCTTGGAAGAAATACGAGAGTACTGTGAATGAGCAAGGAAGAAAGTGCTTGAAGGAAAGGTGAGAGGAGGCTGAATGGGCCACTGAGCAAGCGCTTGGAGGTAATGTGACAGAAGGGTGAATGAGCCAAGCAGAAAGGGCATGGAGGAAATGTGAGAGAAGGCTGAGCCAAGGAGAAACCACTTGGAGGAAATGTGAGAGAAGTGTGAATGAGCCAAGGAGAAAGAACCTGGAAGAAATGTGAGAGAAGGCTGAATGAGCCAAGCAGAAAGCGTTTGGAGGAAATGTGAGAGAAGGGTGAATGAGCCAAGCAGAAAGCGCTTGGAGGAAATGCCAGAGACGGGTGAATGAGCGAAGCAGAAAGTGATTGGAGGAAATGCGAGATAAATGTGAATGAGCCAAGCAGAAAGTCCTTGGAGGAAATGAGATAGAAGGCTGAGCCAAGCAGAAAGCAATTGGAGGAAATGCGAGAGAAGGGTGAATGACCCAAGCAGAAAGCGCTTGGAAGAAGTGCCAGAGAAGGCTGAGCGCAGCAGAAAGTGCTTGGAGGAAATGCGAGAGAAGGCTGAATGAGCCATGCAGAAAGCACTTGAAGGAAATGTGAGAGAATGGTGAATGAGCCAAGAAGAAAGCGCTTGGAAGAAATGCGAGAGAAGGCTGAAGCAAGCAGAAAGTGCTTGGAGGAAATGCGAGAGAAGGCTGAATGAGCCAAGCAGAAAGCGCTTGGAGCAAATGTGAAAGAAGGGTGAATGACCCAAGCAGAAAGCAATTGGAGGAAATGCGAGAGAAGGGTGAATGACCCAAGCAGAAAGCGCTTTGAAGAAGTGCGAGAGAAGGCTGACCCAAGCAGAAAGTGCTTGGAGGTAATGCGATAGAAGGCTGAATGAGCCAAGCAGAAAGCGCTTGGAGCAAATGTGAAAGAAGGGTGAATGACCCAAGCAGAAAGCAATTGGAGGAAATGCGAGAGAAGGGTGAATGACCCAAGCAGAACGCGCTTTGAAGAAGTGCGAGAGAAGGCTGACCCAAGCAGAAAGCGCTTGGAAGAAGTGCGAGAGAAGGCTGAGCCAAGCAGAAAGTGCTTGGAGGAAATGCAAGAAAAGGCTGACCCAAGCAGAAAGCGCTTGGAGGAAAGATGAGAGAACTGTGAATGAGCCAAGTAGAAAGCACTTGGAGGAAATGCGAGAGAAGTGTGAATGAGTGAAGCAGAAAGTGATTGGAGGAAATGCAAGAGAAATGTAAATGAGCCAAACAGAAAGCTCTTGTAAGAAATGCAAGAGAAGGCTGAATGAACCAAGCAAAAAATGCTTGGAGGAAATACGAGAGTACTGTGAATGAGCAAGGAAGAAAGTGCTTGAAGGAAAGGTGAGAGAAGGCTGAATGGGCCACTAAGAAAGCAATTGGAGGAAATGCGAGAGAAGGCTGAATGGGCCACTAAGAAAGCTCTTGGAGGTAATGTGACAGAAGGGTGAATGAGCCAAGCAGAAAGGGCATGGAGGAAATGTGAGAGAAGGCTGAGCCAAGGAGAAACCACTTGGAGGAAATGTGAGAGAAGTGTGAATGAGCCAAGGAGAAAGAACCTGGAAGAAATGTGAGAGAAGGCTGAATGAGCCAAGCAGAAAGCGTTTGGAGGAAATGTGAAAGAAGGGTGAATGACCCAAGCAGAAAGCAATTGGAGGAAATGCGAGAGAAGGGTGAATGACCCAAGCAGAAAGCGCTTTGAAGAAGTGCGAGAGAAGGCTGACCCAAGCAGAAAGTGCTTGGAGGTAATGCGATAGAAGGCTGAATGAGCCAAGCAGAAAGCGCTTGGAGGAAATGCGAGAGATAGGTGAATTAGCCAAGCAGAAAGCACTTGAAGGAAATGCGAGAGAAGTGTGAATGAGCCAAGCAGAAAGTGATTGGAGGAAATGAGAGAGAAATGTGAATGAGGCAAGCAGAAAGTCCTTGGAGGAAATGAGAGAGAAGGCTGAGCCAAGCAGAAAGCAATTGGAGGAAATGCGAGAGAAGGATGAATGACCCAAGCAGAAAGCGCATGGACGAAATGCAAAAAAAGGCTAACCCAAGCAGAAAACGCTTGGAAGAAATGCGAGAGAAGGCTGAATGAACCAAGCAAAAAATGCTTGGAGGAAATGCGAGAGAAATGTGAATGAGCCTAACAGAAAGTGCTTTGAGGAAATGGGAGAGAGGGATGAATCAGCCAAGCAGAAAGTGCTTGGAAGAAATACGAGAGTACTGTGAATGAGCAAGGAAGAAAGTGCTTGAAGGAAAGGTGAGAGGAGGCTGAATGGGCCACTGAGCAAGCGCTTGGAGGTAATGTGACAGAAGGGTGAATGAGCCAAGCAGAAAGGGCATGGAGGAAATGTGAGAGAAGGCTGAGCCAAGGAGAAACCACTTGGAGGAAATGTGAGAGAAGTGTGAATGAGCCAAGGAGAAAGAACCTGGAAGAAATGTGAGAGAAGGCTGAATGAGCCAAGCAGAAAGCGTTTGGAGGAAATGTGAGAGAAGGGTGAATGAGCCAAGCAGAAAGCGCTTGGAGGAAATGCCAGAGACGGGTGAATGAGCGAATCAGAAAGTGATTGGAGGAAATGCGAGATAAATGTGAATGAGCCAAGCAGAAAGTCCTTGGAGGAAATGAGATAGAAGGCTGAGCCAAGCAGAAAGCAATTGGAGGAAATGCGAGAGAAGGGTGAATGACCCAAGCAGAAAGCGCTTGGAAGAAGTGCCAGAGAAGGCTGAGCGCAGCAGAAAGTGCTTGGAGGAAATGCGAGAGAAGGCTGAATGAGCCATGCAGAAAGCACTTGAAGGAAATGTGAGAGAATGGTGAATGAGCCAAGAAGAAAGCGCTTGGAAGAAATGCGAGAGAAGGCTGAAGCAAGCAGAAAGTGCTTGGAGGAAATGCGAGAGAAGGCTGAATGAGCCAAGCAGAAAGCGCTTGGAGCAAATGTGAAAGAAGGGTGAATGACCCAAGCAGAAAGCAATTGGAGGAAATGCGAGAGAAGGGTGAATGACCCAAGCAGAAAGCGCTTTGAAGAAGTGCGAGAGAAGGCTGACCCAAGCAGAAAGTGCTTGGAGGTAATGCGATAGAAGGCTGAATGAGCCAAGCAGAAAGCGCTTGGAGCAAATGTGAAAGAAGGGTGAATGACCCAAGCAGAAAGCAATTGGAGGAAATGCGAGAGAAGGGTGAATGACCCAAGCAGAAAGCGCTTTGAAGAAGTGCGAGAGAAGGCTGACCCAAGCAGAAAGCGCTTGGAAGAAGTGCGGGAGAAGGCTGAGCCAAGCAGAAAGTGCTTGGAGGAAATGCAAGAAAAGGCTGACCCAAGCAGAAAGCGCTTGGGGGAAAGATGAGAGAACTGTGAATGAGCCAAGTAGAAAGCACTTGGAGGAAATGCGAGGGAAGTGTGAATGAGTGAAGCAGAAAGTGATTGGAGGAAATGCAAGAGAAATGTAAATGAGCCAAACAGAAAGCGCTTGTAAGAAATGCAAGAGAAGGCTGAATGAACCAAGCAAAAAATGCTTGGAGGAAATACGAGAGTACTGTGAATGAGCAAGGAAGAAAGTGCTTGAAGGAAAGGTGAGAGAAGGCTGAATGGGCCACTAAGAAAGCAATTGGAGGAAATGCGAGAGAAGGCTGAATGGGCCACTAAGAAAGCTCTTGGAGGTAATGTGACAGAAGGGTGAATGAGCCAAGCAGAAAGGGCATGGAGGAAATGTGAGAGAAGGCTGAGCCAAGGAGAAACCACTTGGAGGAAATGTGAGAGAAGTGTGAATGAGCCAAGGAGAAAGAACCTGGAAGAAATGTGAGAGAAGGCTGAATGAGCCAAGCAGAAAGCGTTTGGAGGAAATGTGAAAGAAGGGTGAATGACCCAAGCAGAAAGCAATTGGAGGAAATGCGAGAGAAGGGTGAATGACCCAAGCAGAAAGCGCTTTGAAGAAGTGCGAGAGAAGGCTGACCCAAGCAGAAAGTGCTTGGAGGTAATGCGATAGAAGGCTGAATGAGCCAAGCAGAAAGCGCTTGGAGGAAATATGAGAGAAGTGTGAATGAGCCAAGCAGAAATCGTTTGGAGGAAATGTGAGAGAAGGGTGAATGAGCAAAGCAGAAAGCGACTGGAGGAAATGTTAGAGAAGCGTGAATGAGGAAAGCAGAAAGCGCTTGCAGGAAATGCGAGAGAAGGCTGAGTCAAGCAGAAAGCGGTTGAAGGTAATGCGAGAGAAGGCTGAGGCAAGCAGAAAGAGAGAAGCGTGAATCAGCCAAGCGCTTGGAGGAAATTGAAAAGAGACAGGTGAATGAGCCAAGCAGTAAGTGCTTGGAGGAAATGCGAGAGAAGGCTGAATGAGCCGAGCAGAAAGCGCTTGAAGGAAATTCAAGACAAAGGTGAATGGGCCAAGCAGAAAGCGCTTGGAGGAAATTCGAGAGAAGGGTGAATGAGCGAAGCAGAAAGAACTTGGAGGCAATGTGGGAGAAGTGTGAATTAGCGTGGAGGAAAAGCGAGAGACGGGAATGAGCCAAGTAGAAAGCCCTTGAAGGAACTGCGAGAGAAGGCTGAATGGGCCAACTAGAAAGCACTTGGAGGAAATGTGACACAAGGGTGAATGAGCCAAGCAGAAATCGTTTGGAGGAAATGTGAGAGAAGGGTGAATGAGCCAAGCAGAAAGGGCATGGAGGAAATGTGAGAGAAGGCTGAGCCAAGGAGAAACCACTTGGAGGAAATGTGAGAGAAGTGTGAATGAGCCAAGGAGAAAGAACCTGGAAGAAATGTGAGAGAAGGCTGAATGAGCCAAGCAGAAAGCGTTTGGAGGAAATGTGAAAGAAGGGTGAATGACCCAAGCAGAAAGCAATTGGAGGAAATGCGAGAGAAGGGTGAATGACCCAAGCAGAAAGCGCTTTGAAGAAGTGCGAGAGAAGGCTGACCCAAGCAGAAAGTGCTTGGAGGTAATGCGATAGAAGGCTGAATGAGCCAAGCAGAAAGCGCTTGGAGGAAATGCGAGAGATAGGTGAATTAGCCAAGCAGAAAGCACTTGAAGGAAATGCGAGAGAAGTGTGAATGAGCCAAGCAGAAAGTGATTGGAGGAAATGAGAGAGAAATGTGAATGAGGCAAGCAGAAAGTCCTTGGAGGAAATGAGAGAGAAGGCTGAGCCAAGCAGAAAGCGCTTGGAGGAAATGCGAGAGAAGGCTGAATGAACCAAGCAAAAAATGCTTGGAGGAAATGCGAGAGAAATGTGAATGAGCCTAACAGAAAGTGCTTTGAGGAAATGGGAGAGAGGGATGAATCAGCCAAGCAGAAAGTGCTTGGAAGAAATACGAGAGTACTGTGAATGAGCAAGGAAGAAAGTGCTTGAAGGAAAGGTGAGAGGAGGCTGAATGGGCCACTGAGCAAGCGCTTGGAGGTAATGTGACAGAAGGGTGAATGAGCCAAGCAGAAAGGGCATGGAGGAAATGTGAGAGAAGGCTGAGCCAAGGAGAAACCACTTGGAGGAAATGTGAGAGAAGTGTGAATGAGCCAAGGAGAAAGAACCTGGAAGAAATGTGAGAGAAGGCTGAATGAGCCAAGCAGAAAGCGTTTGGAGGAAATGTGAGAGAAGGGTGAATGAGCCAAGCAGAAAGCGCTTGGAGGAAATGCCAGAGACGGGTGAATGAGCGAAGCAGAAAGTGATTGGAGGAAATGCGAGATAAATGTGAATGAGCCAAGCAGAAAGTCCTTGGAGGAAATGAGATAGAAGGCTGAGCCAAGCAGAAAGCAATTGGAGGAAATGCGAGAGAAGGGTGAATGACCCAAGCAGAAAGCGCTTGGAAGAAGTGCCAGAGAAGGCTGAGCGCAGCAGAAAGTGCTTGGAGGAAATGCGAGAGAAGGCTGAATGAGCCATGCAGAAAGCACTTGAAGGAAATGTGAGAGAATGGTGAATGAGCCAAGAAGAAAGCGCTTGGAAGAAATGCGAGAGAAGGCTGAAGCAAGCAGAAAGTGCTTGGAGGAAATGCGAGAGAAGGCTGAATGAGCCAAGCAGAAAGCGCTTGGAGCAAATGTGAAAGAAGGGTGAATGACCCAAGCAGAAAGCAATTGGAGGAAATGCGAGAGAAGGGTGAATGACCCAAGCAGAAAGCGCTTTGAAGAAGTGCGAGAGAAGGCTGACCCAAGCAGAAAGTGCTTGGAGGTAATGCGATAGAAGGCTGAATGAGCCAAGCAGAAAGCGCTTGGAGCAAATGTGAAAGAAGGGTGAATGACCCAAGCAGAAAGCAATTGGAGGAAATGCGAGAGAAGGGTGAATGACCCAAGCAGAACGCGCTTTGAAGAAGTGCGAGAGAAGGCTGACCCAAGCAGAAAGCGCTTGGAAGAAGTGCGAGAGAAGGCTGAGCCAAGCAGAAAGTGCTTGGAGGAAATGCAAGAAAAGGCTGACCCAAGCAGAAAGCGCTTGGAGGAAAGATGAGAGAACTGTGAATGAGCCAAGTAGAAAGCACTTGGAGGAAATGCGAGAGAAGTGTGAATGAGTGAAGCAGAAAGTGATTGGAGGAAATGCAAGAGAAATGTAAATGAGCCAAACAGAAAGCTCTTGTAAGAAATGCAAGAGAAGGCTGAATGAACCAAGCAAAAAATGCTTGGAGGAAATACGAGAGTACTGTGAATGAGCAAGGAAGAAAGTGCTTGAAGGAAAGGTGAGAGAAGGCTGAATGGGCCACTAAGAAAGCAATTGGAGGAAATGCGAGAGAAGGCTGAATGGGCCACTAAGAAAGCTCTTGGAGGTAATGTGACAGAAGGGTGAATGAGCCAAGCAGAAAGGGCATGGAGGAAATGTGAGAGAAGGCTGAGCCAAGGAGAAACCACTTGGAGGAAATGTGAGAGAAGTGTGAATGAGCCAAGGAGAAAGAACCTGGAAGAAATGTGAGAGAAGGCTGAATGAGCCAAGCAGAAAGCGTTTGGAGGAAATGTGAAAGAAGGGTGAATGACCCAAGCAGAAAGCAATTGGAGGAAATGCGAGAGAAGGGTGAATGACCCAAGCAGAAAGCGCTTTGAAGAAGTGCGAGAGAAGGCTGACCCAAGCAGAAAGTGCTTGGAGGTAATGCGATAGAAGGCTGAATGAGCCAAGCAGAAAGCGCTTGGAGGAAATATGAGAGAAGTGTGAATGAGCCAAGCAGAAATCGTTTGGAGGAAATGTGAGAGAAGGGTGAATGAGCAAAGCAGAAAGCGACTGGAGGAAATGTTAGAGAAGCGTGAATGAGGAAAGCAGAAAGCGCTTGCAGGAAATGCGAGAGAAGGCTGAGTCAAGCAGAAAGCGGTTGAAGGTAATGCGAGAGAAGGCTGAGGCAAGCAGAAAGAGAGAAGCGTGAATCAGCCAAGCGCTTGGAGGAAATTGAAAAGAGACAGGTGAATGAGCCAAGCAGTAAGTGCTTGGAGGAAATGCGAGAGAAGGCTGAATGAGCCGAGCAGAAAGCGCTTGAAGGAAATTCAAGACAAAGGTGAATGGGCCAAGCAGAAAGCGCTTGGAGGAAATTCGAGAGAAGGGTGAATGAGCGAAGCAGAAAGAACTTGGAGGCAATGTGGGAGAAGTGTGAATTAGCGTGGAGGAAAAGCGAGAGACGGGAATGAGCCAAGTAGAAAGCCCTTGAAGGAACTGCGAGAGAAGGCTGAATGGGCCAACTAGAAAGCACTTGGAGGAAATGTGACACAAGGGTGAATGAGCCAAGCAGAAATCGTTTGGAGGAAATGTGAGAGAAGGGTGAATGAGCCAAGCAGAAAGGGCATGGAGGAAATGTGAGAGAAGGCTGAGCCAAGGAGAAACCACTTGGAGGAAATGTGAGAGAAGTGTGAATGAGCCAAGGAGAAAGAACCTGGAAGAAATGTGAGAGAAGGCTGAATGAGCCAAGCAGAAAGCGTTTGGAGGAAATGTGAAAGAAGGGTGAATGACCCAAGCAGAAAGCAATTGGAGGAAATGCGAGAGAAGGGTGAATGACCCAAGCAGAAAGCGCTTTGAAGAAGTGCGAGAGAAGGCTGACCCAAGCAGAAAGTGCTTGGAGGTAATGCGATAGAAGGCTGAATGAGCCAAGCAGAAAGCGCTTGGAGGAAATGCGAGAGATAGGTGAATTAGCCAAGCAGAAAGCACTTGAAGGAAATGCGAGAGAAGTGTGAATGAGCCAAGCAGAAAGTGATTGGAGGAAATGAGAGAGAAATGTGAATGAGGCAAGCAGAAAGTCCTTGGAGGAAATGAGAGAGAAGGCTGAGCCAAGCAGAAAGCAATTGGAGGAAATGCGAGAGAAGGATGAATGACCCAAGCAGAAAGCGCATGGACGAAATGCAAAAAAAGGCTAACCCAAGCAGAAAACGCTTGGAAGAAATGCGAAAGAAGGGTGAATGGGCCAATAAGAAAGCGCTTGGAGGAAATACGAGAGAAGTATGAATGAGCCAAGCAGAAACCGCTTGGAGCAAAGTTTAAAGAAGGGTGAATGACCCAAGTAGAAAGTCCTTGGAGGAAATGAGAGAGAAGGCTGAGCCAAGCAGAAAGCAATTGGAGGAAATGCGAGAGAAGGGTGAATAACCCAAGCAGAAAGCCATGGAGGAAATGCAAGAAAAGGCTGAGCCAAGCTGAAAGCGCTTGGAGGAAATGCGAGAGAAGGCTGAATGAACCAAGCAAAAAATGCTTGGAGGAAATGCGAGAGAAATGTGAATGAGCCTAACAGAAAGTGCTTTGAGGAAATGGGAGAGAGGGATGAATCAGCCAAGCAGAAAGTGCTTGGA
This sequence comes from Bothrops alternatus, assembly GCA_034064705.1. Taxonomy (NCBI): domain Eukaryota; kingdom Metazoa; phylum Chordata; class Lepidosauria; order Squamata; family Viperidae; genus Bothrops; species Bothrops alternatus. Next base: position 4,135,866 of record JARGCV010000105.1, read on the forward strand.
AGAAATACGAGAGTACTGTGAATGAGCAAGGAAGAAAGTGCTTGAAGGAAAGGTGAGAGGAGGCTGAATGGGCCACTGAGCAAGCGCTTGGAGGTAATGTGACAGAAGGGTGAATGAGCCAAGCAGAAAGGGCATGGAGGAAATGTGAGAGAAGGCTGAGCCAAGGAGAAACCACTTGGAGGAAATGTGAGAGAAGTGTGAATGAGCCAAGGAGAAAGAACCTGGAAGAAATGTGAGAGAAGGCTGAATGAGCCAAGCAGAAAGCGTTTGGAGGAAATGTGAGAGAAGGGTGAATGAGCCAAGCAGAAAGCGCTTGGAGGAAATGCCAGAGACGGGTGAATGAGCGAAGCAGAAAGTGATTGGAGGAAATGCGAGATAAATGTGAATGAGCCAAGCAGAAAGTCCTTGGAGGAAATGAGATAGAAGGCTGAGCCAAGCAGAAAGCAATTGGAGGAAATGCGAGAGAAGGGTGAATGACCCAAGCAGAAAGCGCTTGGAAGAAGTGCCAGAGAAGGCTGAGCGCAGCAGAAAGTGCTTGGAGGAAATGCGAGAGAAGGCTGAATGAGCCATGCAGAAAGCACTTGAAGGAAATGTGAGAGAATGGTGAATGAGCCAAGAAGAAAGCGCTTGGAAGAAATGCGAGAAAAGGCTGAAGCAAGCAGAAAGTGCTTGGAGGAAATGCGAGAGAAGGCTGAATGAGCCAAGCAGAAAGCGCTTGGAGCAAATGTGAAAGAAGGGTGAATGACCCAAGCAGAAAGCAATTGGAGGAAATGCGAGAGAAGGGTGAATGACCCAAGCAGAAAGCGCTTTGAAGAAGTGCGAGAGAAGGCTGACCCAAGCAGAAAGTGCTTGGAGGTAATGCGATAGAAGGCTGAATGAGCCAAGCAGAAAGCGCTTGGAGCAAATGTGAAAGAAGGGTGAATGACCCAAGCAGAAAGCAATTGGAGGAAATGCGAGAGAAGGGTGAATGACCCAAGCAGAACGCGCTTTGAAGAAGTGCGAGAGAAGGCTGACCCAAGCAGAAAGCGCTTGGAAGAAGTGCGAGAGAAGGCTGAGCCAAGCAGAAAGTGCTTGGAGGAAATGCAAGAAAAGGCTGACCCAAGCAGAAAGCGCTTGGAGGAAAGATGAGAGAACTGTGAATGAGCCAAGTAGAAAGCACTTGGAGGAAATGCGAGAGAAGTGTGAATGAGTGAAGCAGAAAGTGATTGGAGGAAATGCAAGAGAAATGTAAATGAGCCAAACAGAAAGCTCTTGTAAGAAATGCAAGAGAAGGCTGAATGAACCAAGCAAAAAATGCTTGGAGGAAATACGAGAGTACTGTGAATGAGCAAGGAAGAAAGTGCTTGAAGGAAAGGTGAGAGAAGGCTGAATGGGCCACTAAGAAAGCAATTGGAGGAAATGCGAGAGAAGGCTGAATGGGCCACTAAGAAAGCTCTTGGAGGTAATGTGACAGAAGGGTGAATGAGCCAAGCAGAAAGGGCATGGAGGAAATGTGAGAGAAGGCTGAGCCAAGGAGAAACCACTTGGAGGAAATGTGAGAGAAGTGTGAATGAGCCAAGGAGAAAGAACCTGGAAGAAATGTGAGAGAAGGCTGAATGAGCCAAGCAGAAAGCGTTTGGAGGAAATGTGAAAGAAGGGTGAATGACCCAAGCAGAAAGCAATTGGAGGAAATGCGAGAGAAGGGTGAATGACCCAAGCAGAAAGCGCTTTGAAGAAGTGCGAGAGAAGGCTGACCCAAGCAGAAAGTGCTTGGAGGTAATGCGATAGAAGGCTGAATGAGCCAAGCAGAAAGCGCTTGGAGGAAATGCGAGAGATAGGTGAATTAGCCAAGCAGAAAGCACTTGAAGGAAATGCGAGAGAAGTGTGAATGAGCCAAGCAAAAAGTGATTGGAGGAAATGAGAGAGAAAGGTGAATGAGGCAAGCAGAAAGTCCTTGGAGGAAATGAGAGAGAAGGCTGAGCCAAGCAGAAAGCAATTGGAGGAAATGCGAGAGAAGGGTGAATGACCCAAGCAGAAAGCGCTTGGAAGAAGTGCGAGAGAAGGCTGAGCCAAGCAGAAAGTGCTTGGAGGAAATGCAAGAAAAGGCTGACCCAAGCAGAAAGCGCTTGGAGGAAAGATGAGAGAACTGTGAATGAGCCAAGTAGAAAGCACTTGGAGGAAATGCGAGAGAAGTGTGAATGAGTGAAGCAGAAAGTGATTGGAGGAAATGCAAGAGAAATGTAAATGAGCCAAACAGAAAGTGCTTTGAGGAAATGCGAGAGAGGGATGAATCATCCAAGCAGAATGTTCTTGGAGGAAATGGGAGAGAAGTCTGAGACAAGCAGCAAGTGGTTGGAGGAAATACGAGAGTACTGTGAATGAGCAAGGAAGAAAGTGCTTGAAGGAAAGGTGAGAGAAGGCTGAATGGGCCACTAAGAAAGCGCTTGGAGAAAATACGAGAGGAGGCTGAATGGGCCACTAAGAAAGCGCTTGGAGGTAATGTGACAGAAGGGTGAATGAGCCAAGCAGAAAGGGCATGGAGGAAATGTGAGAGAATGCTGAGCCAAGGAGAAACCACTTGGAGGAAATGTGAGAGAAGTGTGAATGAGCCAAGGAGAAAGAACCTGGAAGAAATGTGAGAGAAGGCTGAATGAGCCAAGCAGAAAGCGTTTGGAGGAAATGTGAGAGACGGGTGAATGAGCCAAGCAGAAAGCGCTTGGAGGAAATGCGAGAGATAGGTGAATTACCCAAGCAGAAAGCGCTTGGAGGAAATGCAAGAGATGTGTCAATGACCCAAGGAGAAAGCGCATGGACGAAATGCAAAAAAAGGCTAACCCAAGCAGAAAAAGCTTGGAAGAAATGCGAAAGAAGGGTGAATGGGCCAATAAGAAAGCGCTTGGAGGAAATATGAGAGAAGTGTGAATGAGCCAAGCAGAAATCGTTTGGAGGAAATGTGAGAGAAGGGTGAATGACCCAAGCAGAAAGCGCATGGAGGAAATGTGAGAGAAGGCTGAGCCAACCAGAAAGCGCATGGAGGAAATGCTAGAGAAGCGTGAATGAGGAAAGCAGAAAGCGCTTGCAGGAAATGCGAGAGAAGGCTGAGTCAAGCAGAAAGCGGTTGAAGGTAATGCGAGAGAAGGCTGAGGCAAGCAGAAAGAGAGAAGCGTGAATCAGCCAAGCGCTTGGAGGAAATTGAAAAGAGACAGGTGAATGAGCCAAGCAGTAAGTGCTTGGAGGAAATGCGAGAGAAGGCTGAATGAGCTGAGCAGAAAGCGCTTGAAGGAAATTCAAGACAAAGGTGAATGGGCCAAGCAGAAAGCGCTTGGAGGAAATGTGAGAGAAGCGTGAATGAGCCAAGCACAAAGCGCTTGGAGGAAATTCGAGAGAAGGGTGAATGAGCGAAGCAGAAAGAACTTGGAGGCAATGTGGGAGAAGTGTGAATTAGCGTGGAGGAAATGCGAGAGACGGGAATGAGCCAAGTAGAAAGCCCTTGAAGGAACTGCGAGAGAAGGCTGAATGGGCCAACCAGAAAGCACTTGGAGGAAATGTGACAGAAGGGTGAATGAGCCAAGCAGAAATCGTTTGGAGGAAATGTGAGAGAAGGGTGAATGAGCCAAACAGAAAGCGATTGGAGGAAATGTTAGAGAAGCCTGAATGAGGAAAGCAGAATGCGCTTGCAGGAAATGCGAGAGAAGTGTGAATGAGCCAAGCAGAAAGTGCTTGGAGGAACTGCGAGAGAAGGCTGAATGAGTCAAGCAGAAAGAACTTGAAGGTAATGGGAGAGAAGGCTGAGTCAAGCAGAAAGCGCTTGGAGGAAATTCAAGAGAAGGGTGAATGAGGCAAGCAGAAAGCGTTTGGAGGAAATGTGAGAGACGGGTGAATGAGCCAAGTAGAAAGCACTTGGAGGAAATGCGAGAGAAGGCTGAATGGGCCAAGCAGAAAGCGCTTGAAGGAAATGCAAGAGATGCGTGAATGACCCAAGCAGAAAGCACTTGGAAGAAATGCGAGAGAAGGCTGAATGAGCCAAGCAAAAAGTCCTTTGAGAAAATGCGAAGAGAAGGCTGAATGAGCCAAGCAGAAAGTGCTTGGAGGAAATGCGAGAGAGGGATGAATCAGCCAAGCAGAAAGTGCTTGGAGGAAATGGGAGAGACGTCTGAGAGAAGCAGCAAGTGCTTGGAGGAAATACGAGAGAACTGTGAATGAGCAAGGGAGAAAGTGCTTGAAGGGAAGGTGAGAGAAGGCTGAATGAGCCAAGGAGAAACCGCTTGGAGGAAATTTGAGAGAAGTGTGAATGAGCCAAGCAGAAAGCACTTGGAGGAAATGTGAGAGAAGTGTGCATGACCCAAGCAGAAAGAACTTGGAAGAAATGCGAGAGAAGGCTGAATGGGCCAAGCAGAAAGCACTTGGAGGAAATGTGAGAGAAGGGTGAATGAGCCAAGCAGAAAGCGATTGGAGGAAATGTTAGAGAAGCGTGAATGAGGAATGCAGAAAGCGCTTGGAGGAAATGCGAGAGAAGGCTGAGTCAAGCAGAAAGCGGTTGAAGGTAATGGGAGAGAAGGCTGAGGCAAGCAGAAAGCGCTTGGAGGAAATGCGAGAGAAGGCAGAGTCAAGCAGAAAGCGGTTGGAGTAAATGAGAGAGACGGGTGAATGAGCCAAACAGAAAGCGCTTGGAGGAAATGTGACAGAAGTGTGAATGGGCCAAGCAGAAAGCACTTGGAGGAAATGTGAGACAAGTGTGAATGAGCCAAGCAGAAATCGTTTGGAGGAAATGTGAGAGAAGGGTGAATGAGCAAAGCAGAAAGCGACTGGAGGAAATGTTAGAGAAGCGTGAATGAGGAAAGCAGAAAGCGCTTGCAGGAAATGCGAGAGAAGGCTGAGTCAAGCAGAAAGCGGTTGAAGGTAATGCGAGAGAAGGCTGAGGCAAGCAGAAAGAGAGAAGCGTGAATCAGCCAAGCGCTTGGAGGAAATTGAAAAGAGACAGGTGAATGAGCCAAGCAGTAAGTGCTTGGAGGAAATGCGAGAGAAGGCTGAATGAGCCGAGCAGAAAGCGCTTGAAGGAAATTCAAGACAAAGGTGAATGGGCCAAGCAGAAAGCGCTTGGAGGAAATGTGAGAGAAGCGTGAATGAGCCAAGCACAAAGCGCTTGGAGGAAATTCGAGAGAAGGGTGAATGAGCGAAGCAGAAAGAACTTGGAGGCAATGTGGGAGAAGTGTGAATTAGCGTGGAGGAAATGCGAGAGACGGGAATGAGCCAAGTAGAAAGCCCTTGAAGGAACTGCGAGAGAAGGCTGAATGGGCCAACCAGAAAGCACTTGGAGGAAATGTGACACAAGGGTGAATGAGCCAAGCAGAAATCGTTTGGAGGAAATGTGAGAGAAGGGTGAATGAGCCAAGCAGAAAGCGATTGGAGGAAATGTTAGAGAAGCCTGAATGAGGAAAGCAGAATGCGCTTGCAGGAAATGCGAGAGAAGTGTGAATGAGCCAAGCAGAAAGTGCTTGGAGGAACTGCGAGAGAAGGCTGAATGAGTCAAGCAGAAAGAACTTGAAGGTAATGGGAGAGAAGGCTGAGAGAAGCAGCAAGTGCTTGGAGGAAATACGAGAGAACTGTGAATGAGCAAGGGAGAAAGTGCTTGAAGGGAAGGTGAGAGAAGGCTGAATGAGCCAAGGAGAAACCGCTTGGAGGAACTTTGAGAGAAGTGTGAATGAGCCAAGCAGAAAGCACTTGGAGGAAATGTGAGAGAAGTGTGCATGACCCAAGCAGAAAGAACTTGGAAGAAATGCGAGAGAAGGCTGAATGAGCCAAGCAGAAAGCATTTGGAGGAAATGCGAGAGAAGTGGGAATGAGTCCAGGAGAAAGCGCTTGGAGGAAATGAGAGAGAAAGGTGAATGAGCCAAGAAGAAAGCGCATGGAGGAAATGCGAGAGAAGGCTGAGCCAACCAGAAAGTGCTTGGAGGAAATGCGAGAGATGGGTGAATGAGCCAAGCAGAAAGCCCTTGGAGGAAATGCGAGAGACAGGTGAATTAGCCAAGCAGAAAGTCCTTGGAGGAAATGAGAGAGAAGGCTGAGCCAAGGAGAAAACAATTGGAGGAAATGCGAGAGAAGGGTGATTGACCAAAGCAGAAAGCGCTTGGAAGAAGTGCGAGAGAAGGCTGAGCCAAGCAGAAAGTGCTTGGAGGAAATGCGAGAGAAGGCTGAATGAGCCAAGGAGAAAGTACTTTAAGGAAATGTGAGAGAAGGCTGAATGGGCCAATAAGAAAGCGCTTGGAGGAATTACGAGAGAAGTGTGAATGGGCCAAGTAGAAAGTTCTTGGAGGTAATGCGAGAGAAGTGTGAATGAGCGAAGAAAAAAGCGCTTTGAGCAAATGTGACAGAAGGGTGAATGAGCCAAGCAGAAAGTGCATGGAGGAAATGTGAGAGAAGGCTGAGCCAAGGAGAAACCGCTTGGAGGAAATGTGATAGAAGTGTGAATGAGCCAAGGAGAAAGAACCTGGAAGAAATACGACAGAAGGCTGAATGAGCTAAGCAGAAAGCGTTTGGAGGAAATGTGAGAGAAGGCTGAGCCAAGGAGAAAGCGCTTGGAGGAAATGTGAGAGAAGTGTGAATGAGCCAAGGAGAAAGAACCTGGAAGAAATACGAGAGAAGGCTGAATGAGCCAAGCAGAGAGCGCTTGAAGGAAATGTGAGAGAACGGTGAATAACCCAAGCAAAAAGCGCATAGAGGAAATGCAAGAAAAGGCTGACCCAAGCAGAATGTGCTTGGAGGTAATGCGATAGAAGGCTGAATGAGCCAAGCAGAAAGCGCTTGGAGGAAATGCGAGAGATGTGTGAATGAGCCAAACAGAAAGCGCTTGGAGGAAATGGGAGAGAAGGCTGAGACAAGCAGAAAGTCCTTGGAGGAAATGCGAGAGAAGTGGGAATGAGTCCAGGAGAAAGCGCTTGGAGGAAATGTGAGAGAAGGGTGAATGAGCCAAGCAGAAAGCGCATGGAGGAAATGTGAGAGAAATGTGAATGAGCCAAAGACAAAGTGCTTGAAGGTAATCTGAGAGAAGGCTGAATGGGCCATCTAGAAAACGCTTGGAGGTAATGAGAGAAGGGTGAATGAGCCAAGCAGAAAGCATTTGGAGGAAATGCGAGAGAAATGTGAATGAGCCAAAAAGAAAGTGCTTGGTGGAAATGCGAGAGAAGGCAGAGCCAAGCAGAAAGTGCTTGGAGGAAATGGGAGAGAAGTCTGAGAGAAGCAGCAAGTGCTTGGAGGAAATACGAGAGAACTGTGAATGAGCAAGGGAGAAAGTGCTTGAAGGGAAGGTGAGAGAAGGCTGAATGAGCCAAGGAGAAACCGCTTGGAGGAAATTTGAGAGAAGTGTGAATGAGCCAAGCAGAAAGCACTTGGAGGAAATGTGAGAGAAGTGTGCATGACCCAAGCAGAAAGAACTTGGAAGAAATGCGAGAGAAGGCTGAATGAGCCAAGCAGAAAGCATTTGGAGGAAATGCGAGAGAAGTGGGAATGAGCAAAGCAGAAAGCGACTGGAGGAAATGTTAGAGAAGCGTGAATGAGGAAAGCAGAAAGCGCTTGCAGGAAATGCGAGAGAAGGCTGAGTCAAGCAGAAAGCGGTTGAAGGTAATGCGAGAGAAGGCTGAGGCAAGCAGAAAGTGCTTGTAGGAAATGCGAGAGAAATGTGAATGAGGCAAGCAGAAAGTCCTTGGAGGAAATGAGAGAGAAGGCTGAGCCAAGCAGAAAGCAATTTGAGGAAATGAGAGAGAAGGCTGAATGAGCCAAGCAGAAAGCGCTTGGAAGAAGTGCGAGAGAAGGCTGAGCCAAGCAGAAAGTGCTTGGAGGAAATGAGAGAGAAGGCTGAGCCAAGCAGAAAGCAATTGGAGGAAATGCGAGAGAAGGGTGAATGACCCAAGCAGAAAGCGCTTGGAAGAAGTGCCAGAGAAGGCTGAGCCAAGCAGAAAGTGCTTGGAGGAAATGTGAGAGAAGGCTGAATGAGCCAAGCAGAAAGTGCATGGAGGAAATGTGAGAGAAGGCTGAGCCAAGGAGAAACCGCTTGGAGGAAATGTGAGAGAAGTGTGAATGAGCCAAGGAGAAAGAACCTGGAAGAAATACGAGAGAAGGCTGAATGAGCCAAGCAGAAAGCGTTTGGAGGAAATATGAGAGAAGGCTGAGCCAAGGAGAAAGCGCTTGGAGGAAATGTGAGAGAAGTGTGAATGAGCCAAGGAGAAAGAACCTGGAAGAAATACGAGAGAAGGCTGAATGAGCCAAGCAGAGAGCGCTTGAAGGAAATGTGAGAGAATGGTGAATAACCCAAGCAAAAAGCGCATGGAGGAAATGCAAGAAAAGGCTGACCCAAGCAGAAAGTGCTTGGAGGTTATGCGATAGAAGGCTGAATGAGCCAAGCAGAAAGCGCTTGGAGGAAATGCGAGAGATGTGTGAATGAGCCAAACAGAAAGCGCTTGGAGGAAATGTGAGAGAAGGGTGAATGAGCCAAGCAGAAAGCGCATGGAGGAAATGTGAGAGAAATGTGAATGAGCCAAAGACAAAGTGCTTGAAGGTAATCTGAGAGAAGGCTGAATGGGCCATCTAGAAAACGCTTGGAGGTAATGAGAGAAGGGTGAATGAGCCAAGCAGAAAGCATTTGGAGGAAATGCGAGAGAAATGTGAATGAGCCAAAAAGAAAGTGCTTGGTGGAAATGCGAGAGAAGGCAGAGCCAAGCAGAAAGTGCTTGGAGGAAATGGGAGAGAAGTCTGAGAGAAGCAGCAAGTGCTTGGAGGAAATACGAGAGAACTGTGAATGAGCAAGGGAGAAAGTGCTTGAAGGGAAGGTGAGAGAAGGCTGAATGAGCCAAGGAGAAACCGCTTGGAGGAAATTTGAGAGAAGTGTGAATGAGCCAAGCAGAAAGCACTTGGAGGAAATGTGAGAGAAGTGTGCATGACCCAAGCAGAAAGAACTTGGAAGAAATGCGAGAGAAGGCTGAATGAGCCAAGCAGAAAGCATTTGGAGGAAATGCGAGAGAAGTGGGAATGAACAAAGCAGAAAGCGACTGGAGGAAATGTTAGAGAAGCGTGAATGAGGAAAGCAGAAAGCGCTTGCAGGAAATGCGAGAGAAGGCTGAGTCAAGCAGAAAGCGGTTGAAGGTAATGCGAGAGAAGGCTGAGGCAAGCAGAAAGTGCTTGTAGGAAATGCGAGAGAAATGTGAATGAGGCAAGCAGAAAGTCCTTGGAGGAAATGAGAGAGAAGGCTGAGCCAAGCAGAAAGCAATTGGAGGAAATGAGAGAGAAGGCTGAATGAGCCAAGCAGAAAGCGCTTGGAAGAAGTGCGAGAGAAGGCTGAGCCAAGCAGAAAGTGCTTGGAGGAAATGAGAGAGAAGGCTGAGCCAAGCAGAAAGCAATTGGAGGAAATGCGAGAGAAGGGTGAATGACCCAAGCAGAAAGCGCTTGGAAGAAGTGCCAGAGAAGGCTGAGCCAAGCAGAAAGTGCTTGGAGGAAATGTGAGAGAAGGCTGAATGAGCCAAGCAGAAAGTGCATGGAGGAAATGTGAGAGAAGGCTGAGCCAAGGAGAAACCGCTTGGAGGAAATGTGAGAGAAGTGTGAATGAGCCAAGGAGAAAGAACCTGGAAGAAATACGAGAGAAGGCTGAATGAGCCAAGCAGAAAGCGTTTGGAGGAAATATGAGAGAAGGCTGAGCCAAGGAGAAAGCGCTTGGAGGAAATGTGAGAGAAGTGTGAATGAGCCAAGGAGAAAGAACCTGGAAGAAATACGAGAGAAGGCTGAATGAGCCAAGCAGAGAGCGCTTGAAGGAAATGTGAGAGAATGGTGAATAACCCAAGCAAAAAGCGCATGGAGGAAATGCAAGAAAAGGCTGACCCAAGCAGAAAGTGCTTGGAGGTTATGCGATAGAAGGCTGAATGAGCCAAGCAGAAAGCGCTTGGAGGAAATGCGAGAGATGTGTGAATGAGCCAAACAGAAAGCGCTTGGAGGAAATGTGAGAGAAGGGTGAATGAGCCAAGCAGAAAGCGCATGGAGGAAATGTGAGAGAAATGTGAATGAGCCAAAGACAAAGTGCTTGAAGGTAATCTGAGAGAAGGCTGAATGGGCCATCTAGAAAACGCTTGGAGGTAATGAGAGAAGGGTGAATGAGCCAAGCAGAAAGCATTTGGAGGAAATGCGAGAGAAATGTGAATGAGCCAAAAAGAAAGTGCTTGGTGGAAATGCGAGAGAAGGCAGAGCCAAGCAGAAAGTGCTTGGAGGAAATGGGAGAGAAGTCTGAGAGAAGCAGCAAGTGCTTGGAGGAAATACGAGAGAACTGTGAATGAGCAAGGGAGAAAGTGCTTGAAGGGAAGGTGAGAGAAGGCTGAATGAGCCAAGGAGAAACCGCTTGGAGGAAATTTGAGAGAAGTGTGAATGAGCCAAGCAGAAAGCACTTGGAGGAAATGTGAGAGAAGTGTGCATGACCCAAGCAGAAAGAACTTGGAAGAAATGCGAGAGAAGGCTGAATGACCCGAGCAGAAAGCGCTTGGAAGAAGTGCGAGAGAAGGCTGAGCCAAGCAGAAAGTGCTTGGAGGCAATGAGAGAGAAGGCTGAGCCAAGCAGAAAGCAATTGGAGGAAATGCGAGAGAAGGGTGAATGACCCAAGCAGAAAGTGCTTGGAAGAAGTGCCAGAGAAGGCTGAGCCAAGCAGAAAGTGCTTGGAGGAAATGCGAGAGAAGGCTGAATGAGCCAAGCAGAAAGTGCATGGAAGAAATACGAGAGAAGGCTGAATGAGCCAAGCAGAAAGCGTTTGGAGGAAATGTGAGAGAAGGCTGAGCCAAGGACAAAGCGCTTGGAGGAAATGTGAGAGAAGTGTGAATGAGCCAAGGAGAAAGAACCTGGAAGAAATACAAGAGAAGGCTGAATGAGCCAAGCAGAGAGCGCTTGAAGGAAATGTGAGAGAACGGTGAATAACCCAAGCAAAAAGTGGATGGAGGAAATGCAAGAAAAGGCTGACCCAAGCAGAAAGTGCTTGGAGGTAATGCGATACCGGTAGAAGGCTGAATGAGCCAAGCAGAAAGCGCTTGGAGGAAATGCGAGAGATGTGTGAATGAGCCAAACAGAAAGCGCTTGGAGGAAATGAGAGAGAAGGCTGAGACAAGCAGAAAGTCCTTGGAGGAAATGCGAGAGAAGTGGGAATGAGTCCAGGAGAAAGCGCTTGGAGGAAATGTGAGAGAAGGGTGAATGAGCCAAGCAGAAAGCGCATGGAGGAAATGTGAGAGAAATGTGAATGAGCCAAAGACAAAGTGCTTGAAGGTAATCTGAGAGAAGGCTGAATGGGCCATCTAGAAAACGCTTGGAGGTAATGAGAGAAGGGTGAATGAGCCAAGCAGAAAGCATTTGGAGGAAATGCGAGAGAAATGTGAATGAGCCAAAAAGAAAGTGCTTGGTGGAAATGCGAGAGAAGGCAGAGCCAAGCAGAAAGTGCTTGGAGGAAATGGGAGAGAAGTCTGAGAGAAGCAGCAAGTGCTTGGAGGAAATACGAGAGAACTGTGAATGAGCAAGGGAGAAAGTGCTTGAAGGGAAGGTGAGAGAAGGCTGAATGAGCCAAGGAGAAACCGCTTGGAGGAAATTTGAGAGAAGTGTGAATGAGCCAAGCAGAAAGCACTTGGAGGAAATGTGAGAGAAGTGTGCATGACCCAAGCAGAAAGAACTTGGAAGAAATGCGAGAGAAGGCTGAATGAGCCAAGCAGAAAGCATTTGGAGGAAATGCGAGAGAAGTGGGAATGAGTCCAGGAGAAAGCGCTTGGAGGAAATGCGAGAGATGTGTGAATGAGCCAAACAGAAAGCACTTGGAGGAAATGCGAGAGAAGGCTGAGACAAGCAGAAAGTCCTTGGAGGAAATGCGAGAGAAGTGGGAATGAGTCCAGGAGAAAGCGCTTGGAGGAAATGTGAGAGAAGGGTGAATGAGCCAAGCAGAAAGCGCATAGAGGAAATGTGAGAGAAATGTGAATGAGCCAAAGACAAAGTGCTTGAAGGTAATCTGAGAGAAGGCTGAATGGGCCATCTAGAAAACGCTTGGAGGTATTGAGAGAAGGGTGAATGAGCCAAGCAGAAAGCATTTGGAGGAAATGCAAGAGAAATGTGAATGAGCCAAAAAGAAAGTGCTTGGAGGAAATGTGAGAGAAGTGTGCATGACCCAAGCAGAAAGAACTTGGAAGAAATGCGAGAGAAGGCTGAATGAGCCAAGTAGAAAGCATTTGGAGGAAATGCAAGAGAAGTGGGAATGAGTCCAGGAGAAAGCGCTTGGAGGAAATGAGAGAGAAAGGTGAATGAGCCAAGCAGAAAGCGCATGGAGGAAATGCGAGAGAAGGCTGAATGAGCCGAGCACAAAGCGCTTGGAGGAAATTCGAGAGAAGGGTGAATGAGCGAAGCAGAAAGAAGTTGGAGGCAATGTGGGAGAAGTGTGAATTAGCGTGGAGGAAATGCGAGAGACGGGAATGAGCCAAGTATAAAGCCCTTGAAGGAACTGCGAGAGAAGGCTGAATGGGCCAAGCAGAAAGCACTTGGAGGAAATGTGAGACAAGGGTGAATGAGCCAAGCAGAAATCGTTTGGAGGAAATGTGAGAGAAGGGTGAATGAGCCAAGCAGAAAGCGATTGGAGGAAATGTTAGAGAAGCCTGAATGAGGAAAGCAGAATGCGCTTGCAGGAAATGCGAGAGAAGTGTGAATGAGCCAAGCAGAAAGTGCTTGGAGGAACTGCGAGAGAAGGCTGAATGAGTCAAGCAGAAAGAACTTGAAGGTAATGGGAGAGAAGGCTGAGTCAAGGAGAAAGCGCTTGGAGGAAATGCGAGAGAATGCTGAGTCAAGCAGAAAGCGGTTGGAGTAAATGAAAGAGACGGGTGAATGAGCCAAGCAGAAAGCGCTTGGAGGAAATTAAAGAGAAGGGTGAATGAGGCAAGCAGAAAGCGTTTGGAGGAAATGTGAGAGACGGGTGAATGAGCCAAGTAGAAAGCACTTGGAGGAAATGCGAGAGAAGGCTGAATGGGCCAAGCAGAAAGCGCTTGAAGGAAATGCAAGAGATGCGTGAATGACCCAAGCAGAAAGCGCTTGGAAGAAATGCGAGAGAAGGCTGAATGAGCCAAGCAAAAAGTCCTTTGAGAAAATGCGAAGAGAAGGCTGAATGAGCCAAGCAGAAAGTACTTTAAGGAAATGTGAGAGAAGGGTGAATGAGCCAAGCAGAAAGCGCTTGGAGGAAATGCGAGAGATGTGTGAATGAGCCAAACAGAAAGCGCTTGGAGGAAATGAGAGAGAAGGCTGAGACAAGCAGAAAGTCCTTGGAGGAAATGCGAGAGAAGTGGGAATGAGTCCAGGAGAAAGCGCTTGGAGGAAATGTGAGAGAAGGGTGAATGAGCCAAGCAGAAAGCGCATGGAGGAAATGTGAGAGAAATGTGAATGAGCCAAAGACAAAGTGCTTGAAGGTAATCTGAGAGAAGGCTGAATGGGCCATCTAGAAAACGCTTGGAGGTAATGAGAGAAGGGTGAATGAGCCAAGCAGAAAGCATTTGGAGGAAATGCGAGAGAAATGTGAATGAGCCAAAAAGAAAGTGCTTGGTGGAAATGCGAGAGAAGGCAGAGCCAAGCAGAAAGTGCTTGGAGGAAATGGGAGAGAAGTCTGAGAGAAGCAGCAAGTGCTTGGAGGAAATACGAGAGAACTGTGAATGAGCAAGGGAGAAAGTGCTTGAAGGGAAGGTGAGAGAAGGCTGAATGAGCCAAGGAGAAACCGCTTGGAGGAAATTTGAGAGAAGTGTGAATGAGCCAAGCAGAAAGCACTTGGAGGAAATGTGAGAGAAGTGTGCATGACCCAAGCAGAAAGAACTTGGAAGAAATGCGAGAGAAGGCTGAATGAGCCAAGCAGAAAGCATTTGGAGGAAATGCGAGAGAAGTGGGAATGAGTCCAGGAGAAAGCGCTTGGAGGAAATGCGAGAGATGTGTGAATGAGCCAAACAGAAAGCACTTGGAGGAAATGCGAGAGAAGGCTGAGACAAGCAGAAAGTCCTTGGAGGAAATGCGAGAGAAGTGGGAATGAGTCCAGGAGAAAGCGCTTGGAGGAAATGTGAGAGAAGGGTGAATGAGCCAAGCAGAAAGCGCATAGAGGAAATGTGAGAGAAATGTGAATGAGCCAAAGACAAAGTGCTTGAAGGTAATCTGAGAGAAGGCTGAATGGGCCATCTAGAAAACGCTTGGAGGTAATGAGAGAAGGGTGAATGAGCCAAGCAGAAAGCATTTGGAGGAAATGCAAGAGAAATGTGAATGAGCCAAAAAGAAAGTGCTTGGAGGAAATGTGAGAGAAGTGTGCATGACCCAAGCAGAAAGAACTTGGAAGAAATGCGAGAGAAGGCTGAATGAGCCAAGTAGAAAGCATTTGGAGGAAATGCAAGAGAAGTGGGAATGAGTCCAGGAGAAAGCGCTTGGAGGAAATGAGAGAGAAAGGTGAATGAGCCAAGCAGAAAGCGCATGGAGGAAATGCGAGAGAAGGCTGAATGAGCCGAGCACAAAGCGCTTGGAGGAAATTCGAGAGAAGGGTGAATGAGCGAAGCAGAAAGAAGTTGGAGGCAATGTGGGAGAAGTGTGAATTAGCGTGGAGGAAATGCGAGAGAAGGGAATGAGCCAAGTATAAAGCCCTTGAAGGAACTGCGAGAGAAGGCTGAATGGGCCAAGCAGAAAGCACTTGGAGGAAATGTGAGACAAGGGTGAATGAGCCAAGCAGAAATCGTTTGGAGGAAATGTGAGAGAAGGGTGAATGAGCCAAGCAGAAAGCGATTGGAGGAAATGTTAGAGAAGCCTGAATGAGGAAAGCAGAATGCGCTTGCAGGAAATGCGAGAGAAGTGTGAATGAGCCAAGCAGAAAGTGCTTGGAGGAACTGCGAGAGAAGGCTGAATGAGTCAAGCAGAAAGAACTTGAAGGTAATGGGAGAGAAGGCTGAGTCAAGGAGAAAGCGCTTGGAGGAAATGCGAGAGAATGCTGAGTCAAGCAGAAAGCGGTTGGAGTAAATGAAAGAGACGGGTGAATGAGCCAAGCAGAAAGCGCTTGGAGGAAATTAAAGAGAAGGGTGAATGAGGCAAGCAGAAAGCGTTTGGAGGAAATGTGAGAGACGGGTGAATGAGCCAAGTAGAAAGCACTTGGAGGAAATGCGAGAGAAGGCTGAATGGGCCAAGCAGAAAGCGCTTGAAGGAAATGCAAGAGATGCGTGAATGACCCAAGCAGAAAGCGCTTGGAAGAAATGCGAGAGAAGGCTGAATGAGCCAAGCAAAAAGTCCTTTGAGAAAATGCGAAGAGAAGGCTGAATGAGCCAAGCAGAAAGTGCTTGGAGGAAATGCGAGAGAGGGATGAATCAGCCAAGCAGAAAGTGCTTGGAGAAAATGGGAGAGACGTCTGAGAGAAGCAACAAGTGCTTGGAGGAAATACGAGAGAACTGTGAATGAGCAAGGGAGAAAGTGCTTGAAAGGAAGGTGAGAGAAGGCTGAATGAGCCAAGGAGAAACCGCTTGGAGGAAATTTGAGAGAAGTGTGAATGACCCAAGCAGAAAGAACTTGGAAGAAATGCGAGAGAAGGCTGAATGAGCCAAGCAGAAAGCACTTGGAGGAAATGTGAGAGAAGTGTGAATGACCCAAGCAGAAAGAACTTGGAAGAAATGCGAGAGAAGGCTGAATGAGCCAAGCAGAAAGCATTTGGAGGAAATGCGAGAGAAGTGGGAATGAGTCCAGGAGAAAGCGCTTGGAGGAAATGAGAGAGAAAGGTGAATGAGCCAAGAAGAAAGCGCATGGAGGAAATGCGAGAGAAGGCTGAGCCAACCAGAAAGTGCTTGGAGGAAATGCGAGAGATGGGTGAATGAGCCAAGCAGAAAGCCCTTGGAGGAAATGCGAGAGACAGGTGAATTAGCCAAGCAGAAAGTCCTTGGAGGAAATGAGAGAGAAGGCTGAGCCAAGGAGAAAACAATTGGAGGAAACGCGAGAGAAGGGTGATTGACCAAAGCAGAAAGCGCTTGGAAGAAGTGCGAGAGAAGGCTGAGCCAAGCAGAAAGTGCTTGGAGGAAATGCGAGAGAAGGCTGAATGAGCCAAGGAGAAAGTACTTTAAGGAAATGTGAGAGAAGGCTGAATGGGCCAATAAGAAAGCGCTTGGAGGAATTACGAGAGAAGTGTGAATGGGCCAAGTAGAAAGTTCTTGGAGGTAATGCGAGAGAAGTGTGAATGAGCGAAGAAAAAAGCGCTTTGAGCAAATGTGACAGAAGGGTGAATGAGCCAAGCAGAAAGTGCATGGAGGAAATGTGAGAGAAGGCTGAGCCAAGGAGAAGCCGCTTGGAGGAAATGTGAGAGAAGTGTGAATGAGCCAAGGAGAAAGAACCTGGAAGAAATACGAGAGAAGGCTGAATGAGCCAAGCAGAAAGCGTTTGGAGGAAATGTGAGAGAAGGCTGAGCCAAGGAGAAAGCGCTTGGAGGAAATGTGAGAGAAGTGTGAATGAGCCAAGGAGAAAGAACCTGGAAGAAATAGGAGAGAAGGCTGAATGAGCCAAGCAGAGAGCGCTTGAAGGAAATGTGAGAGAACGGTGAATAACCCAAGCAAAAAGCGCATGGAGGAAATGCAAGAAAAGGCTGACCCAAGCAGAAAGTGCTTGGAGGTAACGCGATAGAAGGCTGAATGAGCCAAGCAGAAAGCGCTTGGAGGAAATGCGAGAGATGTGTGAATGAGCCAAACAGAAAGCGCTTGGAGGAAATGGGAGAGAAGGCTGAGACAAGCAGAAAGTCCTTGGAGGAAATGCGAGAGAAGTGGGAATGAGTCCAGGAGAAAGCGCTTGGAGGAAATGTGAGAGAAGGGTGAATGAGCCAAGCAGAAAGCGCATGGAGGAAATGTGAGAGAAATGTGAATGAGCCAAAGACAAAGTGCTTGAAGGTAATCTGAGAGAAGGCTGAATGGGCCATCTAGAAAACGCTTGGAGGTAATGAGAGAAGGGTGAATGAGCCAAGCAGAAAGCATTTGGAGGAAATGCGAGAGAAATGTGAATGAGCCAAAAAGTAAGTGCTTGGAGGAAATGCGAGAGAAGGCAGAGCCAAGCAGAAAGTGTTTGGAGGAAATGGGAGAGAAGTCTGAGAGAAGCAGCAAGTGCTTGGAGGAAATACGAGAGAACTGTGAATGAGCAAGGGAGAAAGTGCTTGAAGGGAAGGTGAGAGAAGGCTGAATGAGCCAAGGAGAAACCGCTTGGAGGAACTTTGAGAGAAGTGTGAATGAGCCAAGCAGAAAGCACTTGGAGGAAATGTGAGAGAAGTGTGCATGACCCAAGCAGAAAGAACTTGGAAGAAATGCGAGAGAAGGCTGAATGAGCCAAGCAGAAAGCATTTGGAGGAAATGCGAGAGAAGTGGGAATGAGTCCAGGAGAAAGCGCTTGGAGGAAATGAGAGAGAAAGGTGAATGAGCCAAGAAGAAAGCGCATGGAGGAAATGCGAGAGAAGGCTGAGCCAACCAGAAAGTGCTTGGAGGAAATGCGAGAGATGGGTGAATGAGCCAAGCAGAAAGCCCTTGGAGGAAATGCGAGAGACAGGTGAATTAGCCAAGCAGAAAGTCCTTGGAGGAAATGAGAGAGAAGGCTGAGCCAAGGAGAAAACAATTGGAGGAAATGCGAGAGAAGGGTGATTGACCAAAGCAGAAAGCGCTTGGAAGAAGTGCGAGAGAAGGCTGAGCCAAGCAGAAAGTGCTTGGAGGAAATGCGAGAGAAGGCTGAATGAGCCAAGGAGAAAGTACTTTAAGGAAATGTGAGAGAAGGCTGAATGGGCCAATAAGAAAGCGCTTGGAGGAATTACGAGAGAAGTGTGAATGGGCCAAGTAGAAAGTTCTTGGAGGTAATGCGAGAGAAGTGTGAATGAGCGAAGAAAAAAGCGCTTTGAGCCAATGTGACAGAAGGGTGAATGAGCCAAGCAGAAAGTGCATGGAGGAAATGTGAGAGAAGGCTGAGCCAAGGAGAAACCGCTTGGAGGAAATGTGATAGAAGTGTGAATGAGCCAAGGAGAAAGAACCTGGAAGAAATACGACAGAAGGCTGAATGAGCTAAGCAGAAAGCGTTTGGAGGAAATGTGAGAGAAGGCTGAGCCAAGGAGAAAGCGCTTGGAGGAAATGTGAGAGAAGTGTGAATGAGCCAAGGAGAAAGAACCTGGAAGAAATACGAGAGAAGGCTGAATGAGCCAAGCAGAGAGCGCTTGAAGGAAATGTGAGAGAACGGTGAATAACCCAAGCAAAAAGCGCATAGAGGAAATGCAAGAAAAGGCTGACCCAAGCAGAATGTGCTTGGAGGTAATGCGATAGAAGGCTGAATGAGCCAAGCAGAAAGCGCTTGGAGGAAATGCGAGAGATGTGTGAATGAGCCAAACAGAAAGCGCTTGGAGGAAATGGGAGAGAAGGCTGAGACAAGCAGAAAGTCCTTGGAGGAAATGCGAGAGAAGTGGGAATGAGTCCAGGAGAAAGCGCTTGGAGGAAATGTGAGAGAAGGGTGAATGAGCCAAGCAGAAAGCGCATGGAGGAAATGTGAGAGAAATGTGAATGAGCCAAAGACAAAGTGCTTGAAGGTAATCTGAGAGAAGGCTGAATGGGCCATCTAGAAAACGCTTGGAGGTAATGAGAGAAGGGTGAATGAGCCAAGCAGAAAGCATTTGGAGGAAATGCGAGAGAAATGTGAATGAGCCAAAAAGAAAGTGCTTGGTGGAAATGCGAGAGAAGGCAGAGCCAAGCAGAAAGTGCTTGGAGGAAATGGGAGAGAAGTCTGAGAGAAGCAGCAAGTGCTTGGAGGAAATACGAGAGAACTGTGAATGAGCAAGGGAGAAAGTGCTTGAAGGGAAGGTGAGAGAAGGCTGAATGAGCCAAGGAGAAACCGCTTGGAGGAAATTTGAGAGAAGTGTGAATGAGCCAAGCAGAAAGCACTTGGAGGAAATGTGAGAGAAGTGTGCATGACCCAAGCAGAAAGAACTTGGAAGAAATGCGAGAGAAGGCTGAATGAGCCAAGCAGAAAGCATTTGGAGGAAATGCGAGAGAAGTGGGAATGAGCAAAGCAGAAAGCGACTGGAGGAAATGTTAGAGAAGCGTGAATGAGGAAAGCAGAAAGCGCTTGCAGGAAATGCGAGAGAAGGCTGAGTCAAGCAGAAAGCGGTTGAAGGTAATGCGAGAGAAGGCTGAGGCAAGCAGAAAGTGCTTGTAGGAAATGCGAGAGAAATGTGAATGAGGCAAGCAGAAAGTCCTTGGAGGAAATGAGAGAGAAGGCTGAGCCAAGCAGAAAGCAATTGGAGGAAATGAGAGAGAAGGCTGAATGAGCCAAGCAGAAAGCGCTTGGAAGAAGTGCGAGAGAAGGCTGAGCCAAGCAGAAAGTGCTTGGAGGAAATGAGAGAGAAGGCTGAGCCAAGCAGAAAGCAATTGGAGGAAATGCGAGAGAAGGGTGAATGACCCAAGCAGAAAGCGCTTGGAAGAAGTGCCAGAGAAGGCTGAGCCAAGCAGAAAGTGCTTGGAGGAAATGTGAGAGAAGGCTGAATGAGCCAAGCAGAAAGTGCATGGAGGAAATGTGAGAGAAGGCTGAGCCAAGGAGAAACCGCTTGGAGGAAATGTGAGAGAAGTGTGAATGAGCCAAGGAGAAAGAACCTGGAAGAAATACGAGAGAAGGCTGAATGAGCCAAGCAGAAAGCGTTTGGAGGAAATATGAGAGAAGGCTGAGCCAAGGAGAAAGCGCTTGGAGGAAATGTGAGAGAAGTGTGAATGAGCCAAGGAGAAAGAACCTGGAAGAAATACGAGAGAAGGCTGAATGAGCCAAGCAGAGAGCGCTTGAAGGAAATGTGAGAGAATGGTGAATAACCCAAGCAAAAAGCGCATGGAGGAAATGCAAGAAAAGGCTGACCCAAGCAGAAAGTGCTTGGAGGTTATGCGATAGAAGGCTGAATGAGCCAAGCAGAAAGCGCTTGGAGGAAATGCGAGAGATGTGTGAATGAGCCAAACAGAAAGCGCTTGGAGGAAATGTGAGAGAAGGGTGAATGAGCCAAGCAGAAAGCGCATGGAGGAAATGTGAGAGAAATGTGAATGAGCCAAAGACAAAGTGCTTGAAGGTAATCTGAGAGAAGGCTGAATGGGCCATCTAGAAAACGCTTGGAGGTAATGAGAGAAGGGTGAATGAGCCAAGCAGAAAGCATTTGGAGGAAATGCGAGAGAAATGTGAATGAGCCAAAAAGAAAGTGCTTGGTGGAAATGCGAGAGAAGGCAGAGCCAAGCAGAAAGTGCTTGGAGGAAATGGGAGAGAAGTCTGAGAGAAGCAGCAAGTGCTTGGAGGAAATACGAGAGAACTGTGAATGAGCAAGGGAGAAAGTGCTTGAAGGGAAGGTGAGAGAAGGCTGAATGAGCCAAGGAGAAACCGCTTGGAGGAAATTTGAGAGAAGTGTGAATGAGCCAAGCAGAAAGCACTTGGAGGAAATGTGAGAGAAGTGTGCATGACCCAAGCAGAAAGAACTTGGAAGAAATGCGAGAGAAGGCTGAATGAGCCAAGCAGAAAGCATTTGGAGGAAATGCGAGAGAAGTGGGAATGAGCAAAGCAGAAAGCGACTGGAGGAAATGTTAGAGAAGCGTGAATGAGGAAAGCAGAAAGCGCTTGCAGGAAATGCGAGAGAAGGCTGAGTCAAGCAGAAAGCGGTTGAAGGTAATGCGAGAGAAGGCTGAGGCAAGCAGAAAGTGCTTGTAGGAAATGCGAGAGAAATGTGAATGAGGCAAGCAGAAAGTCCTTGGAGGAAATGAGAGAGAAGGCTGAGCCAAGCAGAAAGCAATTGGAGGAAATGAGAGAGAAGGCTGAATGAGCCAAGCAGAAAGCGCTTGGAAGAAGTGCGAGAGAAGGCTGAGCCAAGCAGAAAGTGCTTGGAGGAAATGAGAGAGAAGGCTGAGCCAAGCAGAAAGCAATTGGAGGAAATGCGAGAGAAGGGTGAATGACCCAAGCAGAAAGCGCTTGGAAGAAGTGCCAGAGAAGGCTGAGCCAAGCAGAAAGTGCTTGGAGGAAATGTGAGAGAAGGCTGAATGAGCCAAGCAGAAAGTGCATGGAGGAAATGTGAGAGAAGGCTGAGCCAAGGAGAAACCGCTTGGAGGAAATGTGAGAGAAGTGTGAATGAGCCAAGGAGAAAGAACCTGGAAGAAATACGAGAGAAGGCTGAATGAGCCAAGCAGAAAGCGTTTGGAGGAAATATGAGAGAAGGCTGAGCCAAGGAGAAAGCGCTTGGAGGAAATGTGAGAGAAGTGTGAATGAGCCAAGGAGAAAGAACCTGGAAGAAATACGAGAGAAGGCTGAATGAGCCAAGCAGAGAGCGCTTGAAGGAAATGTGAGAGAATGGTGAATAACCCAAGCAAAAAGCGCATGGAGGAAATGCAAGAAAAGGCTGACCCAAGCAGAAAGTGCTTGGAGGTTATGCGATAGAAGGCTGAATGAGCCAAGCAGAAAGCGCTTGGAGGAAATGCGAGAGATGTGTGAATGAGCCAAACAGAAAGCGCTTGGAGGAAATGTGAGAGAAGGGTGAATGAGCCAAGCAGAAAGCGCATGGAGGAAATGTGAGAGAAATGTGAATGAGCCAAAGACAAAGTGCTTGAAGGTAATCTGAGAGAAGGCTGAATGGGCCATCTAGAAAACGCTTGGAGGTAATGAGAGAAGGGTGAATGAGCCAAGCAGAAAGCATTTGGAGGAAATGCGAGAGAAATGTGAATGAGCCAAAAAGAAAGTGCTTGGTGGAAATGCGAGAGAAGGCAGAGCCAAGCAGAAAGTGCTTGGAGGAAATGGGAGAGAAGTCTGAGAGAAGCAGCAAGTGCTTGGAGGAAATACGAGAGAACTGTGAATGAGCAAGGGAGAAAGTGCTTGAAGGGAAGGTGAGAGAAGGCTGAATGAGCCAAGGAGAAACCGCTTGGAGGAAATTTGAGAGAAGTGTGAATGAGCCAAGCAGAAAGCACTTGGAGGAAATGTGAGAGAAGTGTGCATGACCCAAGCAGAAAGAACTTGGAAGAAATGCGAGAGAAGGCTGAATGACCCGAGCAGAAAGCGCTTGGAAGAAGTGCGAGAGAAGGCTGAGCCAAGCAGAAAGTGCTTGGAGGCAATGAGAGAGAAGGCTGAGCCAAGCAGAAAGCAATTGGAGGAAATGCGAGAGAAGGGTGAATGACCCAAGCAGAAAGTGCTTGGAAGAAGTGCCAGAGAAGGCTGAGCCAAGCAGAAAGTGCTTGGAGGAAATGCGAGAGAAGGCTGAATGAGCCAAGCAGAAAGTGCATGGAAGAAATACGAGAGAAGGCTGAATGAGCCAAGCAGAAAGCGTTTGGAGGAAATGTGAGAGAAGGCTGAGCCAAGGACAAAGCGCTTGGAGGAAATGTGAGAGAAGTGTGAATGAGCCAAGGAGAAAGAACCTGGAAGAAATACAAGAGAAGGCTGAATGAGCCAAGCAGAGAGCGCTTGAAGGAAATGTGAGAGAACGGTGAATAACCCAAGCAAAAAGTGGATGGAGGAAATGCAAGAAAAGGCTGACCCAAGCAGAAAGTGCTTGGAGGTAATGCGATACCGGTAGAAGGCTGAATGAGCCAAGCAGAAAGCGCTTGGAGGAAATGCGAGAGATGTGTGAATGAGCCAAACAGAAAGCGCTTGGAGGAAATGAGAGAGAAGGCTGAGACAAGCAGAAAGTCCTTGGAGGAAATGCGAGAGAAGTGGGAATGAGTCCAGGAGAAAGCGCTTGGAGGAAATGTGAGAGAAGGGTGAATGAGCCAAGCAGAAAGCGCATGGAGGAAATGTGAGAGAAATGTGAATGAGCCAAAGACAAAGTGCTTGAAGGTAATCTGAGAGAAGGCTGAATGGGCCATCTAGAAAACGCTTGGAGGTAATGAGAGAAGGGTGAATGAGCCAAGCAGAAAGCATTTGGAGGAAATGCGAGAGAAATGTGAATGAGCCAAAAAGAAAGTGCTTGGTGGAAATGCGAGAGAAGGCAGAGCCAAGCAGAAAGTGCTTGGAGGAAATGGGAGAGAAGTCTGAGAGAAGCAGCAAGTGCTTGGAGGAAATACGAGAGAACTGTGAATGAGCAAGGGAGAAAGTGCTTGAAGGGAAGGTGAGAGAAGGCTGAATGAGCCAAGGAGAAACCGCTTGGAGGAAATTTGAGAGAAGTGTGAATGAGCCAAGCAGAAAGCACTTGGAGGAAATGTGAGAGAAGTGTGCATGACCCAAGCAGAAAGAACTTGGAAGAAATGCGAGAGAAGGCTGAATGAGCCAAGCAGAAAGCATTTGGAGGAAATGCGAGAGAAGTGGGAATGAGTCCAGGAGAAAGCGCTTGGAGGAAATGCGAGAGATGTGTGAATGAGCCAAACAGAAAGCACTTGGAGGAAATGCGAGAGAAGGCTGAGACAAGCAGAAAGTCCTTGGAGGAAATGCGAGAGAAGTGGGAATGAGTCCAGGAGAAAGCGCTTGGAGGAAATGTGAGAGAAGGGTGAATGAGCCAAGCAGAAAGCGCATAGAGGAAATGTGAGAGAAATGTGAATGAGCCAAAGACAAAGTGCTTGAAGGTAATCTGAGAGAAGGCTGAATGGGCCATCTAGAAAACGCTTGGAGGTATTGAGAGAAGGGTGAATGAGCCAAGCAGAAAGCATTTGGAGGAAATGCAAGAGAAATGTGAATGAGCCAAAAAGAAAGTGCTTGGAGGAAATGTGAGAGAAGTGTGCATGACCCAAGCAGAAAGAACTTGGAAGAAATGCGAGAGAAGGCTGAATGAGCCAAGTAGAAAGCATTTGGAGGAAATGCAAGAGAAGTGGGAATGAGTCCAGGAGAAAGCGCTTGGAGGAAATGAGAGAGAAAGGTGAATGAGCCAAGCAGAAAGCGCATGGAGGAAATGCGAGAGAAGGCTGAATGAGCCGAGCACAAAGCGCTTGGAGGAAATTCGAGAGAAGGGTGAATGAGCGAAGCAGAAAGAAGTTGGAGGCAATGTGGGAGAAGTGTGAATTAGCGTGGAGGAAATGCGAGAGACGGGAATGAGCCAAGTATAAAGCCCTTGAAGGAACTGCGAGAGAAGGCTGAATGGGCCAAGCAGAAAGCACTTGGAGGAAATGTGAGACAAGGGTGAATGAGCCAAGCAGAAATCGTTTGGAGGAAATGTGAGAGAAGGGTGAATGAGCCAAGCAGAAAGCGATTGGAGGAAATGTTAGAGAAGCCTGAATGAGGAAAGCAGAATGCGCTTGCAGGAAATGCGAGAGAAGTGTGAATGAGCCAAGCAGAAAGTGCTTGGAGGAACTGCGAGAGAAGGCTGAATGAGTCAAGCAGAAAGAACTTGAAGGTAATGGGAGAGAAGGCTGAGTCAAGGAGAAAGCGCTTGGAGGAAATGCGAGAGAATGCTGAGTCAAGCAGAAAGCGGTTGGAGTAAATGAAAGAGACGGGTGAATGAGCCAAGCAGAAAGCGCTTGGAGGAAATTAAAGAGAAGGGTGAATGAGGCAAGCAGAAAGCGTTTGGAGGAAATGTGAGAGACGGGTGAATGAGCCAAGTAGAAAGCACTTGGAGGAAATGCGAGAGAAGGCTGAATGGGCCAAGCAGAAAGCGCTTGAAGGAAATGCAAGAGATGCGTGAATGACCCAAGCAGAAAGCGCTTGGAAGAAATGCGAGAGAAGGCTGAATGAGCCAAGCAAAAAGTCCTTTGAGAAAATGCGAAGAGAAGGCTGAATGAGCCAAGCAGAAAGTACTTTAAGGAAATGTGAGAGAAGGGTGAATGAGCCAAGCAGAAAGCGCTTGGAGGAAATGCGAGAGATGTGTGAATGAGCCAAACAGAAAGCGCTTGGAGGAAATGAGAGAGAAGGCTGAGACAAGCAGAAAGTCCTTGGAGGAAATGCGAGAGAAGTGGGAATGAGTCCAGGAGAAAGCGCTTGGAGGAAATGTGAGAGAAGGGTGAATGAGCCAAGCAGAAAGCGCATGGAGGAAATGTGAGAGAAATGTGAATGAGCCAAAGACAAAGTGCTTGAAGGTAATCTGAGAGAAGGCTGAATGGGCCATCTAGAAAACGCTTGGAGGTAATGAGAGAAGGGTGAATGAGCCAAGCAGAAAGCATTTGGAGGAAATGCGAGAGAAATGTGAATGAGCCAAAAAGAAAGTGCTTGGTGGAAATGCGAGAGAAGGCAGAGCCAAGCAGAAAGTGCTTGGAGGAAATGGGAGAGAAGTCTGAGAGAAGCAGCAAGTGCTTGGAGGAAATACGAGAGAACTGTGAATGAGCAAGGGAGAAAGTGCTTGAAGGGAAGGTGAGAGAAGGCTGAATGAGCCAAGGAGAAACCGCTTGGAGGAAATTTGAGAGAAGTGTGAATGAGCCAAGCAGAAAGCACTTGGAGGAAATGTGAGAGAAGTGTGCATGACCCAAGCAGAAAGAACTTGGAAGAAATGCGAGAGAAGGCTGAATGAGCCAAGCAGAAAGCATTTGGAGGAAATGCGAGAGAAGTGGGAATGAGTCCAGGAGAAAGCGCTTGGAGGAAATGCGAGAGATGTGTGAATGAGCCAAACAGAAAGCACTTGGAGGAAATGCGAGAGAAGGCTGAGACAAGCAGAAAGTCCTTGGAGGAAATGCGAGAGAAGTGGGAATGAGTCCAGGAGAAAGCGCTTGGAGGAAATGTGAGAGAAGGGTGAATGAGCCAAGCAGAAAGCGCATAGAGGAAATGTGAGAGAAATGTGAATGAGCCAAAGACAAAGTGCTTGAAGGTAATCTGAGAGAAGGCTGAATGGGCCATCTAGAAAACGCTTGGAGGTAATGAGAGAAGGGTGAATGAGCCAAGCAGAAAGCATTTGGAGGAAATGCAAGAGAAATGTGAATGAGCCAAAAAGAAAGTGCTTGGAGGAAATGTGAGAGAAGTGTGCATGATCCAAGCAGAAAGAACTTGGAAGAAATGCGAGAGAAGGCTGAATGAGCCAAGTAGAAAGCATTTGGAGGAAATGCAAGAGAAGTGGGAATGAGTCCAGGAGAAAGCGCTTGGAGGAAATGAGAGAGAAAGGTGAATGAGCCAAGCAGAAAGCGCATGGAGGAAATGCGAGAGAAGGCTGAATGAGCCGAGCACAAAGCGCTTGGAGGAAATTCGAGAGAAGGGTGAATGAGCGAAGCAGAAAGAAGTTGGAGGCAATGTGGGAGAAGTGTGAATTAGCGTGGAGGAAATGCGAGAGAAGGGAATGAGCCAAGTATAAAGCCCTTGAAGGAACTGCGAGAGAAGGCTGAATGGGCCAAGCAGAAAGCACTTGGAGGAAATGTGAGACAAGGGTGAATGAGCCAAGCAGAAATCGTTTGGAGGAAATGTGAGAGAAGGGTGAATGAGCCAAGCAGAAAGCGATTGGAGGAAATGTTAGAGAAGCCTGAATGAGGAAAGCAGAATGCGCTTGCAGGAAATGCGAGAGAAGTGTGAATGAGCCAAGCAGAAAGTGCTTGGAGGAACTGCGAGAGAAGGCTGAATGAGTCAAGCAGAAAGAACTTGAAGGTAATGGGAGAGAAGGCTGAGTCAAGGAGAAAGCGCTTGGAGGAAATGCGAGAGAATGCTGAGTCAAGCAGAAAGCGGTTGGAGTAAATGAAAGAGACGGGTGAATGAGCCAAGCAGAAAGCGCTTGGAGGAAATTAAAGAGAAGGGTGAATGAGGCAAGCAGAAAGCGTTTGGAGGAAATGTGAGAGACGGGTGAATGAGCCAAGTAGAAAGCACTTGGAGGAAATGCGAGAGAAGGCTGAATGGGCCAAGCAGAAAGCGCTTGAAGGAAATGCAAGAGATGCGTGAATGACCCAAGCAGAAAGCGCTTGGAAGAAATGCGAGAGAAGGCTGAATGAGCCAAGCAAAAAGTCCTTTGAGAAAATGCGAAGAGAAGGCTGAATGAGCCAAGCAGAAAGTGCTTGGAGGAAATGCGAGAGAGGGATGAATCAGCCAAGCAGAAAGTGCTTGGAGAAAATGGGAGAGACGTCTGAGAGAAGCAACAAGTGCTTGGAGGAAATACGAGAGAACTGTGAATGAGCAAGGGAGAAAGTGCTTGAAAGGAAGGTGAGAGAAGGCTGAATGAGCCAAGGAGAAACCGCTTGGAGGAAATTTGAGAGAAGTGTGAATGACCCAAGCAGAAAGAACTTGGAAGAAATGCGAGAGAAGGCTGAATGAGCCAAGCAGAAAGCACTTGGAGGAAATGTGAGAGAAGTGTGAATGACCCAAGCAGAAAGAACTTGGAAGAAATGCGAGAGAAGGCTGAATGAGCCAAGCAGAAAGCATTTGGAGGAAATGCGAGAGAAGTGGGAATGAGTCCAGGAGAAAGCGCTTGGAGGAAATGAGAGAGAAAGGTGAATGAGCCAAGAAGAAAGCGCATGGAGGAAATGCGAGAGAAGGCTGAGCCAACCAGAAAGTGCTTGGAGGAAATGCGAGAGATGGGTGAATGAGCCAAGCAGAAAGCCCTTGGAGGAAATGCGAGAGACAGGTGAATTAGCCAAGCAGAAAGTCCTTGGAGGAAATGAGAGAGAAGGCTGAGCCAAGGAGAAAACAATTGGAGGAAACGCGAGAGAAGGGTGATTGACCAAAGCAGAAAGCGCTTGGAAGAAGTGCGAGAGAAGGCTGAGCCAAGCAGAAAGTGCTTGGAGGAAATGCGAGAGAAGGCTGAATGAGCCAAGGAGAAAGTACTTTAAGGAAATGTGAGAGAAGGCTGAATGGGCCAATAAGAAAGCGCTTGGAGGAATTACGAGAGAAGTGTGAATGGGCCAAGTAGAAAGTTCTTGGAGGTAATGCGAGAGAAGTGTGAATGAGCGAAGAAAAAAGCGCTTTGAGCAAATGTGACAGAAGGGTGAAAGAGCCAAGCAGAAAGTGCATGGAGGAAATGTGAGAGAAGGCTGAGCCAAGGAGAAGCCGCTTGGAGGAAATGTGAGAGAAGTGTGAATGAGCCAAGGAGAAAGAACCTGGAAGAAATACGAGAGAAGGCTGAATGAGCCAAGCAGAAAGCGTTTGGAGGAAATGTGAGAGAAGGCTGAGCCAAGGAGAAAGCGCTTGGAGGAAATGTGAGAGAAGTGTGAATGAGCCAAGGAGAAAGAACCTGGAAGAAATAGGAGAGAAGGCTGAATGAGCCAAGCAGAGAGCGCTTGAAGGAAATGTGAGAGAACGGTGAATAACCCAAGCAAAAAGCGCATGGAGGAAATGCAAGAAAAGGCTGACCCAAGCAGAAAGTGCTTGGAGGTAACGCGATAGAAGGCTGAATGAGCCAAGCAGAAAGCGCTTGGAGGAAATGCGAGAGATGTGTGAATGAGCCAAACAGAAAGCGCTTGGAGGAAATGGGAGAGAAGGCTGAGACAAGCAGAAAGTCCTTGGAGGAAATGCGAGAGAAGTGGGAATGAGTCCAGGAGAAAGCGCTTGGAGGAAATGTGAGAGAAGGGTGAATGAGCCAAGCAGAAAGCGCATGGAGGAAATGTGAGAGAAATGTGAATGAGCCAAAGACAAAGTGCTTGAAGGTAATCTGAGAGAAGGCTGAATGGGCCATCTAGAAAACGCTTGGAGGTAATGAGAGAAGGGTGAATGAGCCAAGCAGAAAGCATTTGGAGGAAATGCGAGAGAAATGTGAATGAGCCAAAAAGTAAGTGCTTGGAGGAAATGCGAGAGAAGGCAGAGCCAAGCAGAAAGTGTTTGGAGGAAATGGGAGAGAAGTCTGAGAGAAGCAGCAAGTGCTTGGAGGAAATACGAGAGAACTGTGAATGAGCAAGGGAGAAAGTGCTTGAAGGGAAGGTGAGAGAAAGCTGAATGAGCCAAGGAGAAACCGCTTGGAGGAAATTTGAGAGAAGTGTGAATGAGCCAAGCAGAAAGCACTTGGAGGAAATGTGAGAGAAGTGTGCATGACCCAAGCAGAAAGAACTTGGAAGAAATGCGAGAGAAGGCTGAATGAGCCAAGCAGAAAGCATTTGGAGGAAATGCGAGAGAAGTGGGAATGAGTCCAGGAGAAAGTACTTTAAGGAAATGTGAGAGAAGGGTGAATGAGCCAAGCAGAAAGCGCATGGAGGAAATGCGAGAGATGTGTGAATGAGCCAAACAGAAAGCGCTTGGAGGAAATGCGAGAGAAGGCTGAGACAAGCAGAAAGTCCTTGGAGGAAATGCGAGAGAAGTGGGAATGAGTCCAGGAGAAAGCGCTTGGAGGAAATGTGAGAGAAGGGTGAATGAGCCAAGCAGAAAGCGCATGGAGGAAATGTGAGAGAAATGTGAATGAGCCAAAGACAAAGTGCTTGAAGGTAATCTGAGAGAAGGCTGAATGGGCCATCTAGAAAACGCTTGGAGGTAATGAGAGAAGGGTGAATGAGCCAAGCAGAAAGCATTTGGAGGAAATGCGAGAGAAATGTGAATGAGCCAAAAAGAAAGTGCTTGGTGGAAATGCGAGAGAAGGCAGAGCCAAGCAGAAAGTGCTTGGAGGAAATACGAGAGAACTGTGAATGAGCAAGGGAGAAAGTGCTTGAAGGGAAGGTGAGAGAAGGCTGAATGAGCCAAGGAGAAACCGCTTGGAGGAACTTTGAGAGAAGTGTGAATGAGCCAAGCAGAAAGCACTTGGAGGAAATGTGAGAGAAGTGTGCATGACCCAAGCAGAAAGAACTTGGAAGAAATGCGAGAGAAGGCTGAATGAGCCAAGCAGAAAGCATTTGGAGGAAATGCGAGAGAAGTGGGAATGAGTCCAGGAGAAAGCGCTTGGAGGAAATGAGAGAGAAAGGTGAATGAGCCAAGCAGAAAGCGCATGGAGGAAATGCGAGAGAAGGCTGAGCCAACCAGAAAGTGCTTGGAGGAAATGCGAGAGATGGGTGAATGAGCCAAGCAGAAAGCCCTTGGAGGAAATGCGAGAGAAGGGTGAATGACCCAAGCAGAAAGTCCTTGGAGGAAATGAGAGAGAAGGCTGAGCCAAGGAGAAAACAATTGGAGGAAATGCGAGAGAAGGGTGATTGGCCAAAGCAGAAAGCGCTTGGAAGAAGTGCGAGAGAAGGCTGAGCCAAGCAGAAAGTGCTTGGAGGAAATGCGAGAGAAGGCTGAATGAGCCAAGGAGAAAGTACTTTAAGGAAATGTGAGAGAAGGCTGAATGGGCCAATAAGAAAGCGCTTGGAGGAATTACGAGAGAAGTGTAAATGGGCCAAGTAGAAAGTTCTTGGAGGTAATGCGAGAGAAGTGTGAATGAGCGAAGAAAAAAGCGCTTTGAGCAAATGTGACAGAAGGGTGAATGAGCCAAGCAGAAAGTGCATGGAGGAAATGTGAGAGAAGGCTGAGCCAAGGAGAAACCGCTTGGAGGAAATGTGAGAGAAGTGTGAATGAGCCAAGGAGAAAGAACCTGGAAGAAATACGAGAGAAGGCTGAATGAGCCAAGCAGAAAGCGTTTGGAGGAAATGTGAGAGAAGGCTGAGCCAAGGAGAAAGCGCTTGGAGGAAATGTGAGAGAAGTGTGAATGAGCCAAGGAGAAAGAACCTGGAAGAAATAGGAGAGAAGGCTGAATGAGCCAAGCAGAGAGCGCTTGAAGGAAATGTGAGAGAACGGTGAATAACCCAAGCAAAAAGCGCATGGAGGAAATGCAAGAAAAGGCTGACCCAAGCAGAAAGTGCTTGGAGGTAATGCGATAGAAGGCTGAATGAGCCAAGCAGAAAGCGCTTGGAGGAAATGCGAGAGATAGGTGAATTAGCCAAGCAGAAAGCACTTGAAGGAAATGCGAGAGAAGTGTGAATCAGCCAAGCAGAAAGTGATTGGAGGAAATGAGAGAGAAATGTGAATGAGGCAAGCAGAAAGTCCTTGGAGGAAATGAGAGAGAAGGCTGAGCC
The DNA here is from genome assembly GCA_034064705.1 of Bothrops alternatus. Classification (NCBI taxonomy): domain Eukaryota; kingdom Metazoa; phylum Chordata; class Lepidosauria; order Squamata; family Viperidae; genus Bothrops; species Bothrops alternatus. The sequence goes on from JARGCV010000105.1 coordinate 4,166,639, forward strand.
AAGCAGAAAGCAATTGGAGGAAATGCGAGAGAAGGCTGAATGACCCGAGCAGAAAGCGCTTGGAAGAAGTGCGAGAGAAGGCTGAGCCAAGCAGAAAGTGCTTGGAGGAAATGTGAGAGACCAGTGAATGAGCCAAGCAGAAAGCACTTGGAGGTAATGCGGTAGAAGGCTGAATGAGCCAAGCAGAAAGCGCTTGGAGGAAATGCGAGAGATGTGTGAATGAGCCAAACAGAAAGCGCTTGGAGGAAATGCGAGAGAAGGCTGAGACAAGCAGAAAGTCCTTGGAGGAAATGCGAGAGAAGTGTGAATGAGCCAAACAGAAAGCGCTTGGAGGAAATGTGAGAGAAGGGTGAATGAGCCAAGCAGAAAGCGCATGGAGGAAATGTGAGAGAAATGTGAATGAGCCAAAGACAAAGTGCTTGAAGGTAATCTGAGAGAAGGCTGAATGGGCCATCTAGAAAACGCTTGGAGGTAATGAGAGAAGGGTGAATGAGCCAAGCAGAAAGCATTTGGAGGAAATGCGAGAGAAATGTGAATGAGCCAAAAAGAAAGTGCTTGGTGGAAATGCGAGAGAAGGCAGAGCCAAGCAGAAAGTGCTTGGAGGAAATGGGAGAGAAGTCTGAGAGAAGCAGCAAGTGCTTGGAGGAAATACGAGAGAACTGTGAATGAGCAAGGGAGAAAGTGCTTGAAGGGAAGGTGAGAGAAAGCTGAATGAGCCAAGGAGAAACCGCTTGGAGGAAATTTGAGAGAAGTGTGAATGAGCCAAGCAGAAAGCACTTGGAGGAAATAACAGAGACAGGTGAATGAACTAAGCAGAACGCACTTTGAGGAAATGTGAGAGAAGGCTGAATGAGCCAATCAAAAAGTGCTTGGAGGAAATACGAGAGAAGTGTGAATGAGCCAAGCAGAAAGCACTTGGAGAAAATGCGAGAGAAGGGTGAATGACCCAAGCAGAAAGCGCTTTGGAAGAAATGCGAGAGAAGGCTGAGCCAAGCAGAAAGCACTTGGAGGAAATGTGAGAGAAGGCTGAATGAGCCAATCAAAAAGCGCTTGGAGGAGGAAATAGGAGAGAAGTGTGAATGAGCCAAGCAGAAAGGACTTGGAGAAAATGCGAGAGAAGTGTGAATGAGCCAAACAGAAAGCTTTTGGAGGAAATGTGAGAGAAGGGTGAATGACCCAAGCAGAAAGCGCTTGGAGGAAATGTGAGAGAAGGTTGAGACAAGCAGAAAGTCCTTGGAGGAAAAGCGAGAGAACTTTGAATGACCCAAGGAGAAAGCACTCAGAGGAAATACGAGAGAAAGGTGAATGAGCCAATCAAAAAGCGCTTGGAGGAAATACGAGAGAAGTGCGAATGAGCCAAGCAGAAAGCACTTGGAGAAAATGCGAGAGAAGTGAGAAAGAGCGAAGCAGAAAGTGATTGGAGGAAATGCGAGAGAAGGGTGAATGACCCAAGCAGAAAGCGCTTGGAGGAAATGCGATAGAAGGCTGAATGAGCCAATCAAAAAGCGCTTGGAGGAAATGCGAGAGATGTGTGAATGAGCCAAGCAGAAAGCACTTGGAGGAAATGTGAGAGAAGGCTGAATGAGCCAATCAAAAAGCGCTTGGAGGAAATGCGAGAGATGTGTGAATGAGCCAAGCAGAAAGCGCATGGAGGAAATGCAAGAAAAGGCTGAGCCAAGCAGAAAGCGCTTGGAGGAAATGTGAGAGAAGGTTGAGACAAGCAGAAAGTCCTTGGAGGAAATGCCAGAGAACTTTGAATGAGCCAAGGAGAAAGCACTTGGAAAAAATACGAGAGACAGGTGAATGAGCCAAATAGAAAGCACTTGGAGGAAATGTGAGAGAAGGCTGCATGAGCCAATCAAAATGCGCTTGGAGGAATGCGTTAGAAGGCTGAATGAGCCAATAAAAAAGCGCTTGGAGGAAATACAAGAGAAGTGTGAATGAGCCAAACAGAAAGCTTTTGGAGGAAATGTGAGAGAAGGTTGAGACAACCATAAAGTGCTTGGAGGAGATGTGAGAGAAGGTTGAGACAAGCAGAAAGTCCTTGGAGGAAATGCGAGAGAACTTTGAATGACCCACGGAGAAAGCACTTGGAGGAAATACCAGAGACAGGTGAATTCACAGAGAAGTGTGCATGAGCCAAGGAGAAAGCGCTTGGAAGAAATTCTAGAGAAGGCTGAGCCAAGCAGAAAGTGCTTGGAGGAAATGCGACAGAAGGCTGAATGAGCCAATCAAAAAGCGCTTGGAGGAAATGCGAGAGATGTGTGAATGAGCCAAGCAGAAAGCGCATGGAGGAAACGCAAGAAAAAACTGAGCCAAGGAGAAAGCGCTTGGAGGAACTGTGAGAGAAGGTTGAGACAAGCAGAAAATCCTTGAAGGAAATGCGAGAGAACTTTGAATGACCCACGGAGAAAGCACTTGGAGGAAATACCAGAGACAGGTGAATGAACTAAGCAGAACGCACTTGGAGGAAATGTGAGAGAAGGCTGAATGAGCCAATCAAAAAGTGCTTGGAGGAAATACGAGAGAAGTGTGAATGAGCCAAGCAGAAAGCACTTGGAGGAAATGTGAGAGAAGGCTGAATGAGCCAATCAAAAAGCGCTTGGAGGAGGAAATAGGACAGAAGTGTGAATGAGCCAAGCAGAAAGCACTTTGAGAAAATGTGAGAGAAGTGTGAATGAGCCAAACAGAAAGCTTTTGGAGGAAATGCGAGAGAAGGGTGAATGACCCAAGCAGAAAGCGCTTGGAGGAAATGCGATAGAAGGCTGAATGAGCCAATCAAAAAGCGCTTGGAGGAAATGCGAGAGATGTGTGAATGAGCCAAGCAGAAAGCGCATGGAGGAAATGCAAGAAAAGGCTGAGCCAAGCAGAAAGCGCTTGGAGGAAATGTGAGAGAAGGTTGAGACAAGCAGAAAGTCCTTGGAGGAAATGCCAGAGAACTTTGAATGAGCCAAGGAGAAAGCACTTGGAAAAAATACGAGAGACAGGTGAATGAGCCAAATAGAAAGCACTTGGAGGAAATGTGAGAGAAGGCTGCATGAGCCAATCAAAATGCGCTTGGAGGAATGCGTTAGAAGGCTGAATGAGCCAATAAAAAAGCGCTTGGAGGAAATACAAGAGAAGTGTGAATGAGCCAAACAGAAAGCTTTTGGAGGAAATGTGAGAGAAGGTTGAGACAACCATAAAGTGCTTGGAGGAGATGTGAGAGAAGGTTGAGACAAGCAGAAAGTCCTTGGAGGAAATGCGAGAGAACTTTGAATGACCCACGGAGAAAGCACTTGGAGGAAATACCAGAGACAGGTGAATTCACAGAGAAGTGTGCATGAGCCAAGGAGAAAGCGCTTGGAAGAAATTCTAGAGAAGGCTGAGCCAAGCAGAAAGTGCTTGGAGGAAATGCGACAGAAGGCTGAATGAGCCAATCAAAAAGCGCTTGGAGGAAATGCGAGAGATGTGTGAATGAGCCAAGCAGAAAGCGCATGGAGGAAACGCAAGAAAAAACTGAGCCAAGGAGAAAGCGCTTGGAGGAACTGTGAGAGAAGGTTGAGACAAGCAGAAAATCCTTGAAGGAAATGCGAGTGAACTTTGAATGACCCACGGAGAAAGCACTTGGAGGAAATACCAGAGACAGGTGAATGAACTAAGCAGAACGCACTTGGAGGAAATGTGAGAGAAGGCTGAATGAGCCAATCAAAAAGTGCTTGGAGGAAATACGAGAGAAGTGTGAATGAGCCAAGCAGAAAGCACTTGGAGGAAATGTGACAGAAGGCTGAATGAGCCAATCAAAAAGCGCTTGGAGGAGGAAATAGGACAGAAGTGTGAATGAGCCAAGCAGAAAGCACTTGGAGAAAATGTGAGAGAAGTGTGAATGAGCCAAGCAGAAGGCACTTGGAGGAAATTTGAGAGAAGGCTGAATGAGCCAAGCAGAAAGCGCATGGAGGAAATGCAAGAAAAGGCTGAGCCAAGCAGAAAGCGCTTGGAGTAAATGTGAGAGAAGGTTGAGACAAGCATAAAGTGCTTGGATGAAATGTGAGAGAAGGTTGAGACAAGCAGAAAGTCCTTGGAGGAAATGCGAGAGAACTTTGAATGACCCAAGGAGAAAGCACTTGGAGGAAATACGAGAGACAGGTGAATGAGCCAATCAAAAAGCTTTTGGAGGAAATGCGAGAGAAGGGTGAATGACCCAAGCAGAAAGCGCTTGGAGGAAATGCGAGAGAAGGCTGAATGAGCCAATCAAAAAGCGCTTGGAGGAAATGCGAGAGATGTGTGAATGAGCCAAGCAGAAAGCGCATGGAGGAAATGCAAGAAAAGGCTGAGCCAAGCAGAAAGCGCTTGAAGGAAATGTGAGAGAAGGTTGAGACAAGCAGAAAGTCCTTGGAGGAAATGCCAGAGAACTTTGAATGAGCCAAGGAGAAAGCACTTGGAAAAAATACGAGAGACAGGTGAATGAGCCAAGCAGAAGGCACTTGTTGGAAATGTGAGAGAAGGTTGAGACAAGCAGAAAGTCCTTGGAGGAAATGCGAGAGAACTTTGAATGACCCAAGGAGAAAGCACTTGGAGGAAATACGAGAGAAGTGTGAATGAGCCAAGCAGAAAGCACTTAGAGGAAATGCAAGAAAAGGCTGAGCCAAGCAGAAAGCGCTTGGAGTAAATGTGAGAGAAGGTTGAGACAAGCATAAAGTGCTTGGATGAAATGTGAGAGAAGGTTGAGACAAGCAGAAAGTCCTTGGAGGAAATGCGAGAGAACTTTGAATGACCCAAGGAGAAAGCACTTGGAGGAAATACGAGAGACAGGTGAATGAGCCAATCAAATAGCGCTTGGAGGAAATACGAGAGAAGTGTGAATGAGCCAAGCAGAAAGCACTTGGAGAAAATGCGAGAGAAGGGTGAATGACCCAAGCAGAAAGCGCTTTGGAAGAAATGCGAGAGAAGGCTTAGCCAAGCAGAAAGTGCTTGGAGGAAATGCGACAGAAGGCTGAATGAGCCTATCAAAAAGCGCTTGGAGGAAATGCGAGAGATGTGTGCATGAGCCAAGCAGAAAGCGCATGGAGGAAATGCAAGAAAAGGCTGAGCCAAGCAGAAAGCGCTTGGAGGAAATTTGAGAGAAGGTTGAGACAAGCAGAAAATCCTTGAAGGAAATGCGAGAGAACTTTCAATGACCCACGGAGAAAGCACTTGGAGGAAATATGAGAGACAAGTGAATGAGCCAAGCAGAAAGCACTTGGAGGAAATGTGAGAGAAGGCTGAATGAGCCAATCAAAAAGCGCTTGGAGGAGGAAATAGGAGAGAAGTGTGAATGAGCCAAGCAGAAAGCACATGGAGGAAATGCGAGAGAAATGTGAATGAGCCAAACAGAAAGCTTTTGGAGGAAATGTGAGAGAAGGGTGAATGACCCAAGCAGAAATTGCTTGGAAGAAATGCGAGAGAAGGCTGAGCCAAGCAGAAAGCGCATGGAGGAAATGGAAGAAAAGGCTGAGCCAAGCAGAAAGCGCTTGGAGGAAATGCGAGAGATGTGTGAATGAGCCAAACAGAAAGCGCTTGGAGGAAATGAGAGAGAAGGCTGAGACAAGCAGAAAGTCCTTGGAGGAAATGCGAGAGAAGTGGGAATGAGTCCAGGAGAAAGCGCTTGGAGGAAATGTGAGAGAAGGGTGAATGAGCCAAGCAGAAAGCGCATGGAGGAAATGTGAGAGAAATGTGAATGAGCCAAAGACAAAGTGCTTGAAGGTAATCTGAGAGAAGGCTGAATGGGCCATCTAGAAAACGCTTGGAGGTAATGAGAGAAGGGTGAATGAGCCAAGCAGAAAGCATTTGGAGGAAATGCGAGAGAAATGTGAATGAGCCAAAAAGAAAGTGCTTGGTGGAAATGCGAGAGAAGGCAGAGCCAAGCAGAAAGTGCTTGGAGGAAATGGGAGAGAAGTCTGAGAGAAGCAGCAAGTGCTTGGAGGAAATACGAGAGAACTGTGAATGAGCAAGGGAGAAAGTGCTTGAAGGGAAGGTGAGAGAAGGCTGAATGAGCCAAGGAGAAACCGCTTGGAGGAAATTTGAGAGAAGTGTGAATGAGCCAAGCAGAAAGCACTTGGAGGAAATGTGAGAGAAGTGTGCATGACCCAAGCAGAAAGAACTTGGAAGAAATGCGAGAGAAGGCTGAATGAGCCAAGCAGAAAGCATTTGGAGGAAATGCGAGAGAAGTGGGAATGAGTCCAGGAGAAAGCGCTTGGAGGAAATGCGAGAGATGTGTGAATGAGCCAAACAGAAAGCGCTTGGAGGAAATGCGAGAGAAGGCTGAGACAAGCAGAAAGTCCTTGGAGGAAATGCGAGAGAAGTGGGAATGAGTCCAGGAGAAAGCGCTTGGAGGAAATGTGAGAGAAGGGTGAATGAGCCAAGCAGAAAGCGCATAGAGGAAATGTGAGAGAAATGTGAATGAGCCAAAGACAAAGTGCTTGAAGGTAATCTGAGAGAAGGCTGAATGGGCCATCTAGAAAACGCTTGGAGGTAATGAGAGAAGGGTGAATGAGCCAAGCAGAAAGCATTTGGAGGAAATGCAAGAGAAATGTGAATGAGCCAAAAAGAAAGTGCTTGGAGGAAATGTGAGAGAAGTGTGCATGACCCAAGCAGAAAGAACTTGGAAGAAATGCGAGAGAAGGCTGAATGAGCCAAGTAGAAAGCATTTGGAGGAAATGCAAGAGAAGTGGGAATGAGTCCAGGAGAAAGCGCTTGGAGGAAATGAGAGAGAAAGGTGAATGAGCCAAGCAGAAAGCGCATGGAGGAAATGCGAGAGAAGGCTGAATGAGCCGAGCAGAAAGCGCTTGAAAGAAATTCAAGACAAAGGTGAATGGGCCAAGCAGAAAGCGCTTGGAGGAAATGTGAGAGAAGCGTGAATAAGCCAAGCACAAAGCGCTTGGAGGAAATTCGAGAGAAGGGTGAATGAGCGAAGCAGAAAGAAGTTGGAGGCAATGTGGGAGAAGTGTGAATTAGCGTGGAGGAAATGCGAGAGACGGGAATGAGCCAAGTATAAAGCCCTTGAAGGAACTGCGAGAGAAGGCTGAATGGGCCAAGCAGAAAGCACTTGGAGGAAATGTGAGACAAGGGTGAATGAGCCAAGCAGAAATCGTTTGGAGGAAATGTGAGAGAAGGGTGAATGAGCCAAGCAGAAAGCGATTGGAGGAAATGTTAGAGAAGCCTGAATGAGGAAAGCAGAATGCGCTTGCAGGAAATGCGAGAGAAGTGTGAATGAGCCAAGCAGAAAGTGCTTGGAGGAACTGCGAGAGAAGGCTGAATGAGTCAAGCAGAAAGAACTTGAAGGTAATGGGAGAGAAGGCTGAGTCAAGGAGAAAGCGCTTGGAGGAAATGCGAGAGAATGCTGAGTCAAGCAGAAAGCGGTTGGAGTAAATGAAAGAGACGGGTGAATGAGCCAAGCAGAAAGCGCTTGGAGGAAATTCAAGAGAAGGGTGAATGAGGCAAGCAGAAAGCGTTTGGAGGAAATGTGAGAGACGGGTGAATGAGCCAAGTAGAAAGCACTTGGAGGAAATGCGAGAGAAGGCTGAATGGGCCAAGCAGAAAGCGCTTGAAGGAAATGCAAGAGATGCGTGAATGACCCAAGCAGAAAGCGCTTGGAAGAAATGCGAGAGAAGGCTGAATGAGCCAAGCAAAAAGTCCTTTGAGAAAATGCGAAGAGAAGGCTGAATGAGCCAAGCAGAAAGTGCTTGGAGGAAATGCGAGAGAGGGATGAATCAGCCAAGCAGAAAGTGCTTGGAGAAAATGGGAGAGACGTCTGAGAGAAGCAACAAGTGCTTGGAGGAAATACGAGAGAACTGTGAATGAGCAAGGGAGAAAGTGCTTGAAAGGAAGGTGAGAGAAGGCTGAATGAGCCAAGGAGAAACCGCTTGGAGGAAATTTGAGAGAAGTGTGAATGACCCAAGCAGAAAGAACTTGGAAGAAATGCGAGAGAAGGCTGAATGAGCCAAGCAGAAAGCACTTGGAGGAAATGTGAGAGAAGTGTGAATGACCCAAGCAGAAAGAACTTGGAAGAAATGCGAGAGAAGGCTGAATGAGCCAAGCAGAAAGCATTTGGAGGAAATGCGAGAGAAGTGGGAATGAGTCCAGGAGAAAGCGCTTGGAGGAAATGAGAGAGAAAGGTGAATGAGCCAAGAAGAAAGCGCATGGAGGAAATGCGAGAGAAGGCTGAGCCAACCAGAAAGTGCTTGGAGGAAATGCGAGAGATGGGTGAATGAGCCAAGCAGAAAGCCCTTGGAGGAAATGCGAGAGACAGGTGAATTAGCCAAGCAGAAAGTCCTTGGAGGAAATGAGAGAGAAGGCTGAGCCAAGGAGAAAACAATTGGAGGAAATGCGAGAGAAGGGTGATTGACCAAAGCAGAAAGCGCTTGGAAGAAGTGCGAGAGAAGGCTGAGCCAAGCAGAAAGTGCTTGGAGGAAATGCGAGAGAAGGCTGAATGAGCCAAGGAGAAAGTACTTTAAGGAAATGTGAGAGAAGGCTGAATGGGCCAATAAGAAAGCGCTTGGAGGAATTACGAGAGAAGTGTGAATGGGCCAAGTAGAAAGTTCTTGGAGGTAATGCGAGAGAAGTGTGAATGAGCGAAGAAAAAAGCGCTTTGAGCAAATGTGACAGAAGGGTGAATGAGCCAAGCAGAAAGTGCATGGAGGAAATGTGAGAGAAGGCTGAGCCAAGGAGAAGCCGCTTGGAGGAAATGTGAGAGAAGTGTGAATGAGCCAAGGAGAAAGAACCTGGAAGAAATACGACAGAAGGCTGAATGAGCCAAGCAGAAAGCGTTTGGAGGAAATGTGAGAGAAGGCTGAGCCAAGGAGAAAGCGCTTGGAGGAAATGTGAGAGAAGTGTGAATGAGCCAAGGAGAAAGAACCTGGAAGAAATACGAGAGAAGGCTGAATGAGCCAAGCAGAGAGCGCTTGAAGGAAATGTGAGAGAACGGTGAATAACCCAAGCAAAAAGCGCATGGAGGAAATGCAAGAAAAGGCTGACCCAAGCAGAAAGTGCTTGGAGGTAACGCGATAGAAGGCTGAATGAGCCAAGCAGAAAGCGCTTGGAGGAAATGCGAGAGATGTGTGAATGAGCCAAACAGAAAGCGCTTGGAGGAAATGCGAGAGAAGGCTGAGACAAGCAGAAAGTCCTTGGAGGAAATGCGAGAGAAGTGGGAATGAGTCCAGTAGAAAGCGCTTGGAGGAAATGTGAGAGAAGGGTGAATGAGCCAAGCAGAAAGCGCATGGAGGAAATGTGAGAGAAATGTGAATGAGCCAAAGACAAAGTGCTTGAAGGTAATCTGAGAGAAGGCTGAATGGGCCATCTAGAAAACGCTTGGAGGTAATGAGAGAAGGGTGAATGAGCCAAGCAGAAAGCATTTGGAGGAAATGCGAGAGAAATGTGAATGAGCCAAAAAGTAAGTGCTTGGAGGAAATGCGAGAGAAGGCAGAGCCAAGCAGAAAGTGTTTGGAGGAAATGGGAGAGAAGTCTGAGAGAAGCAGCAAGTGCTTGGAGGAAATACGAGAGAACTGTGAATGAGCAAGGGAGAAAGTGCTTGAAGGGAAGGTGAGAGAAAGCTGAATGAGCCAAGGAGAAACCGCTTGGAGGAAATTTGAGAGAAGTGTGAATGAGCCAAGCAGAAAGCACTTGGAGGAAATGTGAGAGAAGTGTGCATGACCCAAGCAGAAAGAACTTGGAAGAAATGCGAGAGAAGGCTGAATGAGCCAAGCAGAAAGCATTTGGAGGAAATGCGAGAGAAGTGGGAATGAGTCCAGGAGAAAGTACTTTAAGGAAATGTGAGAGAAGGCTGAATGGGCCAATAAGAAAGCGCTTGGAGGAATTACGAGAGAAGTGTGAATGGGCCAAGTAGAAAGTTCTTGGAGGTAATGCGAGAGAAGTGTGAATGAGCGAAGAAAAAACCGCTTTGAGCAAATGTGACAGAAGGGTGAATGAGCCAAGCAGAAAGTGCATGGAGGAAATGTGAGAGAAGGCTGAGCCAAGGAGAAACCGCTTGGAGGAAATGTGAGAGAAGTGTGAATGAGCCAAGGAGAAAGAACCTGGAAGAAATACGAGAGAAGGCTGAATGAGCCAAGCAGAAAGCGTTTGGAGGAAATGTGAGAGAAGGCTGAGCCAAGGAGAAAGCGCTTGGAGGAAATGTGAGAGAAGTGTGAATGAGCCAAGGAGAAAGAACCTGGAAGAAATAGGAGAGAAGGCTGAATGAGCCAAGCAGAGAGCGCTTGAAGGAAATGTGAGAGAACGGTGAATAACCCAAGCAAAAAGCGCATGGAAGAAATGCAAGAAAAGGCTGACCCAAGCAGAAAGTGCTTGGAGGTAATGCGATAGAAGGCTGAATGAGCCAAGCAGAAAGCGCTTGGAGGAAATGCGAGAGATGTGTGAATGAGCCAAACAGAAAGCGCTTGGAGGAAATGCGAGAGAAGGCTGAGACAAGCAGAAAGTCCTTGGAGGAAATGCGAGAGAAGTGGGAATGAGTCCAGGAGAAAGCGCTTGGAGGAAATGTGAGAGAAGGGTGAATGAGCCAAGCAGAAAGCGCATGGAGGAAATGCGAGAGATGTGTGAATGAGCCAAACAGAAAGCGCTTGGAGGAAATGCGAGAGAAGGCTGAGACAAGCAGAAAGTCCTTGGAGGAAATGCGAGAGAAGTGGGAATGAGTCCAGGAGAAAGCGCTTGGAGGAAATGTGAGAGAAGGGTGAATGAGCCAAGCAGAAAGCGCATGGAGGAAATGTGAGAGAAATGTGAATGAGCCAAAGACAAAGTGCTTGAAGGTAATCTGAGAGAAGGCTGAATGGGCCATCTAGAAAACGCTTGGAGGTAATGAGAGAAGGGTGAATGAGCCAAGCAGAAAGCATTTGGAGGAAATGCGAGAGAAATGTGAATGAGCCAAAAAGAAAGTGCTTGGTGGAAATGCGAGAGAAGGCAGAGCCAAGCAGAAAGTGCTTGGAGGAAATACGAGAGAACTGTGAATGAGCAAGGGAGAAAGTGCTTGAAGGGAAGGTGAGAGAAGGCTGAATGAGCCAAGGAGAAACCGCTTGGAGGAAATTTGAGAGAAGTGTGAATGAGCCAAGCAGAAAGCACTTGGAGGAAATGTGAGAGAAGTGTGCATGACCCAAGCAGAAAGAAGTTGGAAGAAATGCGAGAGAAGGCTGAATGAGCCAAGCAGAAAGCATTTGGAGGAAATGCGAGAGAAGTGGGAATGAGTCCAGGAGAAAGCGCTTGGAGGAAATGAGAGAGAAAGGTGAATGAGCCAAGCAGAAAGCGCATGGAGGAAATGCGAGAGAAGGCTGAGCCAACCAGAAAGTGCTTGGAGGAAATGCGAGAGATGGGTGAATGAGCCAAGCAGAAAGCCCTTGGAGGAAATGCGAGAGAAGGGTGAATGACCCAAGCAGAAAGTCCTTGGAGGAAATGAGAGAGAAGGCTGAGCCAAGGAGAAAACAATTGGAGGAAATGCGAGAGAAGGGTGATTGGCCAAAGCAGAAAGCGCTTGGAAGAAGTGCGAGAGAAGGCTGAGCCAAGCAGAAAGTGCTTGGAGGAAATGCGAGAGAAGGCTGAATGAGCCAAGGAGAAAGTACTTTAAGGAAATGTGAGAGAAGGCTGAATGGGCCAATAAGAAAGCGCTTGGAGGAATTAAGAGAGAAGTGTGAATGGGCCAAGTAGAAAGTTCTTGGAGGTAATGCGAGAGAAGTGTGAATGAGCGAAGAAAAAAGCGCTTTGAGCAAATGTGACAGAAGGGTGAATGAGCCAAGCAGAAAGTGCATGGAGGAAATGTGAGAGAAGGCTGAGCCAAGGAGAAACCGCTTGGAGGAAATGTGAGAGAAGTGTGAATGAGCCAAGGAGAAAGAACCTGGAAGAAATACGAGAGAAGGCTGAATGAGCCAAGCAGAAAGCGTTTGGAGGAAATGTGAGAGAAGGCTGAGCCAAGGAGAAAGCGCTTGGAGGAAATGTGAGAGAAGTGTGAATGAGCCAAGGAGAAAGAACCTGGAAGAAATAGGAGAGAAGGCTGAATGAGCCAAGCAGAGAGCGCTTGAAGGAAATGTGAGAGAACGGTGAATAACCCAAGCAAAAAGCGCATGGAGGAAATGCAAGAAAAGGCTGACCCAAGCAGAAAGTGCTTGGAGGTAATGCGATAGAAGGCTGAATGAGCCAAGCAGAAAGCGCTTGGAGGAAATGCGAGAGATAGGTGAATTAGCCAAGCAGAAAGCACTTGAAGGAAATGCGAGAGAAGTGTGAATCAGCCAAGCAGAAAGTGATTGGAGGAAATGAGAGAGAAATGTGAATGAGGCAAGCAGAAAGTCCTTGGAGGAAATGAGAGAGAAGGCTGAGCCAAGCAGAAAGCAATTGGAGGAAATGCGAGAGAAGGCTGAATGACCCGAGCAGAAAGCGCTTGGAAGAAGTGCGAGAGAAGGCTGAGCCAAGCAGAAAGTGCTTGGAGGAAATGTGAGAGACCAGTGAATGAGCCAAGCAGAAAGCACTTGGAGGTAATGCGGTAGAAGGCTGAATGAGCCAAGCAGAAAGCGCTTGGAGGAAATGCGAGAGATGTGTGAATGAGCCAAACAGAAAGCGCTTGGAGGAAATGCGAGAGAAGGCTGAGACAAGCAGAAAGTCCTTGGAGGAAATGCGAGAGAAGTGTGAATGAGCCAAACAGAAAGCGCTTGGAGGAAATGTGAGAGAAGGGTGAATGAGCCAAGCAGAAAGCGCATGGAGGAAATGTGAGAGAAATGTGAATGAGCCAAAGACAAAGTGCTTGAAGGTAATCTGAGAGAAGGCTGAATGGGCCATCTAGAAAACGCTTGGAGGTAATGAGAGAAGGGTGAATGAGCCAAGCAGAAAGCATTTGGAGGAAATGCGAGAGAAATGTGAATGAGCCAAAAAGAAAGTGCTTGGTGGAAATGCGAGAGAAGGCAGAGCCAAGCAGAAAGTGCTTGGAGGAAATGGGAGAGAAGTCTGAGAGAAGCAGCAAGTGCTTGGAGGAAATACGAGAGAACTGTGAATGAGCAAGGGAGAAAGTGCTTGAAGGGAAGGTGAGAGAAAGCTGAATGAGCCAAGGAGAAACCGCTTGGAGGAAATTTGAGAGAAGTGTGAATGAGCCAAGCAGAAAGCACTTGGAGGAAATAACAGAGACAGGTGAATGAACTAAGCAGAACGCACTTGGAGGAAATGTGAGAGAAGGCTGAATGAGCCAATCAAAAAGTGCTTGGAGGAAATAGGAGAGAAGTGTGAATGAGCCAAGCAGAAAGCACTTGGAGAAAATGCGAGAGAAGTGTGAATGAGCCAAACAGAAAGCTTTTGGAGGAAATGTGAGAGAAGGGTGAATGACCCAAGCAGAAAGCGCTTGGAGGAAATGTGAGAGAAGGTTGAGACAAGCAGAAAGTCCTTGGAGGAAAAGCGAGAGAACTTTGAATGACCCAAGGAGAAAGCACTCAGAGGAAATACGAGAGAAAGGTGAATGAGCCAATCAAAAAGCGCTTGGAGGAAATACGAGAGAAGTGCGAATGAGCCAAGCAGAAAGCACTTGGAGAAAATGCGAGAGAAGTGAGAAAGAGCGAAGCAGAAAGTGATTGGAGGAAATGCGAGAGAAGGGTGAATGACCCAAGCAGAAAGCGCTTGGAGGAAATGCGATAGAAGGCTGAATGAGCCAATCAAAAAGCGCTTGGAGGAAATGCGAGAGATGTGTGAATGAGCCAAGCAGAAAGCACTTGGAGGAAATGTGAGAGAAGGCTGAATGAGCCAATCAAAAAGCGCTTGGAGGAAATGCGAGAGATGTGTGAATGAGCCAAGCAGAAAGCGCATGGAGGAAATGCAAGAAAAGGCTGAGCCAAGCAGAAAGCGCTTGGAGGAAATGTGAGAGAAGGTTGAGACAAGCAGAAAGTCCTTGGAGGAAATGCCAGAGAACTTTGAATGAGCCAAGGAGAAAGCACTTGGAAAAAATACGAGAGACAGGTGAATGAGCCAAATAGAAAGCACTTGGAGGAAATGTGAGAGAAGGCTGCATGAGCCAATCAAAATGCGCTTGGAGGAATGCGTTAGAAGGCTGAATGAGCCAATAAAAAAGCGCTTGGAGGAAATACAAGAGAAGTGTGAATGAGCCAAACAGAAAGCTTTTGGAGGAAATGTGAGAGAAGGTTGAGACAAGCATAAAGTGCTTGGAGGAGATGTGAGAGAAGGTTGAGACAAGCAGAAAGTCCTTGGAGGAAATGCGAGAGAACTTTGAATGACCCACGGAGAAAGCACTTGGAGGAAATACCAGAGACAGGTGAATTCACAGAGAAGTGTGCATGAGCCAAGGAGAAAGCGCTTGGAAGAAATTCTAGAGAAGGCTGAGCCAAGCAGAAAGTGCTTGGAGGAAATGCGACAGAAGGCTGAATGAGCCAATCAAAAAGCGCTTGGAGGAAATGCGAGAGATGTGTGAATGAGCCAAGCAGAAAGCGCATGGAGGAAACGCAAGAAAAAACTGAGCCAAGGAGAAAGCGCTTGGAGGAACTGTGAGAGAAGGTTGAGACAAGCAGAAAATCCTTGAAGGAAATGCGAGAGAACTTTGAATGACCCACGGAGAAAGCACTTGGAGGAAATACCAGAGACAGGTGAATGAACTAAGCAGAACGCACTTGGAGGAAATGTGAGAGAAGGCTGAATGAGCCAATCAAAAAGTGCTTGGAGGAAATACGAGAGAAGTGTGAATGAGCCAAGCAGAAAGCACTTGGAGGAAATGTGAGAGAAGGCTGAATGAGCCAATCAAAAAGCGCTTGGAGGAGGAAATAGGACAGAAGTGTGAATGAGCCAAGCAGAAAGCACTTGGAGAAAATGTGAGAGAAGTGTGAATGAGCCAAACAGAAAGCTTTTGGAGGAAATGCGAGAGAAGGGTGAATGAGCCAAGCAGAAAGTGCTTGGAGGAAATGCGAGAGAGGGATGAATCAGCCAAGCAGAAAGTGCTTGGAGAAAATGGGAGAGACGTCTGAGAGAAGCAACAAGTGCTTGGAGGAAATACGAGAGAACTGTGAATGAGCAAGGGAGAAAGTGCTTGAAAGGAAGGTGAGAGAAGGCTGAATGAGCCAAGGAGAAACCGCTTGGAGGAAATTTGAGAGAAGTGTGAATGACCCAAGCAGAAAGAACTTGGAAGAAATGCGAGAGAAGGCTGAATGAGCCAAGCAGAAAGCACTTGGAGGAAATGTGAGAGAAGTGTGAATGACCCAAGCAGAAAGAACTTGGAACAAATGCGAGAGAAGGCTGAATGAGCCAAGCAGAAAGCATTTGGAGGAAATGCGAGAGAAGTGGGAATGAGTCCAGGAGAAAGCGCTTGGAGGAAATGAGAGAGAAAGGTGAATGAGCCAAGAAGAAAGCGCATGGAGGAAATGCGAGAGAAGGCTGAGCCAACCAGAAAGTGCTTGGAGGAAATGCGAGAGATGGGTGAATGAGCCAAGCAGAAAGCCCTTGGAGGAAATGCGAGAGACAGGTGAATTAGCCAAGCAGAAAGTCCTTGGAGGAAATGAGAGAGAAGGCTGAGCCAAGGAGAAAACAATTGGAGGAAATGCGAGAGAAGGGTGATTGACCAAAGCAGAAAGCGCTTGGAAGAAGTGCGAGAGAAGGCTGAGCCAAGCAGAAAGTGCTTGGAGGAAATGCGAGAGAAGGCTGAATGAGCCAAGGAGAAAGTACTTTAAGGAAATGTGAGAGAAGGCTGAATGGGCCAATAAGAAAGCGCTTGGAGGAATTACGAGAGAAGTGTGAATGGGCCAAGTAGAAAGTTCTTGGAGGTAATGCGAGAGAAGTGTGAATGAGCGAAGAAAAAAGCGCTTTGAGCAAATGTGACAGAAGGGTGAATGAGCCAAGCAGAAAGTGCATGGAGGAAATGTGAGAGAAGGCTGAGCCAAGGAGAAGCCGCTTGGAGGAAATGTGAGAGAAGTGTGAATGAGCCAAGGAGAAAGAACCTGGAAGAAATACGACAGAAGGCTGAATGAGCCAAGCAGAAAGCGTTTGGAGGAAATGTGAGAGAAGGCTGAGCCAAGGAGAAAGCGCTTGGAGGAAATGTGAGAGAAGTGTGAATGAGCCAAGGAGAAAGAACCTGGAAGAAATACGAGAGAAGGCTGAATGAGCCAAGCAGAGAGCGCTTGAAGGAAATGTGAGAGAACGGTGAATAACCCAAGCAAAAAGCGCATGGAGGAAATGCAAGAAAAGGCTGACCCAAGCAGAAAGTGCTTGGAGGTAACGCGATAGAAGGCTGAATGAGCCAAGCAGAAAGCGCTTGGAGGAAATGCGAGAGATGTGTGAATGAGCCAAACAGAAAGCGCTTGGAGGAAATGCGAGAGAAGGCTGAGACAAGCAGAAAGTCCTTGGAGGAAATGCGAGAGAAGTGGGAATGAGTCCAGTAGAAAGCGCTTGGAGGAAATGTGAGAGAAGGGTGAATGAGCCAAGCAGAAAGCGCATGGAGGAAATGTGAGAGAAATGTGAATGAGCCAAAGACAAAGTGCTTGAAGGTAATCTGAGAGAAGGCTGAATGGGCCATCTAGAAAACGCTTGGAGGTAATGAGAGAAGGGTGAATGAGCCAAGCAGAAAGCATTTGGAGGAAATGCGAGAGAAATGTGAATGAGCCAAAAAGTAAGTGCTTGGAGGAAATGCGAGAGAAGGCAGAGCCAAGCAGAAAGTGTTTGGAGGAAATGGGAGAGAAGTCTGAGAGAAGCAGCAAGTGCTTGGAGGAAATACGAGAGAACTGTGAATGAGCAAGGGAGAAAGTGCTTGAAGGGAAGGTGAGAGAAAGCTGAATGAGCCAAGGAGAAACCGCTTGGAGGAAATTTGAGAGAAGTGTGAATGAGCCAAGCAGAAAGCACTTGGAGGAAATGTGAGAGAAGTGTGCATGACCCAAGCAGAAAGAACTTGGAAGAAATGCGAGAGAAGGCTGAATGAGCCAAGCAGAAAGCATTTGGAGGAAATGCGAGAGAAGTGGGAATGAGTCCAGGAGAAAGTACTTTAAGGAAATGTGAGAGAAGGCTGAATGGGCCAATAAGAAAGCGCTTGGAGGAATTACGAGAGAAGTGTGAATGGGCCAAGTAGAAAGTTCTTGGAGGTAATGCGAGAGAAGTGTGAATGAGCGAAGAAAAAAGCGCTTTGAGCAAATGTGACAGAAGGGTGAATGAGCCAAGCAGAAAGTGCATGGAGGAAATGTGAGAGAAGGCTGAGCCAAGGAGAAACCGCTTGGAGGAAATGTGAGAGAAGTGTGAATGAGCCAAGGAGAAAGAACCTGGAAGAAATACGAGAGAAGGCTGAATGAGCCAAGCAGAAAGCGTTTGGAGGAAATGTGAGAGAAGGCTGAGCCAAGGAGAAAGCGCTTGGAGGAAATGTGAGAGAAGTGTGAATGAGCCAAGGAGAAAGAACCTGGAAGAAATAGGAGAGAAGGCTGAATGAGCCAAGCAGAGAGCGCTTGAAGGAAATGTGAGAGAACGGTGAATAACCCAAGCAAAAAGCGCATGGAAGAAATGCAAGAAAAGGCTGACCCAAGCAGAAAGTGCTTGGAGGTAATGCGATAGAAGGCTGAATGAGCCAAGCAGAAAGCGCTTGGAGGAAATGCGAGAGATGTGTGAATGAGCCAAACAGAAAGCGCTTGGAGGAAATGCGAGAGAAGGCTGAGACAAGCAGAAAGTCCTTGGAGGAAATGCGAGAGAAGTGGGAATGAGTCCAGGAGAAAGCGCTTGGAGGAAATGTGAGAGAAGGGTGAATGAGCCAAGCAGAAAGCGCATGGAGGAAATGCGAGAGATGTGTGAATGAGCCAAACAGAAAGCGCTTGGAGGAAATGCGAGAGAAGGCTGAGACAAGCAGAAAGTCCTTGGAGGAAATGCGAGAGAAGTGGGAATGAGTCCAGGAGAAAGCGCTTGGAGGAAATGTGAGAGAAGGGTGAATGAGCCAAGCAGAAAGCGCATGGAGGAAATGTGAGAGAAATGTGAATGAGCCAAAGACAAAGTGCTTGAAGGTAATCTGAGAGAAGGCTGAATGGGCCATCTAGAAAACGCTTGGAGGTAATGAGAGAAGGGTGAATGAGCCAAGCAGAAAGCATTTGGAGGAAATGCGAGAGAAATGTGAATGAGCCAAAAAGAAAGTGCTTGGTGGAAATGCGAGAGAAGGCAGAGCCAAGCAGAAAGTGCTTGGAGGAAATGGGAGAGAAGTCTGAGAGAAGCAGCAAGTGCTTGGAGGAAATACGAGAGAACTGTGAATGAGCAAGGGAGAAAGTGCTTGAAGGGAAGGTGAGAGAAGGCTGAATGAGCCAAGGAGAAACCGCTTGGAGGAAATTTGAGAGAAGTGTGCATGACCCAAGCAGAAAGAACTTGGAAGAAATGCGAGAGAAGGCTGAATGAGCCAAGCAGAAAGCATTTGGAGGAAATGCGAGAGAAGTGGGAATGAGTCCAGGAGAAAGCGCTTGGAGGAAATGAGAGAGAAAGGTGAATGAGCCAAGCAGAAAGCGCATGGAGGAAATGCGAGAGAAGGCTGAGCCAACCAGAAAGTGCTTGGAGGAAATGCGAGAGATGGGTGAATGAGCCAAGCAGAAAGCCCTTGGAGGAAATGCGAGAGAAGGGTGAATGACCCAAGCAGAAAGTCCTTGGAGGAAATGAGAGAGAAGGCTGAGCCAAGGAGAAAACAATTGGAGGAAATGCGAGAGAAGGGTGATTGGCCAAAGCAGAAAGCGCTTGGAAGAAGTGCGAGAGAAGGCTGAGCCAAGCAGAAAGTGCTTGGAGGAAATGCGAGAGAAGGCTGAATGAGCCAAGGAGAAAGTACTTTAAGGAAATGTGAGAGAAGGCTGAATGGGCCAATAAGAAAGCGCTTGGAGGAATTACGAGAGAAGTGTGAATGGGCCAAGTAGAAAGTTCTTGGAGGTAATGCGAGAGAAGTGTGAATGAGCGAAGAAAAAAGCGCTTTGAGCAAATGTGACAGAAGGGTGAATGAGCCAAGCAGAAAGTGCATGGAGGAAATGTGAGAGAAGGCTGAGCCAAGGAGAAACCGCTTGGAGGAAATGTGAGAGAAGTGTGAATGAGCCAAGGAGAAAGAACCTGGAAGAAATACGAGAGAAGGCTGAATGAGCCAAGCAGAAAGCGTTTGGAGGAAATGTGAGAGAAGGCTGAGCC
The DNA here is from genome assembly GCA_034064705.1 of Bothrops alternatus. Classification (NCBI taxonomy): domain Eukaryota; kingdom Metazoa; phylum Chordata; class Lepidosauria; order Squamata; family Viperidae; genus Bothrops; species Bothrops alternatus. The sequence goes on from JARGCV010000105.1 coordinate 4,185,746, forward strand.
AAGGAGAAAGCGCTTGGAGGAAATGTGAGAGAAGTGTGAATGAGCCAAGGAGAAAGAACCTGGAAGAAATAGGAGAGAAGGCTGAATGAGCCAAGCAGAGAGCGCTTGAAGGAAATGTGAGAGAACGGTGAATAACCCAAGCAAAAAGCGCATGGAGGAAATGCAAGAAAAGGCTGACCCAAGCAGAAAGTGCTTGGAGGTAATGCGATAGAAGGCTGAATGAGCCAAGCAGAAAGCGCTTGGAGGAAATGCGAGAGATAGGTGAATTAGCCAAGCAGAAAGCACTTGAAGGAAATGCGAGAGAAGTGTG